>MJUT01050063.1:56230-95343 GCA_002080005.1 Gigantidas platifrons | reverse complement strand
CATCTAGTAGACCAAGAAATATTTATCAAGTGATTTATTTTATTTTAATCATTTTTTAATACTGCTCTCATTTCTTTTACAATTCCCTTATAGTGCGGGAAAAGATTAATTTATTTGTTATGATTTATTTAAAATGTCTCAAATTGAGTCAACTTAGCTGTAATTATAAAGGTGACAGGTGTGATGTTTTTCAAACAATTATCTCATATTTTAGCCTTGGACAGTAATCAAACAAGTGACATGTTTATTGATCACTGCTTTAATTTTCTAATTAGGGGCACAATCATAAATATTTGGTTACACTTTCGAATTTTTGTCTTTTACAGAGAAAAAACAAATAAATAAATGACAATTGAACTCCTCAATTAATTCCATTCAGGACACCATTTGAAACTTCTTGTTATTTCACCCACGTGGATGTTTGTTTTGGTTTGCTAATCACGGCTTTGTTATGGAAATTTCGTATCGATATCAATCAACTGATTTAGAAATGGATGACTGGCGCATGTGACGTCACGAGTGGTTCAACCTCGTTATCGCACTCAAAATATGCATAATTTCTAGGTCAGCAGAAAGGGCGATGAAAGGGGTGTTTGTCCCTTTGTACGTATCGTTAATCACATGAAAGTGAAAAATAAATTATTTTTACAGCATTTTGGAAGTATTTCACTAAGTTTTGTGAAAAATTTAAAAATCGTGTCATTTGTCCTTTAAGCTTCGACAATAAACCATACATTTAGCTGTGTTTACAGATAAGCGGCGACACACTCGGCGTAAACAATTTGCTTTTTCGGTATTATTTATTTATATTTATCGAGTAAAGCAATACAATCAAATACTCATAACCTTTGCATTTCACCTTTAATATTAGAACATATTGTAGCTGTATCGGGGAATACTTCGGCTGGTGCAACTATGATGCTAAAAAAGGGCAGACCCAGGTTTTCATAGTGTTCCCCTCCATCACTTTAAATTAAATTCAGATCCTGTTTCTGGACAGGTTCTAGTTGGGGTAAGACCTACACTTACACAGTAAGATGAATGGAAAGTGATCTGCCAGATAGTGGTACCGGAAGAATACTGGAAAGCAGTTATGAGCCTGGCCCATGATTCGTCAATGACTGAACACTTTGGTGTTAACAACCTACTGCACGAATATAAGACGAGACGTAGACGAGGACTGTAGCTCGTGCAATGCCTGCCAAGTCATGTGGAAACCGAATCAAAACATTCATGCAGCTACTCTCCGACCCGTATCTGCTTTTGAAGAGTCTTTCGATAGGGTTATTGTTGACTGTGTGGGGCCCCTTCCTAAGACTAAATTAGGAAATCTATGTTTACTCACTATAATGTGTGCCTTCACCTGAATCCGAGGTCAAGGTCAGCATGACGGGTGGACGAGGTGTGTTTTTGGTCTCCGCATTCCCCCTACAAATTTGATATGTATTATTTTGACTTTTCTGGTCTAATTTTTTTTCCAAAAAAGGGACTTTGGAAAGGTTTTAATCTGTGATATAAAACTATTTTTGACAGTCGAAGTTCATTTTGATCATGGAACTCGTCATGCACGAATGAAAAATATTTTTGTCAACCCTGGTCAGCACACTTTTTCCAAAACCTCTACCGGGTCTCTTTTTCTATTCTATTTCTTACAAAGTGGTGATATCCATCCACATCCAGGGCCAAATCCATCTAAACGGAATCCAAAAATATCCGTGTAGTAAATGTGCAAAGGGCGTTATAAAAAGTGGTAAATCTATCAACTGCTCTATTTGCGACCAGAAAACCACATAAAATGTACAAATATCACTAGCAACCAAATTTCTAAAGAAAAAACGAAAAATGATGTACACAATTCTTTTATTTGCGATCAATGTACAATCAAATCCCTTCCTTTTAATAAAAATAAAAATGTTGTAGAAGATCAACATCAGTCTTTTGAAAAAAATAATTTTGAACCCAATACTTCATTTGAAGATTAGGACCATTTTAAATTTTCTAAACAAAGGGGACTTCATTTTATTCATCTTAATGCTAGGTCACTGCTCCCAAAAATATCAGAATTCAAAATTATTGCATGTAAAACCAAAGCCGCAGTGATATCTATTTCGGAAACATGGCTCGACGATTCTGTTACCGATGCAGAAATATGGATTGGAGATTACCGTATTGTGAGGAAGGATAGAACTAGAAATGGCGGTGGAGTTTTCTCTTATATTAGAGATGACATCTCTTTTACTTTAGTACAAGACATCTTAGTTGATGAGCTATAATCTGTATGGATGGAGTTGTTATTACCTAAATTCAAACCTATAATAGTAGGAACTTGCTATAGGCCACCAAAGCAAAACAATTTTCTTGAACCGTTTGACCTTATTCTGAACAAAATAAGACTGGAGTGTGAAATCATAATTCTTGGCGATTTTAATATTTGTATGAAAAACAAAAATGCTGATATATACAAAAAATACTCGAATATCCTTAACATGTATGCATTGGAACAATTAATTTCCAAACCAACGCGAATTTCATGATCCAGTAGTTCATTAATATACCATATTTTCCAATCCGGTGTCATTGAAGTTGGAATTAGTGACCATTTTGCCATTTTTTGCACTAGAAAAACAACTAGAGACCACACAGGTAAGCGGAGTACTGTACGTATACGATCATTAAAACATTATTCACAAGAAGCCTTTATAGAAAAACTTGAACAAACTGACTGGTCGGAACTCTACCTATGCAGAAACGTAAATCAAGCATGGGGAATTTTTCGAAAATTATTTCAATCAACTTTAAATTCAATAGCTCCATATAAAGAAATAAAAATTAAACAGAATTGCGAACCATGGATGACTTCAGAAATTTTAGATAATATTAGAAAACGAGATTAATATTTAATTTCATATAAAAAAACAGGTAGTAAACATTTATATTTGGATTACTGTCAATTCCAAATTTGGTACAAAGAAATGTAAAAAATGCTAAAGAAGAATCCGTCGCAAATAAAATTGAAGAAAACAAAAACGCTCCGAAAAAATTATGGGAACAGCTGAAAACTTTAGGTTATAGTTCAAATTGTTCAATAACGTGTGGTATAGTTCCCGATCAATTAAAATCAGCCCGGGTCAAGCCATTATTTAAGAAAACAATAGAGCAGAGGTTGGAAATTATAAACCAATAAGTATACTGTGTAGTATATCAACAATTTTGGAAAAAGCACTATATAAACAACTAGAATCATATTTAGTAAAACAAAAAAAAAACAACTTGCTATACGAACTTCAATTTGGTTTCAGAAGCGCTTATTCCACTGATACCTGCCTTATTCATCTTGTTGATCATATTAAATCTCAAACATCTAAAGGCCTCTTCACTGGTATGGTAATGATAGATGTTCAAAAGGCATTCAATACTGTCGATCATCAAATTCTTTGCAACAAGCTTCAAGCCATGGCAGTATCTAACATTAAATGGTTTGAATCGTATTTAACAGGCAGATAACAGTTGGTTAATGTTAATGACACATAATCCAACCCAGCAAACATTAGATGTGGTGTTCCACAGGGAAATATTCTAGGACCATTACTTTTCCTTTGTTATGTCAATGATATGTACATAAGCATTAACTCAGGCTGTATATTACTTCTGTACGCAGATGACAGTACTATTATGTTTTCTCATAAACATCCTGAATTGATCTCTCAAAAACTTGGTCAAGAACTCGAATCCTGTAGTAAATGGCTCGTTGACAACACACTTTATCTCCACCTTGGTAAAACCGAATGCATTCTTTTTGGTCCAAAGAGAAAATTAAAAAATGTAACTGAATTTCAAATTAACTGTAATGGTCATATAATAAATTCACGAAATAGTGTTAAATATTTAAGTATTTACATTGATCAAAACCTGTCTGGCGAAAAAAACAGCTAACTCTATTATTAAAAAGGTTAATTCCCGGTTGAGGTTTATGTATAGAAAGGCAAATTGTCTATCTGCCGAAACGCGGAAAACTTTAAGTATGGCACTTATTCAATGTCATTTTGTTCTTCCTGGTACGTTGGTATAACTCGTGCTTTAAAAAACAAACTGCAAGTGGCACAAAACAAAACAGTTAGATTCATTAAAAGCATGGGCCCAAGAACTAATATAAAGTAAGCTGAATTATCTAGTCTAGCATTTTTAAATATTGAAAACAGAGTAAAACAGCTTCGATTGAACCATGCTCATAAAATATATTATGATACATGTCATTCTTATTTGAAAAATAATTTCATCAACATTAATGAACATCATGCACATAATACTAGATCAAGTCAGATTAATTATGTTACACCAAAAATTAAAGGCATCGAATCAACAACGTTTACTACAATGGAATCCATGATTGGAATTCTCTACCCGATTCGATCAAATCCATCAATGATTTGCAAAGAAGTGAAGTGCCACCTTATTGATGCCAGTGAAGAACGGGAAAGACGTGTCGTATCATAGTAATGACAATAATATATATATATATATATATATTTATAGATAATGTACTTATTTAAAAATTAAAAAATTAAGTAATCCCTCTACCCGCTCATGTTGAACTTTTAATATCCACTTGAACTTTAAGCTGATACTTATAAAGGACCCCATTGGAAATAAGCTGAATGGCTTTCATGGGTTATCCTTGGTGAGAAAGTTCTCAGCAGTTACAATGAGTTGATTGAAGTTTCAGTTAATGAAGGCAGTAGTATGTTTTATTTTTAAATTAACGAGAAATGTTTAAACACTTGTGTATGATGTTGAAATGTTTAAACCTAAATACATTTTACCTTTTACCTTTACCTTATTCCACTTAGGAATATTAAAGCTAAAGCTATAATTAGGGCTCTACCTATTTTGTTCTTATTTTTGTTGGTCTTCCTAAAACATTTCGTCAACACAGGTATCCAATTGTATGTCTCATTTATTTCAACAAGTTATGCATCAATTAAGTTAAATATAAAACAGTGTAATTCTAATGCATATCACCCTGAGTCTCAAGGAGCTCTGGAAACATACCTAAAAAATATGATGAAAACATTTTGTTCAGACAGTCAAACAGATTGGGGTGATGGAGTCTACATGCTACTCTTTGCTTCGAGGGAAGCCTTTCGGGAATCTCTAGGTTTTAGTCCTTTTGAACTGTTTTTGATCACTCTCTGGAAGGTCTCTTTTGAAAGAAGAAATGACTTTGTGAAAATACTATTATTAGTATTTTAGTTTATGTTTGAGTGTCTACAATTTAGGATGTTTATAATATCTGGAAGCTTTATGATTGTATTTAGATATCTTTACTTAGTAAAACGAAAAGAAGCTAGCCCTATTCTTTAATTTCACGTTCCGCTATAAACATGATGTCATTTCACTTAGTAATTCAGTTGATCGCACATATCACGTTGAAATAAAAGATACCACATATACAGACCAGTCTGCTTCATGTCTTAACCTACACCTTTAAATAGACAATTAGGGGTGGTTAAGAACGAAACTTTACCACAAAAAATATGACTTCAATTATTCCATTGTGAACTTTCCATTTATATATAGCAACATTCCAGCAGCACCTGCATATGGAGTATATATCTCTTAGATGATACGATATTCCAGAGCTTGTGGCTCTTATCAGGATTTCATTTAGAGGATGCTGCTAACAGGGAAGCTACTCAAACAAGAGTTAATTTTGGTAAAGTTGAAGTCATCACTTCGAAACTGTTACGGTCGCCACCATGACTTGGTTGACCTTTATGGAATATCTGTGTCACAATGACCACTAATATGTTGCCTTGTCGTAAACACTTCCTGGTCCTTTCCGCATTCACGACTTATTATCGGGTTTGTAACTAGATTAAAACCACGGGTTCCATTAGTGGAGCTGGATCTGTAAAACCTTCTGGAGCACCTGAGTTCACCCCGGTCTTTAGTGTTTTTCGTATTACTCGATCTTTGGTTTTATATGTATGTTTTGTAGATCGTTGTTTTTCCTTTTGTACATTTTTTTTTCTTTTGGTCATTGTGTTGTCTGTTCATCGATATACGCATTCTGATTGCCCCTTTGGTATCTTCAATTTCTCCTTAGTAAAGTCACGTGACTTCAACATTAAACTATTAACAATTTCATCGGCCAATATTTGGAACCTTTCAGAATTATAAACTAAAAGATATTTTAATTCTACAAGAATTAATTTTCATAGAAAAGGATCGCACTAATATACCGGAAAGGACAATAACATTTATTATCAAGGAATTTAAATGTGAACATTGACAAAGGAGCCAGTAATAATTTATTACTTTGATTTGTGTAATTGTATAATATTATGAAGTACATTTTGTTGTTATATCAAATAATAGAAACTTAATTGATTGTTGGTTGCATCTTTCTGTTACAAGAATTTTCTAGAAAAAACTTTTCGTAACATTAGTTATTGATGTTATCAATCAAATTATGAAATTACTAAAAATGTATTATACTTTTTTGAATATGTTACGTTGAAATATAAATACATCGAGTATTAAAGTTTGTAGTATTGATATATATTTTTATTTGACAGTTATTTGTATTTTAATAAAATCACATCAATCAAATCAGACACGTTCAACAACATTACGAAACTGTATATATTTTTGTTGTTGTATATGTATAATTTATGTTGTCTAACAACAATTTACGCAAAATATTTAAATTCCACGACAATATAAAATAACATTTATAATTATAATTAAACATACAAATAAAGTGTAACAGGTAAACATTGGGGTTATGAATTAATTGAACCCGCATTGAAACACCGTATTTTAAATAGCCACACTAATTAGAATGGGTGGTGTATTTTGTCTGAACAGGAACATGAATACATTTGAAACAAGTGAAACAAAAAAAACATTATCCAAATGCATGTGTTAGTGCACCTGATTCTAACACAATCGAAATATAATCAAATTCCATGTACATATGTGTTTGATGTCCCTGTGCCCATGTGTCTACTATTTTACAAGCAGAAATGACAGAGCAGTACGGATGTTGTGGTAGCATTAGTTATTCATGTTATCAATAAAACCATGAATGGTTGCAGACTTAATATCCTTTATTCAATATGTTACGTTGAAATACAACTACATAGAGTATCAAAGTTTGTAGTCTTGGTGTATATTGTTTTATCTGACAGTTATTTGTATTCCAATCAAATCACAACAATCAAATCAGACACATTCAACAACATCAAAGCTTTATCGGTTGTGAATATTCCTTCTATTGTTTTACATTCTATGACATACAGTACATATATATATATGCATTATATTTGTTGTCAAAGAACAATTTACAAATCCACAACACAATTAAAGAACATTTTAATGCCAGTCAAACATACACGTATCATCTGACACCTAAGCACTGATATTATCCATGCTTAAGGCCAATTTTGTGAAGAAGCGAAATATATTTCATTTAGTTTCCCCTGAACAAGAATAAATACATTTTATTGAGACAAATTAAACATACAAGTTCAGTATATAAGGTAAATATGTAAGGATATTCATTATTTGAAACAGCTCTGAAGCCCATGTTTGTAAATAGCTACAATCATTAGAATGTGCTGTGTATATTGTCTTAATATGAATATAAATACATTATATTGAAACAACTCAAAATACCTACAGATTTAATAAAGTATAAACTAAAGACGTCTGTTGATTATTCATAGGCATTTACAGAATAATAACATATCTGAGATAGAGGACAACGCTTTCAACAATCTGCCAAACTTACGCTCTCTGTGAATATTTGTACAGAACCATAACCACATCTTGTCAATATAAGTTATAATCAATGTCTTAGAATAACACAAAGGGTATACATATATATATAAACGTCTGAAAAAGTGGCCATCGTATGAAACTACGGGATGTCGGATCGGAGACAAGTGTTAACGATTCTGTGCAAACAAACAAAAATGATAAATAAACGTCTAAAATGCAGCACAACAACATAATAAAAGATGTTAATATATAACAAAATAACAATAAGTCTACAAAAAGACTATAATTATAATCAAATTGAGGGATATTTCGTTTGACCGACAAACTCCATCAGCGTCTGTAATCTGCAATTGTGATATTTTTTGTCATAATAAATGGGTTGAAATAAAATGTTGCTTTGTTATGACATTGTCATAATGACCCTTTTCACATTAGCATTATAAAGCTATTAAGCCACACCCCTGTCATAATAACACTGTTTTATATTAGCCGAAAAACGTTATTAAGCCACCCTCCTTACCGGGACTACTATTGAGGTATGCATGGGGTTTCCATTATCTTTTTTTTCATTAAAATGAATAACATTTTTTTTTTTTGCAATTGTATTGCAGGATAAAGACAATACTGGTGTATTGATGGTACATATAGACATCATGTGGCTCGGAACGAAACGGATGGAAAGACTCGCTAAAAACTCGTCTTTCTCCCATTTCTAAGCTTCGCCACATCAATTCTATATTTACCGTCAATACACCAATATTGTAGAAATTAGTTTGGTAATAATATGTTCTTCAAGCAAATATAAACAGAACTGTTGGTCTTTGCTATGATATAAATATTAGATAATACACAAGGCCATCATAAGACACAACAGGGGAATACAAGTTAGCCGAATTGATGTCGTCTCCTTTGTCATAGAGTCTAGTAGATATTTGACCATTGGTGTCAAATTTAAGGTAGATTACATATCTTCCAAAGGGATTATTCAAACGATATTCCATGCATATGCATGTGGAGCAGACGATGTAAATAAACAAATTTAATACAGCGGACCTTTTCAGGAACTGCTACCCTTCTGGGCCTTTTTGTGGGTTTGCGTTCCCCAATCGTTATGTTTCTATGCATTCCACCACGGCTAATAAGACAATATTACTGTTTTGTAATAAGAAGCTATATTTCAGACGCATAGACAACAACCCTATATCATTTGTTAGTGCAAATGTGTTCGAGAATCTACCACGACTGGAATCACTGTAAGTTATATTGTACGTAGCATTGTAGTAATATGAGAGAGTGAGTGATTATTGTTTAGCTGCAATTCGGCATGTTTGCAGCTATTTTATGGCGAGAACAAGTTAATTTCCAATGAGATGATGATGAGATCTCCTTTGTTCTAGACCATCAGTCTGAGTTGGATTTTTATAATGATACCTCACTGGAACAACAGTTCACGGGTCGACATGTCGCTCCACTCGGACACATTATTCTGATTCCTAGCCAACGAGTCTTTGCTCTTTCTCCTTAATGCTGCGTGCTTAGCGGAGAAGTAACACATGCCAATTTCATAGTCTTTGGTTTGATCCGACAGGGGCTCGAACCCACGATCTGCCGCACTCGAGGTGTGCACACTCACCATTACGCCACCGATGCGGTTATTTAGTAATGTGTATCGAATCGCAATTTAGCATATAAACTTAACTTTATAAGGACACTAGTTATGTGACCTCACGGAAATAACATACGCTTTGTCAGTTCTCTTGATGATACCTGCATGAGCGTTACAATGGTTTTGTCTAATGTAATTATGTTTTATTTCAATATAAATATTTCCTATAGCTTCACCTGAGTAATTATCAATCCTTTTCAATCCGCTAGTTTTTACTGAAGTTCACGTACCAAGCCTGGAGATTGGTCATGAGCGGTCATGTACATGTTTCTTATTGATATCTATTGTAACTTTACTTTTATATTTGTGTAATCTTTACTACATATCTGCCACACGAATCGCTCATGCGAATATATTTAATATCAATTAGTCATAAACAGAGATATTTTTATTTCTAGTGCTTTTAATATGCATTGCGGTAGTTGTTATAACATCAAATTCTGGAGATGGGTGAAACTAAACCAGAAGTTTCTAACCACAATAAAGTGTTATGACTATAATAGAGAACTACTGACCAACTTAGAACCAGCTAATTTTATCGATTGCTTTGGTGAGTATTTAAGCACTTTTGGGTCTGAAAGTGCTATCAAATTTATTGCATATACATTAATAATATCTATCCGTTTTCTATGAAGAAAAGTTGGATCAAACCAGAGGGGTAATCAGAAGCTGTAAATATTAGGACAGAAAACTCAATGGCAAAACAGACAAACAAAACCAAAATGACAGCGATCTATAAAACATAACAAAAAAAAACTAAAGATCAAGCAACATGAACACAACTGAAAACCGGGTGTGAACTCAGGTTCTGTGGAGCATTTTTTGTGATGCTTAAACACTGATGTTGTTGGAAATACCAAAACAATAAGCATATGTTTAATTGTATCGTCCATTCACATTTGCATTCTTGTGAGGGGTGTTCAAGGTAGGGTCGTGTAAGTGCACTGTTTTCCACGGGCCTATTATGCTGTTAAAACGACACTGCTTAGAACCAATGCACAAAAGGTATTTATTCTTTCATTTTAGTTTTTTAATCAGTATCCAATGCCCACCAACTCGCGCAACCGAAATCGAACAGAGAAAAGTAAATGGCATATGATAGGGCCAAAGAAACATTTAATCCGAGAAAAGGATATATAAATTTCACAAGAATTTTTCATATAGACTTTCCCTTTCTTGTCACTAATATGATTGTCCGATCCTAAGGTAGAGGGGATTTCATGGTTCCATGTATTTACATGCTGTTTAAATCTATCTTCGACGTCATGTCTTTAATGTATTCCCCACGGTACCATTATACCCTGATACATATTATATTATTTTGACGCTAATGTTGTTTTATATAAATTTATATATTTATTTATATTTACCGACCAATGACAGCATTTACCAACCAATATAACCTGCCCAATATTTTTTTTTATATTGGTCAGTTATAAATAGAATAAAATTTGATATTTCGCAAACTCATCGGGGCACATCGGGGGATATTGTTTTCAAATTCATACACAAAATTATTTTAAATACTTTTATCATCGTCCAGTAAACGTTCATTTACGATTTAAAATTGCAGAATAAATACATGTACATTGTCGAAGCCTCATACACATATTGCATGTATGCTTCGACAGTGCACAAGTATTGTATATTTATATAAATACACATCCCTTGTAACTCAATGTCAACATTTTAAACTGCATTTTTGTCCCACGATACATATTTGGTTACTATTGCTTCATTTTAGAATGTATGGTTGGTTATTATGGATACAATTGTAATATATCATGTGACGGATGTTTATCAGATACATGTGATAGTGAGTATGGTGTCTGTACAGATTTGTCAGGATGTAATCCTGGACGGCAGCCTAGACAACCGAAGTGTGATATAGGTATTTTAATGAAAATTTACTTTTCTATCAGAAAGTAACAGATAAATGTATATTTTGTCATAATGCATAGGCTACATTACACTACACTAAGCTACTATACACTAATATACTCTACACTACACTACCCTAAGCGACGCTACACTGCACTACTCTACGCTACATAACGATACCCTATTCTAATCTACACTACACGGCACTACACTAAACTACTCTACACTACTCTACACTACGCTACACTTCACTACACGACACTACTCTAAACTACACTACACGACACTACACTACACTGCACTACTATACACTACACTACTCTACACTACACTACTATACACGACACTACACTACATTACACTACTGTACACTATTCTACACTACTCTAAACGACACTACACTACGCGGAACTACACCCCACTGCACTACCCTACTCGACACTACCCTATCATACACTACACTACACGGCACTAGACTACACTACTCTACACTACACTAAGCTCCTCTACACTAAACTATTCTACACTACACTACACTACACTACATTGAACTACTCTACACTACAATACTCTACACGACGCTACACTACACTACACTACTATACACTTCACTACTATACATGACATTACACTACTGTACACTATTATACACTACACTAGTCTAAACGACACTGTACTATACTACACTACTCTACACGGCACTACACTACACTACATTACTCTACACGACACTACACTACACTACACTACACTACACTACACTACTCGACACTACATTACGCTACACTACACTACACTACAATACCCTACTCTACACTACACGGTACTACACTAAGCTTATCTACAATACACTTCGCATCTCTATACTAAACTACTCTAGACTACACTACACTTCAGTACACTACACTACTCTACACGACACTACACTACACTACTCTACACTACACTACTCTAGACTACACTACACTATACGGCACTACACTACTCTAAGGTACTCTACACTAAGCTATTCTACCCTACACTACACTTCACTACACTAGACTAAGCTACTCTACACTACACTACTCTACACTACACTTCACTACACTACATTACACTTCTCTAATATAAACTACTCTACACTACACTACACTACTCTACTCTAAACTACTCTACACTACACTACACTACACTACACAGCACTACTCTACACTAAACTAATATACACTACACTACACTGTACACTACACTACACTACACTACACTACACTACACTACACTACACTACACTACATTGCACTGCGCTGCACTACACTACATTACACTACTCTACACTACACTACACTTGACTACACTACACTACACCACACCATACGGCACTACACTACACTAAGTTACTCTACACTAAGCTACTCTACACTAGGCTATTCTACACTACACTACACTTCACTACTCTACACTATACTACTCTACAGCACACTACTCTACACTATTCTACTCTACAGCACACTACTATACACTAAACTACACTGCACTACAGTATACTACTACATATTATTTGTAACGTTCAGGAAGCAAGTAAAAGGGACTATTGTTTTTTTATGGCAAGACCAGAAAATATAGTGATTCAGTTGTCAGTGGTTACTATGGTATTTAGAAATGTGAGTAGTGTATTCAGATGTGTAACATGTTCTGAGTTATGCTTAGACAATCCTGTCTGACGTTTATGTTACATACTCAGGCTTGTTTTCCATAATACGATGTCCTATCCACTATAAAACAATTTTCATTTTTCAATGCCCCACAAAACATTTGTCAGTATTATATGTATAATAAGTCTTATTCGACAGGAAACCCAAATTATATCATCTATGAGGCAACAGAATTGTGTTGATATGTACCATTGTATTGCCACCATCAACAACCTTAAAGGAAATTGACAATGCATCGGTACTTATATATTACGCTTGATTGTGTTTGTCTTTGTCATTGTGTGCTATGAACAATTTAATTGTAGCTTGTGTGGATGGAAAATATGGCCAGGATTGTAGCCAATACTGTTCTAATAACTGTTATGATAACACTTGTGATGTTGTGTCTGGCATATGTTTATCTGGCTGTAGAAGGGGTTGGATGGGGAAATACTGTAAACAGCGTAAGTTTACTAATCCCATAATGTAAACAATGTAAGTTTACTAATCCCATAATTTAAACAATGTAAGTTTACTAATCCTATTATGTAAGCAGTGTAAGTTTGACGGCCCCATAGTGTGAACAATGTAAGACTGTTGGGTCCATAATGTAAGCACCTTAAGGATTATGAATCCACATTGTAAACAACGTATGTTTGATGGATCCATGGATTAAGCAATGTGGTTTTGATGGGTATTTTGTGTAAGCAACGTAAGCTTAGTGAGTCCATACTGTAAGCAACGTATTTTGATGTATTCATGATGTAAACAACTTAAGCTTAATGGCCCATGATGTAAGCAACGTAGTGTTGATAGGCCCATACTGTTAACAACGTAAAAATGATTAGTCAATATTGTAAGCAACGCACGTTTGATGTGTCCATACTGTAAACAATTAAGTTTAGTGGCTATATTCCAGTAAAGAACATAAGCTTGATGGTTGCATACTGTAAACAATATAAGTTTGATTGGTCCATATGTAAACAAGATAAGTTTAATGGGTCCATATTGTAAACAGCGTAAGCTTAATGTATCCATGTTGTAAACAACATAGGTTTGATAGATCCATACTGTAAACAGCGTAAGCTTGGTGTTTCCGTACTGTGAAAAACGTAGGTTTGATAAGTTCATACCGTAAGCAACGTAAGATTCAGAAGTATATGCTGTAATCAACATACGATAGATGGTTCCATGCCATGGGCAATATAAATTTGATGTGTACATACTGTAAACAACGTCAATGTGATGGTCAATGCTGTAGGCAACGTCGTGTTGATGGGTCCATAATGTAAACAACGTGGGTTTGATGGATCTATAGTGTAAACAAAGTAAGTTTAATGAGTCCATACTGCAAACAACGTAAGTTAAATGAGTCAATACTGCAAACAACGTATCTTGGTGGATCTATGTTGTAAACAACGTAGGTTAAACAACATAAGTTTGATGGTTCAACATTGTAAGAAGCGTAAGTTAAATGTATCCATGATGTAAACAATTTAAGTTTGATGGGTCCACTCCGTTTAAAAACCTAACAAGATCTCAACCACAACATTATGATGGTATGTAGCTCTTTTCACACAAATTCGTAACTACAGTCCTAACATTTTCACTTAAGATTATCTTACGACAAATTTTAATCTTACGACTAAAATTACACTTACGATAAAAATTATTCCTTAGGTGTACTCGATACAACATTATGTGATAAAGTTTGTCAGTGATTTGTGACAGGTCAGTGGTTTTCTCCGAGTACTCCAGTTTTCTCCACCAATAAAACTGACCGATATATTGCTAAAAAGGGTCGTGAAACACCACAAACCATCTTTTTTAGCAACCTAGTTTCATTTCCATAGCACAGCACAAACCGTTTTTTTCTTGAATAAAATTATTCGATAAAATATCCCCTGCACTGATTTATAAGCAGTTTTTTTATGCTATGATGTGTTTGTATGTTTATATTGAATTTTTATCCAATATATGAATCGGTCACCAATAACTGCACAAAATATGACCGTTTGCAAATTTTATGCAAATAAAATATGTTTAAACTCTAAACAAAATATGAACGGGTATGATTTTCGTATAAAGGAATATTTATAATGCATGCAAATTAAAATGATCTATAATAATTATTATTACTTTGAGTTGTGCGTCACCATCCATGCATGGTTACTTTAAGTAGAAGTATTTGCTTAAGGGAGTGTGAAAAAAAAACCTATGCATATAATTCATTTTGTCGGTTATTTGTAAGCAAAATATTTACCCCTCCCCCTTTTTTTTCCAATTAATTCCATCCCACATAAAATTAAACATTTGTTCTTTTACTGATGCAAATGTATTCGGATTTTTCTGAGATAACCCAAATTGCCAGAAAATAATAAAGTATATTACTAATATAAGGCAAAATCAAAACGTTATCATTGGATCCTGAAACTTCCAGTGATAAAGCGACTGTTCATGCAAAACCTTTGTAAGCGGAGACTGTAGATATCTAGAAGAAAATCCCGTATTTCATTTTTTTTAAATAAAACATAATAATAATAAAAAGAAGAATGTTTACCAAGTTTGCTAGTAGTCTTTTCGATTGTCGATCGTTCCCAATTTGAAATATAAAATTAAAAGAATTAACCAGATTTTTTTTCTCGAATTTTTTCACTTACGATAAAAGACAAGAAAACTATTTCTCTTAAGATCAAAATTTTACACTTACGACAGGGTAGTTTTACACGTAAAGTTACGACTATTTTTACACTTAAAATTATCGTAAGTATTTTTGTGAAACTCTTTTTAAACTTAGTTTTACACTTACGACAATTTTGTATCGTAAGAATTTTTGTGAAAAGAGCCACTGATGTCTAACTAAAATACTTATATAAACAAACAATAAAATACTTGCACAGATATGTTTGATTGGCGGTTTTTGAATATCGCTTTGGTGCTACCTCCATAAATAAAACTGGCGGCCACGAAGTGACAGAAATATTGTTGAAAGTAGCGTTAAACACCATAGCACTAACACTATACCAGTGTTCAATTCCATTGTTTTCTTTGCTTTATTCTTCAGAATGTATTACAGGTAGATATAGTATTAATTGTGACTACCACTGTAATACATGTGTCAAGAGGATATGCTACAGAAAAAAATGTGACCGTGCTAAATTAGTTAACGGGATCTCAACCACAACATTCTGATAATCTGATGTCTAACTAAGATACTTATATAGACAAGCAATAAAATACTTGCACAGATATGTATGATTGGCGATTTTTGAATATCGCTTTGGTATCTTCAAATTGCAAAAACAAATTATGTATACAAATAATTATTACAGTATATTGGAGAGGCAAACAAAACAGTACTGATAATACTGAAAACACAATGGCGAAAAAAAAAGAAGAAAAAATGACAAACAACGATCTATAAAACATTACACAGAAAACTAAAGATCGAGCAACGCGAACACAACTAAAAACCACGTGTGAACTCAGGTTTTGCGGCAGGGTAGGCTGATCCTGCTCCACAGGTGACACCCAATGTTTTACTCTCTTGATACAAACCCAGTGTTAAGTCATGCATGACGAACGATAAATGAAAATTATCCATCCACCATTCATAAAGCCACATTTATCTTCATTAATATATTACCCTTCGATATGTTGGCATACATACATAGAGAAATATATTGGGAAGGGTGGAAGAGTTTTGCTCAGATTGATACCACGAATTTTCAAATGAATGAAGGTTCAAAATGATATCAGAAATATGTGAGGTATGTAAGGTTATACAAGGAATATTCTTTTACAATCTGAATAAACATATATATGTTTTTTTGTTGTTGCTTAAATGTATTCATTTACGACAGTTCTTCTTGATAGGACCGTTAATCAGGGTTTGTCAGATGTGAAAGGGGTAGCGTAACAATGACTTCAGGAAGGTCATGAGCAATTGTGTTCATTTACCTTAAACTTATCATCTTCGTGACAAACATTTAATAATGTACAAGATAACATATTCACATTAATAATAACAGATTAGTAAACTTCCGCAGTATTTAGTCATGGACCTAATACAGTTTCTCTGGTACCCACAGTGAAAAATCGGCATCAAGTGGTGCGTTTCTGGGGCTAATAATAAGTACAGAACAAAATATTTTGACAGAATAATGAAAATAATTTGAACTTTTTCAACACGGCTTTATACCAAAACGCGTCCTGACGCGGCAATAACTGTTTGATGATTCACATTTGTTAAGAAGACTGACCCATAACCACGATGAACCAACCGAATGATATCCTTTAACCAGTCTTAACGCATGGGCACGCAGGGGATTTGCATGGGGCCCACGATAATAGGATCCCATGTTATGCTACGTATGTTGTGTGGAGCATTTTTTGTAATGCTTAAACACTGATGTTGTTGGAAATACCAAAACACTAAGCCTATCTTTAATTGTATTGTCCATTCACATTTGTAATCCTGTGAGGGGTTGTGTAGGTAGGGGCGTGTAAGTACACGGTTGCCCACGGGCATATAATGCTGTTAAGACGGCCCTGCTTAGAACCAATGCACAAAAAGGTAATTATTTGTTTTCATTTTAGTATATTCTTACAAGCGAAGTTGTTTTAATCAGTATACTTAACCTTTTAACGTTAGCTTAGAAACAGTAAATTTATCAATGCCCACCAACACGCGCAACCGTTTTGCACACAAAGAAGTGATATATCATGATTATCTTTGTTCCCATCAAAAAGAAATAAATAATATAGAAAGAGGACACAATTAGCGCCACGGCAGGATATTTTTAAAGGAAAATAAGCATGATCGATATTTCCCGCGGTTTAAAACAGGTATGTTTACCTGTCGCTTTCGCACAGACGGCTTGAGAAAATAGAAAAATATTACCATTTTCTATGAAAGTACTGAAATCATTATCTAAAAAAGTGTAAAACTCAATAAAAGTTACCTTTGCATTTTACCTTTAAAACATAGCCTTGGCAGAAAAATGTTTCATGTTTTCACGGTATTACGATCATTAAAGTCACACAAATTGCTACAAATACGTCAAAATGCTACAAATATGTACAAATCGAACAGATAAAAGTAAATGGCATATGATAGAGCCAAGGAAACATCGAATCCGAGAAAAGGATATATAAATTTCACAAGTATTTTTGACATAGACTTTCCCTTTCTTGTCACTAATATGATAGTCCGATCCTAAGGCAGAGGGGGTTTTATGGTTCCATGTATTCAAACGCTGTTTAAATCTATCTTAGACGTCATGTCTTTAATTTATTCTCCACGGCACCATAAGACCCTGGGATATATTATATTATTTTGACGCTAATTATGTTTTATATAAATTTATATATTTATTTATATTTATATAAATACACATCTCTTGTACGTCAATGCCAACATTTTCAACTGCATTTTTGTCCCACGATACATATTTGGTTACTATTGCTTTATTTTAGAATGCATAGTTGGTTATTATGGATACAATTGTAATATGTCATGTGACGGATGTTTATCAGATACATGTGATAGTGAGCATGGTATCTGTACAGATTTGTCTGGATGTAAACCTGGATGGCAGCTCAGACAACCGAAGTGTGATATAGGTATTTTAATAAAAAAAAAAACTTTTCTATCAGAAAGTAACAGATGAATTCATAGTTTGTCATAATGCGTATGCTACACTACACTACACTAAGCTACCCTACACTAAATTACTCTACACTACACTACACTGCACTACTCCACACTACACTTCACTACACTACATTACACAACTCTACACGACACTACACTACACTACACTGCACTATTCTACACTGCATTACAATACTCTAGACTACACTATTTTACACTACACAACACCACAGTACTGTACACTGCACTAAGCTACTCTACACTAAGCTACTCTACACTAAACTACTATACACTACACTAAACTTCACTACCCTACTCTACACTAAACTACTCTACAGTACTCTACTCTACACGACACTACTCTACACTACACTACACTACACGATTCTACACTACACTACACTACACTACACGAAACTACACGAAACTACAAAACACTACTTTACACTATTCTACACAACACTCTCTAAGCGACGCTACAGTACATTGCATTACACTACTCTACACTGCACTATACGGCACTACACCACACTACATTACTGTACATTACACTAAGCTACTCACACTACGCTACACTACTGTGCACAATACTACACTACACTACACTAGTCTAAGCTACTCTACACTACACTACTATACACTACACTGCACTACACTCCGCCACATTACACAGCACTACACTACACTACATGACGCTACTCTACACTACACTACACGTCACTACACTACACTACTCTACACAACACTACTCTCCACGACACTACTATACACTGCACCACAATATACTACTACATATTATGCGTAATATCCAGGATGCAAGTAAAAGCGACTATTGTTTGTCATGACAAGACCAGAAAAGCTACTGATTCAGTTGTCAATGGTTACTATAGTATTTAGAAAGACACCACCATTGGCATTTGCACATACCTAACTCAAGACCCTTTAAATAGTCAAATATGTAAGGTGTAGTTTACGAAGTATGAAATGAAATGGTATGCAATTCCACCCATATCAATACAACTACAACCATTTGGGAGAAAAAATAGATGACGGCTTATGACGTTGGAACTTGAGATCCTGGCTTGGGGCAGAAAAAAATGGGACCGTGTTAAATCGGTTAAATGGATCTCAACCACAACATTCTGATAGTCTGATGTCTAACTAAAATACTAAAATAAACAAACAATGCAATACTTGCATAGATATGTTTGATGGGCGGTTTTTGAATATCGCTTTGGTATCTTCAAATTTATTTTATATACACTCCGACAAAAGCACCACCCTATATTTTTATCAATATATTTTTTTACATCAATACTGTTAAAACAATGAAATAGATATCACCATAATTCTTACACTTCTTAAAAGACTACACCAAGGGCTCTAAAATTACCGTAACTATGACGTGGCAAAATGGGGTTCAAAACAGGCGCTGTAAAAACGTAAAACCAGTTTGTCTTTGATGGAAGGTTTTAACATTGCATTAAAATGCAGAGTCTTCAGATTTTAAGAACTTTTAAATGCATCTATTGTGCGCATGTGTAAGGCATAGAAATCAATAACTAGTATATCCACCGCGTTTATTGTAAAGTTCTGTCACACGCCTCGTCATGCTTCACACAAGACGCATAAGCCGTTCTTGGGTAAGCTGTTGCCACTCCTGTAAGATAGCAGTTCTTAATTCGTCAATATTTTGACATTTTGGATTGCGTTGGCTAATTTTTCTGCCAATAAAGTCCCATACATGCTCTATAGGGTTCATGTCTGGCGACATCGCAGGCCATGGAATTTTCTGAACAGCATCTTGCTGTAAAAGATGTACAATTCGGGCTCTATGTGGCCTAGCGTTGTCGTCCATGTACATTGGCCTATCAACCAACGCATGTTTGTCGAAATGGGGGACTACGCATGGAGCGAGCACATCGTCACGGTATTTTTGGCCTGTCAGATTACTATCAAAATCGTACAAGTCCAACTTACAGCCAAAGGAAAAACAACCCCAGACAGTTACACAACCATCCCCAAAAGCAGTTGTGCCCAAGATGTGGTTGTCCTGATATGAAGTTTTAGTTCGCACCAAACCCTTGCACGACCGTCGGTAAGACGTAGCACAAAACGACCTTCATCAGACCAGTGGACCCGTCTCCATGTGCGAATAGTCCACCCCAAATGATCATGTGACCAGTCAAATCGAGCATTGCGATGGCGTAATGTCAACTGTGGACGTCTTATGGGACGTCGCGCTCGCATTCCCTGATGGTGGAGGCGTCTGATTACAGTGCGTGTGATAATGTTGCCTCCAAACGGTAAATTACCACGAAGTGCACCAGCTGTACTGAACGGTCGTTGCCGCGTCCCTCGAGATATGAGCCGGTCCTCTCTCGGTGTCATTTGCGAGGTCTACCTCCACTTGGACGGTCAGTAACATTCCCCGTTTGACGAAAACGCTGCATCAATCGTACAATGATGTAATGGTTAACCCTGAAGTGGTCTGTCACCCTTCTATGGCTAAATCACCGCTATGCATGCCAACAGCTTGCCACCTTTCTGGTATGGTTAATTTTCGCCGCACCATACCAAACCAATAGAAAATCAAACTTATAACTCTACACAAAGTAATCAGCTTTCGTTAGCAAACACAAATGTTGAAAAGTACACGTGGCACTTTACACACCCTGTCATATACACATAAATACAAATCGATCAATAACCTGTTTCACAGGTAAGTAAGTATGTGTGTACAGGAAACGAAAACAGCAAACCGATTTGAAATAAGTTCATTATTAGAAAAGATAATATTGAAGCAAGTCAGGTGGTGCTTAACTTTTGTCGGATTGTATATGATACAATTTGAATAATGATTTTGACAATGCGAATGCGAACGAGTGTTGATTTGCCGATCGATAAAAGCGAGTGTCTATAAGACCATTATCATATTTACATTAACAAAAATCACGGCATATCACGTTGGGACTCGATGTCCTAGCTTGGGACCGGGGTAAACGGGATCTCAACCACAACATTCTGATAATATGATGTATAATTAAAATACTTATATAAGCAAACAATAAAATGCTTGCACAGAGAGGTTGATTGTTTTCAAGTGTTTCTGTAGAATATAATTCTGTAAATTAGTGGTAGCACCATCGCGGACTCCGGGGTTTACATATTTTTTATATATTATTTAAAGCTTGCAGTAAAGGACACTTTGGTAAGAATTGTACTGCTACATGTGATGGATGTATATCTGAATTATGTTACAATTCTGACGGAGTATGTGATATTACAGACCTTTGTAAAGCAGGATGGTACGGTGTTAAGTGTGACAAAGGTACATGTACAATACTATATAGTTGTTAAAGTCGGTAATGTATTAATAAAATTAAAACGAAAAAATGTAAAACAGATATTAAAGTGGGAAAATAAATGATAAAAGAAAAAAAGAAAAAAAGGAAACAAACACAGCTAGAGCACATCATGCATGCAATTGCAAAATCAGAAACATAAATAAAGTCGACACTCACATATATGATGACTCACTCCTATGATCTAGGCACTTCAATAACTGTGGAGGGGCTAATCTAATTGTGAGGGCTTTAGCCCTT
Source organism: Gigantidas platifrons (assembly GCA_002080005.1). Taxonomy (NCBI): domain Eukaryota; kingdom Metazoa; phylum Mollusca; class Bivalvia; order Mytilida; family Modiolidae; genus Gigantidas; species Gigantidas platifrons. The sequence goes on along the minus strand of MJUT01050063.1, from coordinate 73,080 downwards.
CTCACACTGGAATGCTACATTCTTGGAAATTGATTTATTGTACAAGGGGCGAATTTAATTGCACAGATAACATCATGGGAAAAAACCAATACATCATGGATTAAATAAAATAATACAGCTAGTACTGTGATAGAATAAAACATAGGATGAATATTTATATTTATAATTAAATTCCCAATCTACTCTAATGTCAAAACATGCTGAAATGACAGAATTTTACTTGTCTGAAGCAAATATATCGAGTACATTCAGAGTGTTGTATGCTTTGTTTTAATCGATATCTTTATCAGTGCGATACAACATTATGTGATACAGTTTGTCATTGACTTGCGGCAGGTCGGTGGTTTTTTTCCGGGTAATCCAATGTACTACAAGTAGATATGGTATTAATTGTGACTACCACTGCAATACATGTGTCAAGAGGATATGTGACAGATATGACGGACATTGTACATATGGTTGTATTCAAGTCTTTAAAAGAGACAGTTGTCATTTATTAGGTATATATTCATAGCAATGTCAATATCAAGGACAGTACCAATGATATGTTTTAAAAGTTTTCAATTGAAGTAGTGCCATGACGACTGTAGGAAAACGTTTGAAGATATCAAAGGAGGGATCAGTAGCCGTAAATCGAATAAGCACCGACAATACAATGACCACAAATGAAGAAGACAAACAATGATCAACAAAACATTAAACAGAAAACTAAAGATTGAGCATCACTAACACCCGGTGTGAACTTCGGAAGGGTAAGTAGTTCCTGCTTCAATAGTGGCATCAGTCGTGTTGCTCCTGTTCGGAGATTGATATGCCATCATTTGAGTCCCTAGAATTCCGTATTCATCTATCGATTCGTAATGACAACCGTGGAATATCTAATAGCTTAACGTGTCATCATGAATGAAACATAATTTCAAATAAATTCGTTTACATTATGTGTACATTTCATCTACACACTCATGTATTTCTTCTTACAGTCGCTCTAAAGTCAGCTGATAATTATACTGCAGTATATACAGGAGTTGGATCCTTCGTTGTTACAGTATTAGTGGCTGTCATTGTTTTTGTTACACTGAGGTAATCTGATAGCTTTGTTATCATTTTAATATTCTGCAGATGATATACTTTCCTTGACAATGTTAATGCATATAGCAACAAATAAATGTTTTTACTTAGATTCAACATTGTTTTTACAATGTATTATAATTATTGTGAAGATACACGACAAATTATATTCCAGTTATATCATAGGAATGTGTTGGGTAAATCGGTGAACACCATTGAATTTAATTATATTTCTCATATTATCACTTCTTGGTAATTCAAGTTTATAACTTGGAAAGCAAATAACAACTGATCGGCTCTCTCAATGACCACCACACACAACGTTGAAAATAGCAAGGGATTATTCAGAGGATAAAAAAGAGTTTATTAGAAGATACCAAATGGTGTAATCAGAAGTTGACAAAGGGGTAATCAGAAGATACCAGAGGAGTGATCTGAAGATACCAACGGAGTGATCTGAAAATGCCAAGGGCGTAATCAGAAAAAAAACAAAGTGGTAATTAGTAGACATCAAAAGAAAACAAAAGCCGTAAATCATAGGACAGATGATGCAATGTCCAAAGGTTTGGAGATGTCAAAGGGGAAATCAATCATCGTAAAACAAATCGAGTACATACAATTCAATGGTCAGTGCACTACATAAAAGGTTAAATATTGAACAACAGAAAAACCGGAGATGAACTCAACCAATCATATGTCACATGTTAAACTATAAAACAAAGCAAAAGTACAATGACAAAAGCTGACTGTGATAGACAATTTGACTTGTTACCGACACAAACATTTAGTATCCATAACACAAACGTTAGAGCTTATTTTTACTATAGATATAGAAAAAAGAACAGCCAACAAAGGAGGCAGACATATGAGAATGCTACATTCGCCAACCATTATTCAACTACTGGTAAGCTTATGTTTTGCCTAAAAAAGGTGATTGCAGGTATTTTAGCTTTGGATTGTTATGCTGTATAATGCTAAACTATATCATAACGTTAATGATCGATACGTATATGTATTTTGGTATATGTCTCACTGACATTTCTGTCTTGAATGTTAGTTTATTGTATGAATTTAGTAACGTGGTATACTTTAAAATTCAAGTTAATTCAAATATAAAGTTCATAACTGGATAATTAAAAAAAAGAAACAGATTCCTCTGGAAGAACAACACAACTGGTTAATCCAAAGATAACGAATTATGTACAAGCAGTACATTTCTATACTTTATCATAAAAGATTGATTGATTGGTAATCAACGTCAACTTAAGTGCATGTCCGGTATAGCGTGGTGTGTATATCATATAAGCGGCACCGTGTTTGTAACAATAGTAATATGACTGGTGCCACTAGTGGAGCAGGAACTGCTCACACTTCCGGAGCACACGAGTTCACCCTCGGTTTTCAAAGGGATTTGTGTTGCTTGATCTTTAATTTTTTGCATAGGGATTTGTAGATAGTTTGTTTGTCTGATTATCCATTTCCAACTGGTCATTGTGTTGTCTGTCCTATGCTTTGCAGAAGCTGATTACCACATTGGTATCTCCAATCTATCCCTACAAATATATAGGATATCTTTCTACAATTATTCCACAGTAAATTCAAATATATAATACCATTATCGTTGTAGGGGTTCACAACACAGAAGACACAATTCCTGTAGAACAGGAACCGCATTACGAAACCGTAGATTAATTTGATTTGATGCTTTGTGTTTAAAGCCGCTTTCAGCAATATTTCAGCTATATCATGGCGACAAATTTTAGTGGTGGAAGGGGCCAAATTACCCGGAGAGAACCACCGTCACGGGCAAACAATTGGTTAACTTTATTACTTGACGATGCGAGTCGTGTGCACCCTTTTTGTAATTTACAAAGCCGGGTGCGATCACACGCGTAGTGGTGATTGGCTTTTATGAGTTGTTAGGTAATGCAACTACCTAACTCATTGGGCCACCCGGGTCCTGATACCATAGATAATTGATGTTAGGTCTTCTATAGTATGTTGTGTCATACGTTGAATAGTAACACATCTGTTTACCAGGGAAACTGATGACAATGCAAATGGAAATATATGACATAAACTATGAGTTCCAGTCGCTGCAATACCGTGCATGTACAATTCGTTGCAACATGGTTCCTATCTCACCCAATTGTCATATTGTAATATATTTCAAAGGATACATAGGAGACCGGGTGGCTCAATGAGTTAAGTCGTTGGATCTACCAGCTCATTCAAGCCTCACACCAATACGCGTGGGTTCGGGCCCAGCTTTGTAAATTACAAAAAAGGTGCACTCGACTCGCAGCCGCAAGTGATAATGTTTGCCAGTTGCTTGCCAATGGTCAGTGGTCCTCTCCGTGTACTCCGGCTTCCTGCACCACTACAACTGGTCGGCATGATATAGCTGAAATATTGCTGAAAGTGGTTTCAAATACCAAAGATCAAATCAAATCAAAGAATACATCATTATATCTTGTTCGTGTGCAAAATAGTATTTAATCAAACTATTTTTGGAATGTTTATGTCATTATTGTATGCATGTATTAGAATGTAAATATATAATTTACCACACACTACGCCAGGTACCATCAACGCTAAAAGATTGGAAAGCCAAATAATAATTTAAAATGAATTATCCGTTTATCGAGAAAACTAATGAAAATGGAAAATAAGAATTTGCTTCATATCAATATTCCAATCAACTGCTACGTTTTAAGCATTATTTTCAGTCCCTGCAAGAGAGAATGTATATACAAAAACGATTGCTTTCTTTTTCAAAGATATCAATATTTAATTGTTCCTCAACAAGTAATTAACGACAAATCACGTGGTGGTATCGTCTCATATCCTGACATTACATGTATGATATTATATATGTTTTGTTGACTAATATTTAATCCATATTTTAATTGTATCTCGGAAGGGGTCTAGGTTATCGGTACATTAGACGATTTTCTATTTCAAGACAGTGGTATCAAATTGAACCCTTCAAGCAAAAGAGGAATAGCACTAGTATCATTTGTATAAGGAACACCCTTCCGTATTGAATGATAGATTACGGGAAATATGTATAAATGTTAAAAATATAAAACGAAAATCAAGCAATCTTCTTTAAACATCTGATCCAATTTGTGTATACCTTTTTGAAGTTTTAAATACAAAGTAAAAGACGTTGCATTGTGCAATATAAACTTATTATTTACAAGAAGACCAACTCTTAAATATCCTCGACTCGTTCAGAATACCCACGACAATGTTTAATCTCATATTTTACATAATAACTAACTTTTCCTTTATATAAATGCATTTTTCGATTGGAAAAAAAAACAGGCGTTAGACGGGTAGAAAGTCTCCCCCTTTACTATTTTCATAATATTTAGATGATCTTCAACACAGTTTTTAGAGAATGAAACTACATTTGTACCAAGGTAGTACATTATATTAGTTTTGATATTGAAAATGAAATGTGTATATGCTTGATTTTTTAATATTTATTTGTATGCTAATGACACAAAGTTGCTATTAGAATGTAGATAAGAATTACAATTAATCCTAAATAAATTTGCTTAATATTGTAAACGCTGGAAATTATAAATAAATGTTAGTAAGTATAAAGCTTAAATATTTTCTAACAAATAAAAAAAGTAAATATCATATTTAGTGCACACGACGCGTTTCTGGAATAACCTTCATCAGGTACGTTTCTGGAATAACCTTCATCAGGTACGCTCAAAATCGAAAGATTGGAAAGTCAAATAATTTAATGTTATAAAGGATGCCTACAAATTTAATTTGTTTTCATTAATGAAGAAGAAATTGAAATGATAACAAATATTTATATATTCATGCATAAGTGTTGGTGGTTATGAAGGAACATGTATTATATATAACGTGGATCTTACGAATTAACTTATTTAAACCAACGAATCAGCAGGATGGGTTGCTTTAAATACGTTCATGAGTAAGATCCATGGTATATATGGTTGGTAGCAGATATCAAGATTTGATGATTTTGTCGGGGTCCGCAAACTCATGGAATAACATCAAGATATTCATGTTAGAGCATGGTTTGTGCAAATTCATGGAATAACATCAAAATCTTCATGTTAGACCATGGTTTGTAAAAGTTCACTATGCTTTAGTTGATTACTGCATAACAATGTTACAACATAAATTATCTTATATTATTGTTATAATTTGTAAATACTCAAACACTTATTACTGAATGTATGTATTGTGCATGAAAAATAGGAGAAAGCTTGCATAGGTATAGTCTTTTGCTCAATCCAATTCATATGCAGATGTAAATAAAATATGCTTAAAACTATATATATTGATGTTATATTTTCAAGAAGAAGATACCGCCTTGTCAACAGATTACATATTTAAGTGATCTGGCAATAAGAACATGTGTATGCATGTTTGCAAAATAGAAATGTAGCCATGCTAAATAGGTGACAGAGTTATAACAAGATATGCTTGATAAGGTTGTAGTGTTCCCATTGTTTTGGTATTTCTCTGAAATAGCAGGGTACGAAAACTTAGATATTTTAAAAAGGATTGATTTGAGACTTTGTAATTAGATGTTATATTTCAAATATTCTGCACCAAATGTAATGGGTATGACAAATTAGGCAGATATCCCATTTCTGTAAGCATAATTATCTGTTTTGCAAGGTTTTCTTCTTTTTCTTTTGTCTACGCTCTGTATGTTGTCCCAATAGTTGCCACTTCTTCTGTGTTGTCCGTTCTTGAATTCCCCTTTCGGTTTCCTCAAACGTTTTTGGTATTGAGAATAAATGGCTATGTTTGTGCATTTTCTCTTTCATCTTTACATGCTACAAATCTGTTATCAAGCAAATAGAGTTATATTAACATAACCTCGTTGCTTTATAATATGACGTTATAATAACGTCACGTTACCAAATCCTCGATAAACATACCATCATTCATATGTTTTGCTCAGAATGGACTTCTCATCTGACCTCATATCTGCGGTCACAACAGTGCTTTCCAGTTGAATAGTGTTAAGAAAGAAAGGAGGAAACATTGTGCATCGGTACACACAAATATTTGATATACTTATTTATTGTTGATGCAGCTTACACCTGTATCTACAGGTATTCCACCATCATGAATTGGTAAACCGTTACATAACATATGTGTCACAAATGACCACGATATGCTATTTCACTTTCATGGCTTATCAGCTGATTTTTAAACCGGACAATATGGCTAGTGTCGCTACTGCACCAGAAATTGCTTGCATGTCTGTAGCACCTGGGTTTATCTTTGGTTTATTGAGAAGATCTTGAAGATACCAAAAGAGTAATTATAATCCGTAAAGCGAAGCTGGATAGACAAGAGAATGGTCAAAGCAAACAGGAAAAAAGGATAAACAACGATCTACCTAACACATACACATAAAACTAAGCACTGGGTGTGAACTCACGAGCCCCGGAAGGGTTAGCAGTTCCTGCTCCACTGAGGAGATGACAGGGAAGTGCTTATGACAAGTGGAACATATCACTGGTCATTTGTGACGTTCGTGTTTGTCAATCGTTAGTTTATTTAGAAGGTTTTCATTCATTATTCATTGCATTTATATCATTTTTTTTTCTTTTTGTCAGTGTATTGCCCGTGTGTCTGGTAGTCACACTTTGACATCGTCCAACCTTTTTAATGAGGAAAATTAAAGAAGCAATTTACAAATCAATGATTGTATTGTTTTAAATGTTGTTTATGTCCATTTGTCTGTATGTCTGTTTGTCTGTTTGTCTCCCTTTGACATCGTCCATGTTTTTGTGTGTAGTAATATGAAACATTCAATACACAAATCAATGTTTTTATTCTCTAAAACTGTTTATTTGCCTAAGAAATCTGGATCAGGATCTGGAAAAGAAACACATTAAATTTAAGTAATAAAACAAATGAAGATTAAGCACTAGACATTCAGACACTCTACTTCACCAGACAACACTATATAAAAATAGATTCCCCAGGAAAAGGCATTAATATATAGAATAGCATGGCAAATAAAACGTGTCTTGCTTTATTTGCTAGATCTAAACTACAATTAGCTAAGCTACAAGTAATGACACACCCTTGATATCTATATATCTAGATGGGGCAGTGGTGGTCGTGATGGTATGCTAGTTGCATTTACAACTACATTTGCAGTCAGTGCCTATCACCATTAACGTTGTGAGTTCGAACCCCGTCCATGTCGAGCTGTACTCGAAACAATATTATGTGATAAAGTTTGTCCGTGACTTACGACAGTGCTCTCCGGTTTCCTCTACCAATAAAACTGACTACAACGATATGACTGAAATAGTGTTGAAAGTGACGTTTAACACAATAACCATATAACGATATATATTTATAATCATATACATTTTTGTGTAATGTTCCTTTACATTTAATGCAGGATGGGTTGTTTTGTATTGTCATTGTTTTATATTTGTTTAAATTCGCTGTTAGTTGCCATTTAATACATTAATTTAAACTGCTTGTAAACCAGGACCGCTTTCTGCTAATATAACTTAATCATCTGCATAAAGTAAGCTTACCAGGTGTGAATGGACAAGTTAAAGAGGAGCACATTTCAATCAACAAGTAAAAATAATAATGTTAAAAATAGTGGGGATTCAAACTCTCACCTTGTTTAATTTATGCTAAATGAACTATAATTTAGAACACTTCACCAAAAAGAGCTCTTTGTATTCGTAAATTGTGCTGTATTTATATTGAAATTATTAAATATTTTACCTATGTCTTATTCATGCGGGGCCCGGGTGACTCAATGAGTTAGGTCGCTGGATCTAACAACTCATACAAGCCTATCACCATTACGGCGTGTGCTCGCTCCTGGCTTTGTAAATTCCAAAAAGGGTGCACTCGACTTGCAGCCGCAAGTGATAAAATTTACCAGTTGCTTGACCATGGTCGGTGGTTCTCTCCGGGCATTCCAGGTTCCTTCACCACTAAAACTGGTCGCCATGATATATCTGAAATATTGTTGAAAGTGGCGTTAAGCACCAAAAATAAAATCATATCAAATCTAATTTATGCATTTATATAATACAAATATTATCCAAAGGCAATATTCGTGTTACATCAATTTATGTAAATAGTTACCTTGACAATAACGTGGTAGCCAGCCAGGTCTACATTTACATATAGCTGAGCCGGTCGGATCTGTAAAAGTTCCTCCATTAAGACAAGGATTTGGACTACACATTCCACTTTCGTCTATAGCACAAACATAAATATTCAGTGTGATAACACATGTTGCCGAACCTTTTTCGATACCCTCGCGGTTGGCCTAACTATCGCTGTTTCTTTGAAGAAAATTGTTCATTGCTCAAATGTTTGTCCTCCAAATTGATGTTGTAGCCCTACCAATTTTGATGTTATAAATCACTGTGTAACAAAAGCAGAAGTTATGCTGTCAAACTTGCTACGTGTTACCATGCACTGACCTTATTAGTGACACTCTTTGTTATTCGTGTCATCATGCTCGGGTAGCTTTGTTTTATTAGTAACTAAGTGTTTAACATTTTGATATAATAATTAATTAGCATGTGTACTCTACTCTCTAGCTTGGCTTATTATGGACCATTATGTGTGCAATGATTAACATTTTTCGTTATCTATACACAACAATACAGAATTCAATTTCATATTTCTCAATGATTGGTTGGTTGGTTTATGGTGGTTTACGCCCCTTTCAAGAATATTTCAATGATATCTTAGCAGTCAGCTTTATTGGTGGAGGAAATCGGAGCACCCGGAGAAAAACACCGATATGTCGCATGTCACTTAAAAACATTATCACATAATACTGTACCGAGTACACCTCACCATGAACTATTTCTTAATGAAGTGAAATTATGAGCTATGATGTATTCTTTAAAATAATGTAGATAATAATCAAGCATGAACTTTTCATTTAAAAGGAATATGGTATTTATCATTACACATTCAATTTCATTTGTGTTGAGGAGCACCGCAGTTCATCCCTTTAATGGTGGGGTTCGTGTTGCTCGATTGTTTCTACATAGCGTTTTATAGATCATGTTTTGTCATTTTCTTGTTAATTGTGACAATTTAGTTTTCTCTCCTTTCGTTTTTTTTCGATGTAAGTATTCTTCTATTATCCCCTATGGTATCTTCAAACTTGTCAAATATGTATCGTAAACATATATAGCTCAAATATATATTCATACAGGTGGCCATGACATGACAATACTTGCTTTCACAATGAACTCCGTTTTTGTCCTGAGGACAGGTACATATGTAGAAAGGGTCCACAACAGATCTAAAACAAGTCCCTCCATTCTGACAAGGATTAGGGGTGCAGGCACCACTTTCCATAGAGCTTAATAGAAAAAAACTATTGTATTACAATTCAACCTCTCACTCATCTTGCATGGCCGTTGCGATCAAACGTAATTCATTCTTGAAGGGGACGTAAATTATATCACTTACAGTGTGAAAGGGATGTGTAGTTCGCTATATGAAATCGTATTGTTATATTTTATATGTGTCGGCATTACTATCAGATGTTTATGTCATAAAATAGTTCATGATATTTAAGCAATATGGTCCCAACAAAATTTCAGTTTAAAGTTTGGTGCCTGTTAAATCTTTTCACAAAAAGGGCTTAGCGTATGACGAACTGCACCAAATTGCTGAAATATTGTTGAAAGTGTAATTAAAAAACATCTTCCTGGATAATGAAGAACCTTAATATTCCCAGGAAAAAACAGTTTGGTGCTGTAATTGCACACGACGAGTGTCCTGTTTGGATCAGATAACTTTACTCTTTAAGGATTCATGATGTTGTTTGTAAGTTCATATTATCATTTTACATGACAAATCTATTTTATAAGCCATTAAGGCTTAATGTTTAGAGGAATGGGGTATTGTGTTGTAGTTTGTGATGAAAAACACCTAAATATTAATGGAACACGATGTAGTGTTTGAGTTCGTCTGTTCCGATTTCTTTTGATTCTATAGTTTTTAAATGATAAAATGCTATATTTCGCTAGGGCTGTTTAGTTAATTTGAAATATAATTTATATCACCGCTCCTTCTGATGCATAGTTACTCATGAAATACATATTGATTAATCACCGGATTAGTAATATGCTTGATGCTTCTGGAGCAGGACATGACTACCCTTCCGGCACACCTCAGTTCAACCTTTCTCAATCTAATGTTGTCTGTGTAATTTGTTGTCAATCATTATTTGACTTTTCGCTTTTTTTCTTCTTGCCATTGCAATGCCCGTTCTTCCCCAATTGATATCTTCTGATTGCACACTTCGCATCTTCAAACATTTCATTACCGGTAGGAATACAAACATTAGTGTATTGCCTAAGTGAGAGATAGTTTCTAAACTCAAAATGAGAAAGTATGCCCGCTGTGGACGAGACCACCACGGTTTGTTGGATTTTAATGTACAAGTTCACTGAAACGACAGTCGGATGGTAGAGATGTTGCTCTACTCGAACACATTATGCATGTCTTCCTTCATTACATATCTGCTTTCTCACCTTGATGCTTAGCGGAGAAGCATCAAATAAGAATTGTGTAGTCTTTGTCTTAAATCGACGGGTTCTCGAACTCACGATTTACCACACTCGAACCTAGCATACTAACCATTATCGATACGGTTCTTAATATCTTGAGTAGTAAGGTAGAGTCACAGATTAGTTTACTTACTGTCACAAAGCGGCCCAGTCCATCCAACATCACATATACAGTTAAATGACGTGGATTTTAAGATACACGAATCATGGTCTCCACAGGGATCTGATGCATATTGGTTAACGACTGCAAAATGCAACATATCGATGACAGTTTGTTTAAATGTATAAGTATCTTTACGACAAACATGATAAATTCAGAATGTTTAAGATAAAAGAGAAAAAGAATCGATACACCAAAATGTCTCTAATCTATAGCGTCTCCAGTAGAATTATATTGGTGAAATTGCCGACCATCACTGTTTAAACTTCCTTTCAAACTGGTTACATTTGGAGTCATTTGCAAGCCTATTAAATATATTATAATCGAATTCTAACTACAAATTTACGACACAGAGAATAACAAAACTATTATAAATATACGTTTTTCATTACTAAACAGATGCTTTGCCATGACAGAACTAGATCTGTTCTTAGGGCAAAACGGAGATAGTGGTCATATTCTGGATAGGAACCTAGGGTATATGATCTATGATCATCTCGGCATTTTATGTTGCAATTGTTAACGCTATATATATGTCTGCGGAGCTGTCGTGCGCGTGATCGTATGGCAGTTGGATTTATAACTATTTGTGCAATAATTGCCTATCACCACTACAGTTGTGAGGGTGAACCCTGTTCAAGGCGAGGTGTACTCAATGCAACATTACGTGATGAAATTTGTCAGTGACTTGCGGCCGGTCGGTGGTTTTCTCCGGTTTCCACCACCAATAAAACTGGCCACCACGATATAACATCAATACTGTTGAACGTTAAACACCATAAACTTAAGCCTTAAAACTGATTGCTAGGTTGGGTATACTATTGTACTTCTACATTCACAATAATATGTGTCGATAAACGCTAATTAATTACTGACTTACCTTGACATCTAGTTTCAATAAACCCTGTTTCACACAGACAGAGAAAATCTACCCCATTAACCGTGCATCTTCCACCATTTTGCCATGGGTCAGGATTACATGGTCCAACTAAAAACCAAAACGAAACTCAACATACAAACATAATGCATATTTATTTTTACAAGTGCATTTTGTAGTAAGTCGGAGAGAAATATCAATGTTGACATTACGGTGTCGTTAGTTTTATTTGTATGTTTTGTAGATCGTGGTTTTTTCCTTTGACCATTGTGTTGTCTGTTCCTCTTCGATTTACCGATTCTGATTACATCTTTGGTATCATCAAACTATTCTTATCACCAATACTTGCCAGCTTAGAATTTTCCAAATTGTAGAAAAAAAATAACTTTGCCCACTAGACAGGTAATATTATACCTTGACAATTTGTGCCGGAATATCCTGTAGTGCAGTCGCATCGGTAACTCACACCTGACAGCCTTGTACAGTTACCGCCATTTTGACAAGGAGTGGCATCACATGGGTTGATCATTTCTATAATATAAAATACATGTGTCAGGGATTGTATCAGAGAACGGCATATACATGTATCACAGAATGGTCATTTCCTTTCTATGATTATGATTGTGATTAGGAATGACATCTGTAAACACCAAATATTAGGCTTGAGGTATTTTACGAGCACGATTACCATTACATCATATATTATGCTACTAGTAGTACAGGAACCGCTACCCTTCCGGAGCACCTGAGTTCAATTCCGGTTTTTAGTTGGAGTTGTGTTACTCGATCTTTATTTTTATGTGTATATTTTGTAGTCCGTTGGTTGTCCTTTCGTATTTTTTTTTCATTTGGCAATTGTGTTTACAGTCCTTCAATTTACGGATGTGGTATCTTCAAACACTTCTGTAGATTATTACTACATATTTTACCTTCACAAAGTGTTCCAGTATATCCTGGCGGACACTGGCAGTGGTATGTATCAGCTGTAAGTCTTTGACACGTACCACCTAATGTCACATGGACTGGAATTGCATGGATTTTCCCTCACTACGTTACAAAATAACAGATCATAAGTAAAACAACATATTAAAAAATTATCACTTCATAGGGTAAAAGTCATAGATAAATATTTGCACACTTATTCACATTCATCTCATATACATTATTCATGTATAAAACAATTGGTTCATTTGATTTATGGTGTTTAAGGCCATTTTCAACAATAGTTTAAAAAAGGTATGGTTTAAACATATGTAACATCCAGTCAAATAATTACATTATATGTTCATTTCATTTCGAAAACCTCGTGTGATTGGCTAAAACTTTGACACTTCGAAATAAAAACAAATATCAGACAATGAAGCTTACAAATATTAAATCATCAGTTCATGTGTCTCGTAAATAAGGGTAATAACAAAATTACCGAACACCGAGTAATCTTCCAAAGGGAAATTAAAAACTCATAAATCAATAAACAGACAAAATCAGTCAACAACCGGGAAACTGGGAAACCGCAATGGCCCTGATTTGGTACAGGCATTTCTAAAGAAATGGTGGATTGAATCCGATTTTACGGCGCCAACCTCTCGCTTCCTTTACGGTTCAAAGTTTCTGGTTGTCACTATAACAGCATTTATTACAATACTGGAACAAAATAGGTAAAGTAGAGTCAAACAGTACTAAATTCAGTTAGGAGGGTGTCTAATATATCTCCTGAACCATCACCATCATTAACTATGAGTCCTTTAAAGTATTTTAATCACGACCGTAAATGTCAAAAATATATTTACGTCACACATTCAAAGACAATATTTTTGACATTGTACCCACTTATACCAAATCCTTATCTTTATACATTTTCCCTATATGAAAATGTATCTTTTACTATTGTATCTGCAGAGACAGAATATATTCCGACAAGATCTTGATATCGGAAAATAAACTTTTTATGAGATCGAATAAGGCGAATCGTTTTATAGCGCTGGTCCAGTAGCCTGTTTTCACATACATTCAGTATTTCATAAGATGGCATTTTATAACTTGAAGTTGCTTGCTTGATTCTATTTATCAACATGTATTACCTGCACATAGTGTCCAATGTAATTCGCAGGACATTGGCAATACAATTTTGTTCCGAGTGGCCTGCATGATCCGCCATTTTGACATTGATTGGGGGTACATGGACCTGCACCTAAAAGATAGAAAGGTGTCAAATCAACTCATTATTACGTAGTAGTTGCATTTAATAACTCAGTGACTAGAATATATCCCTGCTAGATATGTGATTCGATTTATGTACTAGACGAAACTTTGTATGAAGGAGTTCATCAAATGACATGGTCAAGTGCGTGTCTGTTCGGACACTCCGGTTTCCTTCACAACAAATGACCTTCACGATATGACTATAATTTTGATAAGAGAGGCATTACAAACTATGACGATACATCTAAGCAAGGATTAAAAAAAAATCATTTGGTATCACGAATTAATGATTTGTCCAAAGTTTTTCTCACCTTCCCATTTTATCTAATTAAAAGATGATGGAATGGACATGTACACATGACATCATATTTTATCTTGTGTGTTTCAAGGAGTGATGGAGTTGTCATTGCTTAATGTTCAGTCAGCAATTTGTCAGATATAATTGAATGGCGATAGCAGGTTACATTACGGTGAGAAGACTTTTATAGTGCTAGTTACTTCCGCAAATAGACAGATAGACATGTGGTCTATTAAGTCAATGATAGACATGCCGCTCCAATATCACAAATTAAAGAGCTTGCCGTGTATGTTCAATGTTTAGACCGTCATTGTATATTAATCCAATGATCTTTAGCGAATCGTCTCACTTTATCTTTCAACAATGCGCGATCATACATATGCGTGATGAAGGTATCGATGCTAGCTCTGTTTCTACGATTTTGTCTAATGGCTTTTGGAACTTTGCAGTATGTGTTGTTTGTTCTCCATTCCTTTTTTTACTTGTGCATTGTCTGTTGTTTTGTGAATATACGCAGCTTGATTACCCGTATTATATTTTCAAGTATTTCACTTGACGACAATATGCTATAAATTGAGTATATGGTTTATATGCCTGCTTTGTATTGAGACACCACTGAATGCTGCTGCTTCACGAGCACCTGAGTTCACCCCCGGTTTTGTTGAAGGGATTTGTGCTGCTCATCTGTTTAGTTATTTGTGTTGTGCTATTATGTGTCTTTATGTTCCGATTTCCGTTTTGTGATCACCGCTCCGATGTTCGGTTACTCTTTACATCCAGTTGTTTGTAGGAGAACATATGTCTTATTTACTTTAATTATGCATATAACGTTGTCCAACACATGTTGTGTTGTTGTTTTTGTTTTGTTTTTCTTCGTCTTGTATACCCGATGCTGCCTGCCTCTCCTGATTGTCATTTCTGATTGCCCCTTCGGTATTCTCTAACGTTTATATACATTATGCTATATGTTGCTCCATATGTTGACACATTTAATGTGTTTCTGAGCCAATATGCATTTGATCTTTGTCCATACTGTTGCTTGCATAGCGTAGAAGGAGTATATGTTATTGTATAGTCTTTGACATGTGATCTCTCATAATCGAGTCGCGCACCTTAATCCTGGAAAGTGTCATAGTACCCAATCTGCATATGTTTTAGAAGATGAATAGAGAAGTATGACCAGTATCCAGCCTATGCTTAGATTTATTAGAAGATGAACAAGGAGGAATAACCAGTATCCAGTCTGTGCTTGCATGTATTAGAAGATGGACAGGGAAGTGTGGCCAGTATCCAGTCTGTGTTTAGATGTTTTAGAAGATAAATAGACAATTTATTTGTATTGCTGAATATAGTTATGCTGTCGACGATTAGTGTTAGCCTAGATTTTGTTATATTGGACAGAGACATAATTAATTTGAAAATAAATATCATCTTTTACAAATATACTATGTCTATCTTGTAGAGCAAAGTAGACCTATATCATTTGTATCCAAGCCTCCAAGATAAATTTTGCGAGGGGGAGAAGACTGATTGTGGCCCCCAGGGACAGGCTGAGACTTCTCTCAAAATTGAGGATTTGATGTTCAATAAAACCACAGGTAAACTTTCAAGAATGCTTTATTTCTGTTGCAGCAGAATGTCTAGATAACAAATCCTTTATACAAAGCACTGACAAACAGAATTCAGAAGTCTAAGTTAATCTTACATGATTATTTTTCTAAATAAACTAAACATATAAAAAAAATACCGAAAAATCTAACATCTACGGGTAAGTAAATTAAGCCCTTCAGAGATGCACGATGCACCCACTGAATCCCCTTCTCATAGGGCCTGTTTGTATCATATTAAAGTGGGAGCTTTAGTTTGAACAGATTGAGCTATATTGTTTAATGCCATTTTCAACAATATTTCAGCTATATCGTGTGTGCCAGCTTTATTTGTGGAGGAAACCAGAGTGCCCTGAGGAAAATCACTGACCTGTGACACCCAAAGATAAATTTATAGCATAATGTTGTATCGAGTACACATCGCCATGAGCAAGAGTCAAACACACAATGTTAGGGGTGATAGGTACTGATTATATAAGTAATAGTAATTCTAACTACTATAGGATCACGACCATGACGGCCCAATCTACAGCTTAGGTAATGATACTTACTATCACAATTTGTACCGTTACTACCAGGAGCACACACGCAGTTGAATTCAACATCGGAAATTCTCTCACAGGTAGCACCGTTGAGACAAGGCAGGACATCACATGGGTTTATCTCCTCTAAAATACACGTTAGTGGTAAATTATAATGCGATAAAAGAAAATCAAAATCAAACAAAAATACTCGATACATATTAGTTAAATGAATAAACGCTTACAAAATGAATAAAGGATAAAGAAAAGCTGCATGATAGGGGTTGGGGTTATGGTGTTTAACGCTACTATCAATACTAATCAGCTATACCGTGGGGCCAGTTAAATTGGTGGCGGAAACCGGAGTTCCCAGGGAAAACCACCGGCCTGTCACAAATCATTGACAAACTTTATCAAATAATATTGTATCGAATATGCCTCGCCTTAAGAATTCGAACTCACAATATGCACCAATAACATATGTAGTTTGTAATTCAACTACCATAAGATCACAACCC
>MJUT01050063.1:4639-47853 GCA_002080005.1 Gigantidas platifrons | reverse complement strand
TATCATATTGTATCGTGAGGTTGTTCCTGTGTTACAGGAATGGTGTCTACAATAAGTGGTATATCATATTGTATCGTAAGGTTGTTCCTGTGTTACAGGAATGGTGTCTACAATAAGTGTTATATCATATTGTATCGTAAGGTTGTTTCTGTGTTACAGGAATGGTGTCTACAATAAGTGGTATATCATATTGTATCGTAAGGTTGTTCCTGTGTTACAGGAATGGTGTCTACAATAAGTGTTATAGCATATTGTATCGTACGGTTGTTTCTGTGTTACAGGAATGGTGTCTACAATAAGTGGCATATCATATTGTATCGCAAGGTTGTTTCTGTGTTACAGGAATGGTGTCTACAATAAGTGGTATATCATATTGTATCGTAAGGCTGCTCCTGTGTTACAGGACTGGTGTCTACAATAAGTGGTATATCATATTGTATCGCAAGGTTGTTTCTGTGTTACAGGAATGGTGTCTACAATAAGTGGTATATCATATTGTATCGTAAGGTTGTTCCTGTGTTACAGGAATGGTGTCTACAATAAGTGGTATATCATATTGTATCGTAAGGTTGTTCCTGTGTTACAGGAATGGTGTCTACAATAAGTGTTATATCATATTGTATCGTAAGGCTGCTCCTGTGTTACAGGACTGGTGTCTACAATAAGTGGTATATCATATTGTATCGCAAGGTTGTTCCTGTGCTACAGGAATGGTGTCTACAATAAGTGGTATATCATATTGTATCGCAAGGTTGTTGCTGTGTTACAGGAATGGTGTCTACAATAAGTGGTATATCATATTGTATCGTAAGGTTGTTACTGTGTTACATGACTGGTGTCTACATAATGTGTTTCTCTTCTGGGAACACCTGCAACAATACCAATTTCATAAATTTGAATTCACAGTGGTATATTTGTATCGGTATGCAAAATAAGAAGTTACTAATTGACGAGTTGATCGATATAAAAAATATGACACGAATGACCAAATGCTGCAGCAACTCACGAACGACCAAATTACAGAGTAACTCACGAATGCGGTCAGCGCATGACTAAGTTACAGCATTGTTTGGTCATGAGTGACATATTTTTGATAATTAATTAGTATCTATTATATAGATCAATAAATGCTTCGATTCGCATTTAATATATAATGAGTCAAGCTGCATTATATTACGTGTGGATATCGCTTAATAAACATTGCATCCAAATACACGGTCAAATGGGCATAACTGTAAAACATAGAGCAAATCAGCCCGACAACGAACTGTCGGGAAATGTAACGAGAGGGAAAATAAAAACGAAGATTTCACTATGAAATTATCGTTTTTAGTAAACTCGGAAGATACCATAATTCACAGCTATATAAGTGATTAACGTTAGTGAATACTGAGGAGTAATCGAAAAAGGACAATCCAGAGAAACTGGCAACATAGGGTACACAAGACGCAGACACGAAAAAACATAATCACAACACAATATATGTTGGATATCACAAACAACGTGAATAATATTATATAAAATTTGTGAGCATTTGAAAAGAAAGATTGTGCTGATAAAATTCATTTGGAAATTTCACAGTGTCTATGGAACTTTTTATTTGGGGTTGCTATGTCCCGTGGTTCAAATAAAATGACAAAAAAAAACCAAACAAATACAAAAAAAAACAAAAAAAACAAAAACAAAAAACAAAAAACAAAAAACATAACAAAGCAAGAACAAACAAAAAATAGTACACTGTCAGAACATTTCCAACATCGTAGAAGGATGCATCGGTACATCTAATCGACAAGTAAACTTTCCTGGTCTGGCATAGGACATTTAATATAAAGTGGAGGGGATACAGCTGTTGTATCGGCATAAAATAATTAATTGAATGAATAGCAGTATACTTCTTCTTTGTTTTTGACGTCACTTTTTCGAAGAACTCTTCTGAAACGTAGTTTTACTCTTTATATGACAATGTATAAAAAAAAAAATTCGTATTAGAAAAAATCTGACCAATGTTTGAATAGTGGTTATCAAATGTACCATAGTCAAATTATCTCACATTGTGTTCATTTTGTTGTTGTGTGGCCCCATCTCCTGTCTTTCTTCTATATCTGTAATAAACATTAACCCGCCATGATGTTATGTAGATTTTACAAGCCAATGTTTATATAACTATTAGCTGCGGAACCGGAACTCTGATGGTATTCTTTGTGACGAAAGATCTACGTATTTCATCCGTTTGTAATATTGCGGGACGTTTTGGGTACTATCATCTACATGAGGGGTTCGTAGGATGAGTTCAGAGTTACCGTTCGATTCAATAAATATTTTGCTATAAGCTTCCACAGATAATTAATTTTAAATACAAAATGCACTTATATTTACGTCCTTAAATGGAACAAATACTATTAACTCCGCCCTTTATATCGCCATCTTAATTGCGAGAAAAATATAGAATTGACTTCGGACGTAACTAATCATTGCACACGCTTATCTGCAAATATTGCTTGTGTTGCATGTTGTTTGAGTCTCTGGATTGTCCATGGTTGGTTGCATCTTCAGATTTCTCGCGTGGTGCTACTATGGGATTTACATTCATTTGAGAAAGACAAGTTTTTAGACATTCCTTTTAACCAGCAAACAAAACTTTTGTCCTGGATATGACTAGAATAAAACCCTGTGTCGTCGTGGTCGTGATCGTATGGTAGTTGCATTT
The DNA here is from genome assembly GCA_002080005.1 of Gigantidas platifrons. Taxonomy (NCBI): domain Eukaryota; kingdom Metazoa; phylum Mollusca; class Bivalvia; order Mytilida; family Modiolidae; genus Gigantidas; species Gigantidas platifrons. Next base: position 45,146 of record MJUT01050063.1, on the reverse strand, counting down.
TCATTTACATTGGCAATCAGTGCCCATCAACACTAACGTTATGAGTTTTAATAACCCACACATGGAGAGGTGTACTCGATAAAATATAACTTGATAAAGTTTGTCAGTGGTTTGCGTCAGGTCGGGTTCTCTATTTTGTGAATGTTACCGTATATTTTATTCAGATGCTACAAAGGGTATATAATATCACAATCACTAATTAACTACTTTGTAGTGATACATTTTAAAACATGTCAACTGCACCGTGTACTGGTATACCTGTTGCGTGACAACCAACTCGTCTAAATCTTTCAATGCAGCCGTGTGTACAATTTCCATCAAGTCTACCACATATATTGTTGACACATGTATGACAATGTGATTCACATTTGATTCCGTATCGACCTGTAGTACATTCTGAAAACAAAAAAAATCAAAACAACAATAAAACAAAAACAAAAACAAAAAAAAGCAAAACAAAACAAAACAAAACTAAACAGAGCAAAGCAAGAAAAACATCAACAATACAATATATCACTTGTCAACAGGGAGACAAGAGTGGGTTATTTATCAAATATGCATGCATGCACTACCTACATTTATAATACATCAAATGTACATAGTGTTTAATGTGCTTCGTCTGTACTTTGTCCTTTGGCCATTGTGTTGTCTGTTTTTTCTTCAATTTACGGATTCTGATTACACCTTTAGTATGTTCAAACTCTTTTTCGTCCTACATATTATTCGTATGAAATATATACATAGCATTTTTTTCGGCAGCTTCTGATGAATAAAACCGCATCGGAGGTGTAATCGTCAGCGCGCTCGCATCGAATTTTGTGGATTGTGTGTTTAAGCCCCAACAGGTAGTGTCAAACCACAGACTATCAAATTAGTATTCATTCTTATCTGTTAAACCCTCAACATAAAGGATTGAAAACAAATAATCTGAATAAGAATAATACGTCCGAATGAAGCGACATGACGCAGACTGGTGTTTCAGTGAGTTAGTACTAAAACAATGCAAGTAACAATGTTGAGTCTAGTACAGTATCATCATCATTGTGTTAAATATAATTTGTTCTAGCTGAAAATGTGTTCATTTCACGTCAAATAGCAATCACTCACTCTCTCTAATGGTCATTATAATGTCAGGTTGTTGGTGGCCTATTACAAGGCTCAATTTCACAACCATTTCATGATCTCTCATGTCTTTCTGGCAATCAAATCTCCATTTCTTAGATATACACATTACTACATTCAGCTAAGTGAGGTAAGCTAGTTATTGTCTTTGGTAAAGTTGACTTGACAACAATCAATGGAAATAATAATAATAGTGAACACCGAGATCGGAACCGTTCTCCATTATTCATAAAATAATTCATATCTGGCGTTAATAGCCACTAGAACGGTATTACAATAATTCCATACTATTATGTTATTATGCTGACTTATACTGCATAGACGTATCTACGGTACTCACATATTATACTTTGCGCATGATTATATAGTTCTGCAAACTTACGTGCTCTACAGTATGAACCCATTCAAACTTTACTGCAACCAGATAAGCATATAAAGGACTCCGAATGACATTTATAACATTTATCAGGACAGATTTGATTACAGTTTTGTCCATACGTCTAACCAAGGCAAGCAACAAGCAAATAATTTATGAAATGTTAAATAAGACAAAAAAGGACAACACTTAGAGATTGCTTGTGTTTTACCCATATGAGACAACATTTATGCAAAAACGTATCAAAGACCAGATAATTACATGCATATGCGCTTAATCAACTTATGTGGAAAAAAAAAGTTATATAAGTCTAAAATGTACTAGAATGTCGTGTATTCATACAACATTAAACCAGGACATTTTCGTACGCTCTAATAGTTAAATACCATTGACAATCAGTCTTGATTGTGTCTCATTATAACAACAGAGTTGGTCTGAATTTAATGTTTTTTAAATAGAATAAAACCGCCATTTTATATTAAAATATATGTACCAAGCAAAGAGATAAAGCTATTAGGTCCATGTATATAAAGCGAATCGGATTTATATTTTGCTCTGTTGATTATTATTTTCTTTCTCATAATAAAGACATAGTTACATAGAAGATATAATATATATAATTAATGTTTATGCAGCATGTGCTTGAGAAAATAAAGCAAAAATGATAACCTTTTCAATAGTATATTTACATGATTCGCTTTATAATAATAGGCTATGCAAATAGACACTTTTGTTGCTGGTTTCCCCAATCCTCATAAGGTCTATCACAAATTTCAAATTCGGAATTGACATATTTCTTTAGATATATTGGATAGTGAAAAGGTTACAGACTGTAATAATGTAACTAATGTTATGTGACTTTGGTCGATACTGTAAAAGATCATTAAGTATTATTGCTCCCAAATTATTTTAGATTATTTGGCTTTCCAATATTTCTACTTAAAGCGTCGTCCGCATTAAATTGAATCTCTACTTTTAAAGTTTGTTTTGACAAATTTACTTCAGAGAACAATAGTTGCTTAGTTTGATCTTTTGGAATTTCGAACAACATTGGATACAATGCATTGTTTTGAAAAAAAAAATGTTATGTAAATGTAGACATTCCATAGCCTTCAAAACTTTTAATTTGTAGTAGCCATTTAATATAAATACCAACTATTCCCCACTTTAAGCTGAACGTCAGATTAAGGGAGTTGGTCAAACAGTGCTTCATTAAAAGAATGACCTACGTAGATACACATACCTTGTGTTAGGAAGGAACATGTGTTATTTTGTAAAGAAAAACAACCTGATTTGGCAAAAAAGTTATGATATCATCAACATGCTAGAATTTGTGTTTTGGAACTTATGTGTTATGTTTGTTGGGCGTGTTTTCAACAGACAGTCGGTATACCTATGGGTTCAAACTGTGATCTGCTTTTCGCCGACTTGTTCCTGTATTCGTATGACGCAGACTTCATACTGAGGTTTATAAAGAAAAATAAAAAGAAGCTAGCCCCATCCGTTAGTAAGAGTTTGAAGATACCAAATTGGTAATCAAAATCCGTACATTTTACGTTCCGCAATATAGATGATATCGTTTCAGTTAGCAATTCTTGGTTTGATGATGTCGTTGAGCATTGAGCTTGCAATAATGTATAATACACATACAGATATATCTGCTACGTACCTTGACCTACACCTCGGAATTGACAGTGAGGGGCGGTTAAGAACACATGTTTGCGTCAACAGGGATGATTCACAATTTCCCATTGTGAACTTTCAATTTATATGTAGCAACATTCCAGCAACACCTGCTTATGGAGTATAAATCTATCATGTCAGAGCTTGTGCTTTTATCAGGAATTCGTTGAAAGAGGGCTGCTGCAAACACGGAAGCTACTGAACCAAGGGTTCCTGTTTGGTAAGATGAAGTCAGCATTTCGAACGTTTTATGGTCGCCACCATGACATGATTGGCCGGTATGGAATATATGTGTCACAAATGAACTTGCATCTGTTCCATTCGTCGCAAACACTTTCCGGTCCTTTCCTCATGCATCATTGTCACCGGATTTGTAATTAGATTAACACGATGGGTGCCACTAGTGGAGCAGGAACAGCATACCCGTCCGGGGTACCTATGTTCACACTCAGTTTTAGTGGGTGTCGTGTTACTCGAGCATTAGTTTCATGTGTATGTCTTGCAGATCGTTGTTTGTCCTTTTACCCATGTACCATTCTGTCCTTCTTCTACGGATTCTGGTCACCATCTTCAAACTCTTCTAATCAACAGGGATGGACAGGAATTCCCATTTACCGGATTAACTTTGCTACATGTGTGTATCAGTCCTACGACAGGAACAACTGGATTTTAAACGTCATCTTCCGTGGATTTTTGCGTTCAGTGAGTTCATTTAATAGGCAACTTGCCATATCCCGGTTTCATCTACCAATAAAAGTGACCGCCACTTGTTTGTGATTATCAGGAGATTGGCGTACTGCAGTTTCATCCATGATATGGGTTGAAAGTGTCGTTAAAGTTCACTTACGTGCTGCTGTCTCCTAATATTTGAACATGCATCATCAATTTTAATAATATTGCAATGTATTATAATGTGACGATTAAGCTTAGATATCACAACACAATGTATTACAGTAATTTTTTACACGTTCTTGCAGACATTGTAAGTTATATTTTGTAAGATATATTTTCTTTAGTGTGTGTCCATGATGTAAAGCCGTGTTCCATATTACCCTTGTGTTCCTGATAAATGGATAACTCATTTCACTGTGCATGACTGATAGCGTTTTATAATTCCGAAATTGTTATATTGTATCATAAGGCTGTTCCTCTGTTACAGGGATGATCTCTACATAATGTGCCTCTGTGCTGTGAGCACATGTAACAATACAATTGTTATATATAATATTATTTAGATTTCCAGTGGTATGTGTATACATGTATGTATATCTAGTCAATTTTATTCTGCATCAGTGGTGTACTAGTTAGCGTGTTCGCATGGGGTGTAGTAGATGGTGGGTTCAAGCCAGAGTTTGCTAAAAACAAGAAAATATAAAATTGGTGCTTGTTGCTTCTCAGCTAAGCACCAATCATTAAGCAGAGATAATAAAGACTGATTGTCTACCCGAGGTCTTTTGTTTCAGTCAGGTATCACACATCTTACTAAGCCCATGTTTCTAATACAGAGGAGGGATCAGTATCATTTCATCTAATATAAATTTTTCTCCTCATGCTATAACTGGAAATTGGTCACTTGGCATTACACAACAATCTTTAGTTATATCATGACGTGAACAAGTTACATTAGATGATAAAGACATCTGCTCAATACTAAAATATGACAGTCTTTATAACTTTATAAACCTGACCTTGTTTCTGCTTTTTAGTGATTAAAATCTTCAAAATAGTTTCCGTAATCAATACAATTATCGCTGCCACATTGAACATCAGATGCTAACAATAATATATCAAGACACAAATGTCAGTAGACATATAAATAAACGTTAGAGAAAACCGAAAGGGCATTCAAGAATGGACAATCCAGACACTGGCAACATTGGACTTAACACATAGTACGAAGAAAAACAAACAAAGAGAAAATAATAACAATAAAGAAAAGAAAGCACAGGAAACGTAGAAGACTAGTATCATGGACCACAAAAAAGACCCCGGGTTGTAGTCATGTGCTCGCGCAGGGTAAGGACGATTATGCGTAAATAAATACAATAAACACGTTGTTTCTCGACTTTCTGTTCTGGTCTAGCTTTACCAACTATTATACTATCAGTTTCTATATTAGACAAAACGTACCAATATTTGTATAATCGTTCATGAAGGTATCGTTGTCAAATATTCTCGTGTTGTTTCCATTTTGTTGTTTTGTATTTCTGTCTTTTTTATTTCTTTTATATCTACAATATTAATAAGCCTAAAATTATAACTCATCTTCAAATTTAGTTTTTTCAACAATAAAAACGTAGATGTCAGATTTAGTGCGTACGACGCGTTTAAGGAATAACCTTTATCAGGTGACCCTCAATGTCCAGAGATTAACTTTAGGTATTGAGAGCAACAAAACCAAACATGATAGCCAACGTACTTCCTTCACAATCAGTCCATGCCGTTGTAATTTTAGTTTGTGTTGAAGTTGCAGAAACGCGTCGTGTGCACTTAATTTTGATATTTACGTTTTGTTTTTATTACCATCACTGGGGTGGTAGCGATTATTCTCTGGGGGTATCATCTTCCCAGCAGCCCAGCCATCGGGAGTTGGATCGATTATTCAGTATAATTTGATCGTAATTTACAATTAAACAATAATGAGATTGTTTGTTTTACTCGATCTTTAGTTTTATGTGTATGCTTTGTAGATCGTTGTTTTTCCTTTTGGACTTTTTTTACAATTGTCTTGTCTGTTCCTCTTTAATATACAATTATGATTAATTATGATTATAATTGACTCTTTGGTATCTTCAAACTCTTCGCATTAATGCTAAGTTTCTCCTCCGTCAGCCACGGACAATCGTAGCAGAATTTGGCTATCATGTGCAGGACATCGGGTTTTCTTGCTCTCAAAATGTGTTTTCCCTTCCGATAGTTTGGCTCTGATGCAGCTTAATTCAGAAACGCGTCGTGCGCACTGTCCGACTTTATTACAGCTGTGCTAGCTATGTTATGGCTAGTGAGATTGTCGACTATCACTGTGTAATGTTTTATTTACCAAATTATGTAAACATGACAATGTAGTTTGGTTGTTTTCACCAGACATTCCATTTACCTAACAATATGCCAAGGATATAGCTGGAAGACAATGTATATTTTGGGGTCCTATGGCACATTAGCCGTTCAACTTGGAAACTATGGTGGCGAAAACAAGGATAAAACAGCACGTGCATACACAATGCTATAGAATCCGCGGTACCTTAGGATCGGATTATAATGTGTAATTTGGTAGTTATATAGTTTCAAACATGTATTAGGTCACCATTGGGACAAAGGAAAAGTATTCTTTAAAACCTCTTAGCATAGGTTCAATTAATAGGAAATTGTATATGATAGGACAAGAAAAAGGGAACAATTTTAATACAGGTGTCTGATTAATAGAGGTGACCGCTTGTACAGGTTTGAATGTACATCTATACCACCACCGGCGAGTGAAATTTCAAACCTTAGTATCGAGTAATAATAGTAATAGTTACAAAAACTGAAATAATACCTGAGTGTACCCAGGACAATAATGACACACATTAAGGTTGTAACAACGAAGCTTCCCACTCCTGTGTAAACTGCAGTATAACTTGCAGCTGACTTTGATGTAGCTGTAGTACAAAAGAGTGGTACTATGTGAAGTAATATGTATGTAACAATCCGTAAATCTATGGATAGAGAGCAACAGGCCAAACGAAAAACAACATGATAAATGATGATTTAAAAAAAAACAGAACACAGAAACCCAAAAGATCCAACAACACGAACCCCACTAAAATTAGGGAGGAATTCAGATGATCCGGAAGAGTAAGCAGTTCCTGCTCCACATGTGGTACTCACCGTGTTACTCCTGTTAGACACCCTGTGATATATCATGAATGAGGAAGGACAGGATTGTGATTAACATTATTTTTTCTGAACGTTGAAAGTTGCATATGCATGCGTGTCTTTGCATTTTTTCAGGTAGACTATGCATACAAATAACGTTAGCACAGTTGTTAGTGCGATAAGTGACAGTGAAAAGGAATTCCATGAAGAAATTATTCACCTATGTTATTAAATAGATTATGTTGTATTTCCTCTATCAACGACTGGACTATACTAGTAACACAACGAATGTCTTTATATGAAGCGGGAACTACCGGTACTTATCCTTCGCCAGCTCCTGGACTCACATCGGGTTTTGGTGGAGTCCGTGTAGTTTATTTGTTTTAATTTCTGCGTTGTCTTTTGTTTGTTTTGTTTTGTTTTGTTTGTCTTCGTCCGTGTCTTGTGTGCCTGATGTTGCCTGTGTCTCTAGATTGTTCATCCTTGATTGTCCCTTCTTAGTTACGACCTACAGTCTACGATGTGTCTTATGTGACTAATATTGCCTGTGTCTCTGTATTGACCATCCTTGATTGCTCCTTCGCATTTCTCTAACATGTATTTATTGAATTGTTTACATTATAGAATATAACGAGTAATGAATTTGGGAGATTCAAATTGAAATTATATACTAATTTCAAACATTACAGTCACCATTACACTACGACATTAAGTATATTCTAAAATATGCTTAAGTGGCCTTTTTGAGAGAAAGCGAATATCTGTTCATATTTGTCTATCACTTGTTTATCACTGGCTTCAACGTGATGATCGTTACTGCAGTTTATCTCTTAATTTTACTATTAAAATTACTATTAAAACAGAAATACACAATACTCCCTCCTCCGTTTACACAGAAATGTGAAAATATTTCAATAACTAGGAACGATAACGTTTTCGTAAAAGTATTCCTGTCCTAAATGATTTGTTGCACTAACTGCTAAATTGCTCCACCACTTCATATTAACCACGTATACAGTACATTCGATATAAGTGTCGCTATATTCAACATTTTTATATAAATTATTGTTTGTCTTATCCAGGAAAATGACTGGTTACGTTTGGTCTTAATAGCAATATAAATAATTTCTGGTTATCATGGAGGACACGTCGTGGTCGTAATCCCATTGAAGTTGGATTGACAAAAACAAATCCGATCAATGTCTTCGCCACTAACGTTCTGAGTTAGAATCCAGCTCATTCCGAGATGTACTCGATGGAACATTACGCAATAAAGTTTTCAGTGACATACAGGAGGTCGATGGTTTACTACGAGGACTCCGCTTCCTCCCACAATAAAAATGGCTGCCACAAAATAACTGAAATATTGTGGAAAGTGGCGATTAACATCATAACACTAACCCTATCATGCAGATGGTGGGGGTTTCGTGATCGTATGGTAGTTGGATTAAAAACTACATATAATATTGGTGACTATCATTACTAACGTTGTGAGTTCGAATTCTTCTTAAAGCGATGCATACTCGATACAACATTATGTGATAAAGTTTGTCAGTGATCTGTGACAGGCCGGTGGTTTTCACCGGGAACTCCGGTTTCCGTCACCAATTAAACTGGCCCCCACGGTATTGATAGTGGCGTTAAACTCTTTTTTATCCTTTATTCATTTTGTAAGCGTTTATTCATTTAACTAATATGTATCGAGTATTTTTGTTTGATTTTGATTTTCTTTTATCGCATTATAATTTACCATTAACGTGTGTTTTAGAGGAGATAAACCCATGTGATGACCTGTCTTGTCTCAACGGTGCTACATGTCAGAGAGTTTCCGATGTTGAATACAACTGCGTGTGTGCTCCTCGTAGTACCGGAACAAATTGTGATAGTAAGTATCATTACCCAAGCTGTCGAATGGGCCGTCGTGGTCGTGATCCTATAGTAGTTGGAATTCCAATTACTTATATAATCAGTACCTATCACCCCTAACATTGTGTGTTTGACTCTTGCTCATGGTGATGTGTACTCGATAAAACATTATGTTATAAAGTTTATCTTACTTAACAATATATGTTTTTATTTAGATTTTTGGGTACTTTAGCTATTTTTAATTTATTTAGAGACATAATAATGTAAAATTTACTTAGAGGTCTGAATTATGTGTGTCACTGCTTTGTATAAATTATATGTTATCTAGACATTGTGCTGCAAAAATAAATACAGATTTATTGAATGTTTACCAGTGGTTTTATTGGACTTCAAATCCTCAAAAGTCTCAGCCTGTCCCCGGGGCCTAAATGCAGTCTTGTCCTTGCAAAATTTATTTTGGAAGCTTGGATACAAATTATATATTTCTACTTTGTTCTACAAGATACACATAGTGTATTTCTAAAAGACGATATTTATTTTCAAATTAATTATGTCTGTTCAATATAGCAAAATACTAGATTAAAAATAATCGTCGAGAACAACTATTTTCAGCAATACGAATAAAGTGTCTATTCATCTTCTAAAACATATACAGATTGGGTACTATAACACTTTCCAGGATTAAGGTGCGCGACTCGAATATGGGAGATAACATGTCAAAGAATATACAATAACTTCTGCGTTATGCAAGCAACATTATGGACACAGATCAAAGGTATGTTGGCTCGGAATCACCTTAATTGTGACCAAGATGGAGCAACATATACAGTAATATAAATAAACTTTAGGGAAAGAGACAATCGGGAATGGACAATTCAGCGACACTGGCAACATCGGGTACACAAGACGAAGGAAAACAAAACAAAAACAAAGACACACCATGTGTTGGACAACGCTACATGCACAAATAAAGTAAATAAGACATGCGTCCTCCTACGCGCAACTGGAGGTAAAGAGGAACCATACATCGTCACTATGCGAAAATCGGGGCGGTGATCACAACACGGAAATCTGAACATAAAAACACATAATAGCACAACACAAATAACTAAAAAGATGAGCGGCACAGATCCCTTCAACAAAACCGGGGGTGAACTCAGGTGCTCGTGAAGCAGCAGCATTCAGTGTTGTCTCAATACAAAGCAGGCATAGAAACCATATACTCAATATGTAGCATATTGTCGTCAAGTGAAATACTTGAAAATATAATACGGGTAATCAAGTTGCGCATATTCACAAAACAACAGACAATGCACAAGTAAAAAAGGAAAACATTTACACTACATAGAAAGCTATAGATTATTGATGCTACATATGTACGTTGTGTGATAATTCTTGCAAATTTATATTTCTTCAATAGTGCATGTAAACCCGTGTGATCCCAATCCTTGTCAGAATTCTGGTACATGTAGTCCAAATCTCACAGATCAAACATATGTTTGTCAGTGTGACCGAAGATTTACTGGAAGCAACTGTGAAGGTTATATTGTTTTTCATTTTTTCATTTTCTTTTTTTCTTTTTTGTGTTGTGTTGTTTCTATTGATTGACCACACTATGCATGCTATTTATAAATGGAATGAAGAACAAACAACACATACTGCAAAGTTCCAAAAGCCATTAGACAACATCATAGAAACAGAACTAACATTGATATCTCTAACAAGCATATGCATGATCGCACATTGTTGAAAGATAAAATGAGACGATTCGTTAAAAATCATTGACTTAATAGACGATGACGGTCTAAACATTGAACATACACTGCAAACTCTTTAATTTGTGATATTGGAGCGACATTTCTATCCGTCTACTTGCTGACTTAGCTAGCAGCATAAAAGTCTTTTCAGCGTAATGTATCCAGGTATCGCCATTAAATTATATCTGACAAATTTCTGACTGAACGTAAAACAATGATAACTCCATCACTCCTTGAAACACAAGTTAAATATGATGACATGTGTACATGTTCATCATATCATCATTTAAGCTAGATCACATTGAAAGGTGGGAAAAACTTTGCCAAATGATTGATTTTCATTTTAAATCCTTGCTTGGATGTATCGTCATAGTTTGCAATGCCTCTTTTGTCAATATTCCAGTCATATCGTGCCGGCTATTTTTTTTTTGGGGTGTATAAAACCAGAATACCAGGATATACACACACTTGACGCATGACATTTTACGAACCCGTTCGCACAATGCAGCATCGTATACATTAATCAAATCACATATTTAGCAATGATATATTGTAGTCGCTGAGTTATTAAATGTAACTACTACATGATAATGCGTTAATTTGAAACTTTTCTTTCTTTTAGATGCAGATCCATGTACCCCTAATCAATGTACAAATGGCGGATCATTCATGAAATTCGGAACAAATGCTTATTGTCAATGTCGTCCGAGTTACATCGGGCGACTATGTTCAGGTAATACATTTTGCTAAAAGGAATCAAGCAAACACCTTCAAGTTATACAATGTCATCTCATGAAATACTGAATGTATGTGAATTACGAGACACATGAATTGATAATTGAATAGTTATAGGCTCCATTGCCTGATATTTGTTTTTTTTTATTCCGAAGTCACGTGTCAAACTTTTGACCAATCATACGAAGGTTTCGAAATGAAATGAATATATAACGTAATTATTTGACTGTAGATGTTACATATGTCTTAACCATACATTTTTTATTGAAATATTGTTGAAAATGGCGCTAAAAAAATGTTTAAAAAAAGAAAATGGCGTTCAACACCAAAAATCAAATACACTCATTGCTTTATACATGAATAATGTATATGCGAGGAATACGAATAATTGGGCAAATATTTATCTATTACTTTTACCCTACGAAGTGATCATTTGTAATCTGTTGTTTTACCTTTGATCTGTTATTTTATAACGTAGTAAGGGAAAATCCATGCAATTCCATTCCATTTAACAATGGTGGTACGTGTCAAAGACTTACAACTGATACATACCAATGCCAGTGTCCGCCATGATATACTGGAACACTTTGTGAAGGTAAACTATGTAGTAATAATCTAGAGAAGAGTTTGAAGATACCAAAGTGGTAATCCACATCCGTAAGTTGAAGGGTTGTAAACACAATGGCCTATTAAAAAAAAGACAAAGGGACAAACAACGATCTACAAAACACACACATAAAGCTAAATATCGAGTAACACGATCCCAACTAAAATCCGGCGTTGAATTCAGGTGCTCCGGAAGGGTAAGCGGTTCCTGTACTACTAGTAGCATAATATGTGGTGTAATGGTAATCGTGCTCGTATCGGGAAAATTAAAATACCTCAAGCCTGATATTTGCTGTTTACAGATGTCATTCCTAATCACAATCATAATCATAGAAAGCAAAATGAACATTCTGTGATACATGTATATGCCGTTCTCTGATACATTCCCTGACACAAGTATTTTATATTATAGAAATGATGAACCCATGTGATGCCGCTCCTTATCAAAATGGCGGTACATGCACAAGACTGTCAGGTGTGAGTTATCGATGCGATTGCACTACAGGATATTCCGGCAGAAATTGTCAAGGTAAAATATTACCTGTCTAGTGGAAAATTCTAAATTTGCAAGCAATGATGATTAGAATAGTTTAATGATACCAAAGAGGTAATAAAAATCCGTAAATGGAAGAAGAACAGACAACATAACGGCCAAACGAAAAACAAACAACGATCTACAAAACATACACATAAAGCTAACGATCGAGTAATACGTATCCCACTAGGACACCGTAATGTCAACATTGGAATTTATCTCCGACTTACTACAAAATGCACTTGTGAAAATAAATATGCATTGTGTTTGTATGTTTACATGTTGAGTTTCGTTTTGGTTCTGAGATGGACCATGTAATCCTGATCCATGTGAAAATGGTGGAACATGCACGGTTAATGGAGCAGATTTCCTCTGTCTGTGTGAAACACAGTTTATTGGAACTAGATGTCAAGGTAAGTCAGTAATTAATTAGCGTTTATGGACACCTATTATTGTGAATTTAGAAGTACAATACCTAATCTAAATTGAATTGAAAACTAAGAAGTGCGTGTTGTTTACGCTTACATAGGAGCAGAACTATCTGGATTCGTTTATTGTGTTTACCGGTACTTTCATCAATATTTCATTTATGTCGTGGCGACCCATTTTATTGGTGGAGAAAACTGGAGTACCCGGAGAAAACCACCGACCTGTGGCAAGTCAATGACATACTTCATCACATAATGTTGCTGCGATTGCACCTCGCCTTGAACGGGATTCACGATCACAGCTGTAGTGGGGACAGGGAATTATTGCACAAGTAGTTGTAAATCCAACTGTAATGCGATCACACCCACCACGGCCCCGCAGAAATATCTGGAGCGTTAACCATGGCAAGATGCTATGCAGAGATAATCATACCTTATGATCCTGTCCAGAATATGACCACTTCTTCCGTTTTTCCACAATGACACATTTGCTTCTGGCATAACAAAGCATATGTCTAGCTATGTAAAACATGTATTTATAATAGTTTTCTTTATTCTCTGTGTCGTAATTGTGTAGTCAGAATTGGATTATCATATAATTAATAGGCTTGCAAATGACAAATTTAATCATAATGAAAAGAAGTTTAAACAATGATGGTCAGTAATTTCACCAATATAAGTCTACTGTAGACGCTATAGATTAGAGGCATTTTGGTGTATCGATTTGTCATCTCTTTATTTTACAAATTCTGAATTTATGCTGTTAATCGTAAAGATAGCCATGCATTTAAACTAACTGTCATCGATATGTTGCATTTTGCAGTCGTTAACCAATGTGCATCAGACCCCTGTGGATACCACTGTTCCTGTATCTTAACAACCACGTCATTTAACTGTATATGTGATGTTGGGTGGACTGGGCCGCTTTGTGATAGTAAGTAAGCTAATTTGTGACTCTAGTATACTACTCAAGACATTAAGAACCGCATCGGTATTGGTTAGTGTTCGAGCCATGTCGAGTTAAAACAAAGACTACAATATTTTTATTTGATGCTTCCCCGCTAAACATTAAGGTGGAAGATATGAATAATGTGTTCGAGTAGAGCAACATATCTACCATCCGACTGTCGTTTCAGTGAACTAGTACAATAAAATCCAACAAACCGTGGTGGTCTCGTTCAAAGCGGGCATAATTTCTCATTTAGAATTTAGCAACTATCTCTCACGCAATATATTAAGGTTTGTATTCCTACCGGTGAAGAAATGTTTGAAGATGCGAAGTGTGCAATCAGAAGATATCAATTGGGGAAGGACGAACATTGTAATGGTAAGAAGAAAAAAGCCAAAAGACAAATAATGATTGACAACAAATTACACAGAAAACTTAGATTGAGAAAGGTTGAACTGAGGTGGGCGGGAGGGGTAGTCATGTCCTGCTCCAGAATCACCAATCATATTACTAATCCGGTAATTAGTCACTATGTATTTCATGAATAACTATGGATCAGAAGGAGCGGTGATATAAATTATATTTCAAATGGACTAAACAACCCTAGTGAAAGATAGCATTTACAAACTATATAATCAAAAGAAATCGGAACAGACGAACTCAAACACTACACCGTGTTCCATTAATATTCAGGTGTTTATTTCATCACGAACTACATCACAACACCCCATTCTTCTAAACATTAAGCATTAATGACTTATAAAATTTATTCGTCATGTAAAATGCCAATATGAACCTAAAAACAACATAATTAATCCTTAAAGAGTAATGTTACCTGGTCCAAACATGGCACTCGTCGTGTGCAATTACAACACCTAACTGTTGGTTCCTCGGCATATTAAGGTCTTTCATTATCCAGGATTAGGAGTTGGATGGTGTTTAATTACACTTTCAACAACATTCCAGCAATATCGTTGCATTTCTTTATACATAAAACCCGTTTTGTGAAAAGACTAAACAGGCCCCAAACTTTAACCTGAAATTTTGCTGCGACCATATTGCTTAACTATCATGAACTATTTTATGACATAAACATCCGATAGTAATGCCTTTTCAAATAAAATATAACAATACCATTTTATGTGACGAACTGCACATCATTTTCACACTGCACTTGTACTTCAAGAATGAATTACGTTTGATTACAACGGCCATGCAACAGGAGTGAGAGGTTGAATTGTAATATAATCATTGTTTTATTAGGCTCTATGGGAAATGATGCCTGCACACCTAATCCCTGTCAGAATGGAGGGACTTGTTTTAGATCTGTTGTGGACCCATTCTACATATGTACCTGTCCTCAGGACAAAAACCGAGTTCATTGTGAAAGTACGTATTGTCATGGTTACCTGTATGAATATATATTTGAGCCATATATGTTTACGATACCTATTTGACAAGTTTGAAGATACCATAGGGGATAATAGAAGAATGCTTACATCGAAAAAGAAGGAAAGTACAGAAAACTAAATTGTCACAATTAACAAGAAAATGACAAATAATGATCTATAAAATGCTAAGTAGAAAGAATCGAGCAACACCAACCCAATCATAAAAGGGATGAACTGAGGTGCTCCTCAACACAAATGCAACTTAATGTGTAATGACAAATATCATATTCCTTTTATATGCAAAGTTGATGTTTGAAAATTTTCTACATTATTTTAAAGAATACATCATAGCTCATAATTTCACTTCATTAAGAAATAGTTCATGGCGAGGTGGACTCGGTACAACATTATGTGATACAGTGACTTGCGACATATCGGTGTTTTTCTTCGGGTGCTCCGATTTCCTCCACCAATAAAACTGACCGCGAGGATATTATTGAAATATTCTTGAAAGGGACGTAAACCACCATAAACCAACCACCCAAGCATTGACAAATATGAAATTGAATTATGCATAACTGTGTACAGATAACGAACAATGTTAATCGTTGCACACATAATGGTCCATAATAAGCCAAAATAGAGAGTAGAGTACACATGCTAATTATTCATTATATCAAGATGTTAAACACTAGTTAAGCTATACTGATAAAACAAAGTTACCCGAGCATGATGACACGAATAACAATGATAAGGTCAGTGCATAGTAACACGTAACAAGTGTGACATAATAACTTCTGTTTTTGTTACACAGCGATTTATAACATCAAAATTGGTAGGGCTACAACATCAATTTGAAGGGCCAACATTTGTACAATTAACAATTTTCTTCAACGAAACAGCAATAGTTAGGTCAACCACAAGGGTATGGAAAAAGGTTCGGCTGTTCTGCTCCATGCATGATTCATGTCCTAAAATTCCCATGCACAGTATGCAATATGTATTTTGAAACTGAATATTTATGTTTGTGCTATAGACGAAGGTGGAATTTGTATTCCAAATCCTTGTTTTAATGGAGGAACTTGTACAGATATGGCCGGCTCAGCTATATGTAAATGTAGACCTGGCTGGTTACCACGTTATTGTCAAGGTAACTATTTACATATATGATGTAACACGAATATGTCCTTTGGATAATATTTGTATTATATAAATACATAAATTAGATTTTATTTGATTTTATTTGTTCGTGCTTAAAGCCACTTTCAACAATATTTCAGCTATATCATGGTGACCAGTTTTAGTGGTGGAGGAGCCTGGAGTGTCCGGAGAGAACCATCGACCATGGTCAATCAACTGGTAAGCTTTATCATTTGCGGCTGCAAGTCGGGTGCACCCTTTTTTGTAATTTACAAAGCTGGGCGCGAACCCACGCCGTATTGGTGATATGCTTGTATGAGTTGCTACATCCAGCGACCTAACTCATTGGGCCACCCGGTCCCGCATAAATAAGACATAGGTAAAATATAAATAAGTACAATAGAAATAAAGCACAATTTACGAATACAAAGAGCTCTTTTAAGTGAAGTAATCTAAATTATAGTTCATTTTGCATAAATTTGACAAGGTGACAGTTTGAATCTCCACTATTTTTAACATTTTTATTTTTACTTGTTGATTGAAATGTGCTCCTGTTTAACTTGTCCATTCACACCTGGTAAGTTTACTTAATGCAGATGATTAAATTATATTGTTCAGCTTTATTGGTAGAGGAAACCGAAGAGCACTGTCGTAAGTCACTGACAAACTTGATCACAAATATTATTTCGAGTACAGCTCGACATGAACGGGGTTCGAACTCACAACGTTAGTGGTGATAAGCACTGATTGCAAAGGTAGTTGTAAATGCAACTAGCACACCATCACGAACACCACTGCCCCATATAGATATATAAATATCAAGGGTGTGTCATTACTTGTAGCTTAGCTAATTGTAGTTTAGATCTAGCTAATAAAGCAAGACACGCTTTATTTGCCATGCTATTCTATATATTAATGCCTTTTCCTGGGGAAGCTATGTTTATATAGTGGTGTCTGGTGAAGTAGAGTGTCTGAATGTCTAGTGTTTAACCTTCATTTGTTTTATTACTTAAATTTAATGTGTTTCTTTTCCAGATCCTGATCCAGATTTCTGAGACAAATAAACATTTTTTAACGAAAAATAACATTGATTTGTGTATTGAATGTTTCATATTACACACAAAAACATGAACGATGTCAAAGGGAGACAGACAGAAAAACAGACATACAGAGAGATGGACATAAACAACTTTTAAAACAATACAATCATTGATTTGTAAATTGCTTCTTTAATTTCTCTCATTAAAAAGGTTGGACGATGTCAAAGTGTGACTACCAGACAGACGGGCAATACAATGACAAAAAGAAAAAAATATATATAAATACAATTAATAATGAATGAAACCCTTCTAAATAAAGTAACGATTGACAAACGCGAAGGTCACAAATGACCAATGATATGTTCCACTTGTCATTAGCACTTCCCTGTCATCTCGCCATGCATGGCTTATCACCTGGTTTACATAATGGGTGCCACTAATGGAGCAGGAACTGCTAACCCTTCCGGGGCTCGTGAGATCACATCCAGTGTTTAGTGAATTAATGTAAAACTATCTTTAGTTTTATGTGTATGTGTTAGGTAGATCGTTGTTTGTCCTTTTGTCCTGTTTCTTTTGACCATTCTCTTCTCTATCCAGCTTCGCTTTACGGATTATGATTACTCTTTTGGTATCTTCAAAATCTTCTCAAGAAACCGAGGATAAACCCATGTGCTTCAGATATGTAAGCAATTTCTGGTGCAGTAGCGACACTAGCCATATTGTCCGGTTTAAACATCAGCTGATTAGCCATGAAAGTGAAATAGCATATCGTGGTCATTTGTGACACATGTTATGTAACGGTTTACCAATTCATGATGGTTGAATACCTATAGATACAGGTGTGAGCTACATCAACAATCAATAAGTCTATCAAATATTTGTGTGTACCGATGCACAATGATTCCTCTTTTCTTTCTTAGCAATAGACAACTGGAAAGCACTGTTGTGACCGCAGATATGAGGTAAGATGAGAAGTCCATTCCGAGCAAAATATATGAATGATGGTATGTTTATCGAGGATTTGGTAACGTGACGTCATTATAACGTCATATTAGAAAGCAACTATGTTATGTTAATATCACTCTATTTTCTTGATAACAGATTTGTAGCATGTAAAGATCAAAGAGAAAATGCACAAACATAGACATTTATTCTCAATATCAAAAAGGTTTGAGGAAACCGAAAGGGGAATTCAAGAACGGACAAAACAAAAGAAGTGGCAACCACTGGGACAACATACAGAGCGTAGACAAAGGAAAAAGAAGAAAACCTTGTAAAACAGATAATTATGCTTACAGAAATGGGACATCTGCCTAATTTGTCATACCCCATTACATTTGGTGCAGAATATTTGAAATATAACATCTGATTACAAAGTCTCAAATCAATACTTTTTTTAAATATCTAAGTTTTCGAACCCTGCTATTTCAGAGAAATACCAAAATAATGGGAACACTATAATCTTATCAAGCATATCTTGTTATAACTCTGTCACCTATTTGTCATGCCTACATTTCTATTTTGCAAACATGCATACACATGTTCTTATGGCCTGATCATTTACATATGTAATCAATATATATAGTTTTAAGCATATTTTATTTAAAACTGCATATAAATTAGATTGAGCAAAAGACTATACCTATACAAGCTCTCTCCTTTTTTCATGCACAATACATACATTCAGTAATAAGTGTTTGAGTATTTACAAATTATAACAATAATATAAGATAATTTCTTTTGTAACATTTTTATGCAGCAATCAACTAAAAAATAGTCAACTTTTACAAACCATGGTCTAACATGAAGATGTTGATGTTATTCCATGATTTGGCACAAGCCACGCTCTAACATGAATACCTTGATGTTATTCCATGAGTTTGCGGACTTCGACAAAATCATCCAATATTGATATCTGCTACAAACCATATATACCATGGATCTTGCTCATGAACTTATTTAAAGCAACCGATCCTGCTGATTCGTTGGTTTAAATAAGTTAATTCGTAAGATTCATGTTATATATAATACATGTTCCTTCAATACATGTAATCATGAGCACCAACCCTTATTCATCAATATATAAATATTTGTTATAATTTTAATTTCTTCTTCATTAATGAAAAACAAAAACTAAATGTGTAGACATCCTTTATAACATTAATTTATTTGACTTTCCAATCTTTCGATTTTGAGCGTACCTGATGATAGTTATTCCAGAAACGTACCTGATGAAGGTTATTCCAGAAACGTACCTGATGAAGGTTATTCCAGAAACGCCTCGTGTGCACTAAATATGATATTTACTTTTTTATTTGTTAGACAATATTTAAGCTTTATACTTACTAACATTTATTTATAATGTCCAGCATTTACAATATTAAGCAATTTCTATTTAGGATTAACTGTAATTCTTATCTACATTCTAATAGCAACTTTGTGTCATTAGCATACAAATAAATATTAAAAAATCAAGCATATACACATTTCATTTTCAATATCAAAACTAATATAATGTACTACCTTGGTACAAATGTAGTAACATTCTCCAAAAACTGTGTTGAAGATCATTTAAATATTATGAAAATAGTAAAGATGGAGACTGTCTAACCGTCTAACTCCTGTTTTTTTTCCCAATCGAAAAATGCATTTATATAAAGGAAATGTTAGTTATTATGTAAAATATGAGATTAAACATTGTCGTGGGTATTCTGAACGAGTCGAGGATATTTAAGAGTTGGTCTTCTTGTAAATAATAAGTTTATATTGCACAATGCAACGTCTTTACTTTGCATTTAAAACTTCAAAAAGGTATACAAAAATTGGATCAGATGTTGAAAGAAGATTGCTTGATTTTCGTTTTATATTTTTAGCATTTATGCATATTTCCCGTAATCTATCATCCAATACGGAAGGGTGTTCATTATACACATGACACTAGTGTTTTTCCTCTTTTGCTTGAATGATTCAATTTGATACCACTGTCTTGAAATATAAAATGGCCTAATGTACCGATAATCTAGACCCCTGACAAGATATAATTAAAATATAGATTAAATATTAGTCAACAAAACATATATAATATCATACATGTAATGTCGGGATATGAGACGATACCAACACGTGATTTGTCGTTAATTACTTGTTGAGGAACAATTCAATATTGATATCTTTGAAAAAGAAATCCAGCATTTTTGTATATACATTCTCTCTTGCAGGGACTGAAAATAATGTTTTAAAACGTACCAGTTGATGGGAATATTGATACGAAGCAAATTCTCATTTTCCATTTTCGTTAGTTTTCTCGATAAACGGATAATTCATCTAAGATTAACCAGCTTTGTTGTTCTTTCAGAGGAATCTATTTCTTTTTTTCAATTACCCAGTTATGAAATTTATATTTGAATTAACTTGAATTTTAAAGAATACCACGTTACTAAATATCATACAATAAACTAACATTCAGTGAGACATATACCAAAAGAAACATAAACGTATTGATCATTAACGTGATGATATAGTTTAGAATTATACAGCATAACAGCCCAAAGCTAAAATACATGCAATCACCTTTAGGCAAAACAATAAGCTTACCAATAGTTGAATATTGGTTGGCGAATGTAACACTCTCATATGTCTGCCTCCTTTGTTGTCTTTTTTCTTTTTTTCTATATCTATAGTAAAAATAAGCTCTAACGTCTGTTTTATTATCTCTATAACAATGTTTGTGTCGGTAACAAGTCAAATTGTATATCAAAGCCAGCTTTTGTCGTTGTACTTGTCCTTTGTTTTAGAGTTAAGCAGGTGGCATGCGATTGGTTGAGTTCATCCCCGTTTTTCTGATGTTCAATATATAGTTTTTTTGTGTAGTCCTCTGAATATCATTGTTTGTTTCTTTTCTTTAGACCATTGAAATGTATGTACTCAATTTTGTTTTACGATGATCAATTTCCCCTTTGACATCTCTAAACATTTGGACATTGCATCATCTGTCCTGCGATTTACGGCTTTTGCTTTCTTTTGATATCTTCTGATTACTCCTTCGATATTTTATAATTTCCCCTTTTGTACCCTCTGATAGCCCATTTGATGTCTTCGAATTACTCCTTTGTGTTTTCCTGATTACGCCCTATGTTTTTTTTTAGATCACTCCGTTGGTATCTTCAGATTACTCCTCTTGTATCTTCTGTTTACGCTTTTTGTATCTTCTGATTACCACCTCTGGCATTTTCTGATAAACTCTTTGTTATCGTCTAATTATCCCCTTGATATTTTCAACGTTTTGTGTGGTGGTCATTGAGATTGCCGATCATTTGTTATTTGCTTACCAAGTCATAAACTTGAATTACGAAGATGATGTGATAATCTGAGAAATATGATTAAATTCAATTGTGTTCACCGATTTATCCAACAAATTCCCAGGATATAGTTGAAATATAATTTGTCGTGAATCTTCACAATAATCATAATGCATTGTACATAATGTTGAAATAAAGCAAAAACATTTGTTTGTTGCTATGTAAATTAGCATTGTCAAGGAAAATATACCCTCTTCCTATTATATGTTGAACATATACAGAATATTAAAATGATTGCGAAGCTGCCAGATTATCTCAGTGTAGCAAAAACAATAACAGCTACTAAAGCTATAGCAACGAACGTTCCAACCCCTTTATATACTGCAGTATAATTGTCAGCTGATTTTGGAGTGACTGTAAGACGAAATGAATGATTGTGTAGATGAAATAAACGCATAATGGAAACATATGTATTGGAAAGCTTCAAACATGCATGGTGACACGTTCAGCTATTGAATATTCCATGGTTGTCCTGACAAATTGATCGATGAATACGGAATTCCAGTGACTCAAATGATGGCATATCAATCTCCCAAACAAAAGCAACACGACTGATGCTACTAGTGAGGCAGGAACTACTTACCCTTCCGAAGTTCACACCGGGTGTTCGTGATGCTCAATCTTTAGTTTTCTGTTTAATGTTTTGTTGATCATTGTTTGTCTTCTTCTTTTGTAGTCATTGTATTGTCGGTGCTTATTCGATTTACGACTTCTGATGTCTCCTTTGATATCTTCAAACGTGTTTCTACAGTCATCATGGCACTACTTCAATTGACAACTTTTGAAGCATAGCGATGTTGCTGTTCGTGGTGTTACTATTGGTATGTATGTATACCTAATGAATGACAACCGTCTCCTCTAAAGCCTTCAATACAACCATATGTGCAATATCCGTCCTGTTTGTTACATATCTTATTGACACATGTATTACAGTGGGAGTCACAATTAACACCATATCTACCTGCGGTACAACCTGAAGAAACAAGCAAAGCAAATAATGGATCTTGACATTAGTATAGTCTTAGTGTTATGGTGTTTAACGCCATTTTTTATTTCATCCATATCGTGGCGGTCCGATTTTTAGGTGTCGGAAACCGGAGGACCCGGAGAAAATCACTGACCTGTCGCAAGTCATTGAGAACTTAGTCACATAATGTAGTATCGCACTGGTATATATATACCGATTACAATAAGGCATGCAGCACATGAGAGTACCAGATAGCTTTGTTTCAGAGAATTAAATTCTTATATTTCAGCTAGTTTTGACATTAGAGCAGCTTGACAATTCAATTATCAATATAAATATGCATACAATGTTTTATGGTGCGTTTCTATTAGCTGTTTTTGTTTATTCCATGACACTAACTGTGCAATAAGATTTGCCCTGTGCAACTAAGCATTTACAATGTAATATATTAGTCCAGTAAGTGAAGAGTGAAGCCCATAAAATCAGATGAACTCCTTCAATTTCATTGAAGTTTCTTGATCACAGGAGTGAGTAATCATATATATGTGCATTTGAAGTGTCGATTTTCTGAATTCCTAGTGGTGTTTTGATTAGCTTTTATTCTTTTTCAATTTATTCATACATTTCCCATTTTTTCAACTATATTTATATGGTATTATACATGTACCTTTGTCACACTTAAGTCCGTACCATTCTGCTTTGCATCAGTCTGCAATATCACATACTCCATCAGAACTGTTACATAATTCAGATATACATCCATCACATGTATCATTACATTTGTTACCAAAGTGTCCTTTACTGCAAGCTTTAAATAATATATAAAAAATATATATATACCCTGGAGTCCGCGATGGTGTGACCACTAATTTACAAAATTATGTTCTACAGAAACACTTGAAAACAATCAACATGTCTGTACAAGTATTTTATTGTTTGCTTATATAAGTATTTTATTTAGACAATACATTATCAGAATGTTGTGGCTGAGATGGTGTTAACCGGTTTAAACTGGTCACTAGCCAGGACTTCGAGTCCCAACGTCATACGCCGTGATCTTTTTTATACAAATACGCTACTGGTCTTATAAACACTCGGTTTTATCGCTCGGCAAATCAACACTCGTTTATGGAGAAGACAATACTGTATCGAAATCGATAATTCCGAGCTTATGTTGTATGTTTTTATACTCCGACTTTAAATAAAATTTGTATCTGTATTTGTATCTAATTGTCAATTCAGTTCTCAACAGTACGTTCATTGTTATTCCACAATACTCATGATATTTCTTATTCATGTATTTCAGGTTGAAACATCACTACCAAATTAAAGTTAGAACCTTTGAAGTACAAATACTAAGTTGATTAACTTGTGTCTGATCCTTTTGTCATTATTTAGACAATACAATATGTTTAAATTAACACTCGTTCGCATTCGCATTGACGAAATCATCATTCAAGTTGTATCATATAAAATAAATAATACAGTGAATTCTGTCTAAGCCGAACCTCTTAGGGACCAAATTTTGTGTTCGGAATAGACAAGACTTCGGATTATGCAGATTAAATAAACAAAGACTGTCTACATTATGCCTTTCTTTAAAGTTCGCCTGATACAGGATTACAGTTTATTCAGGGTTCGGTTTAGACAGGATTCATGGTATTATCAGTACTGTTTTGTTTGTCTCTTCGATATTTTGTAACATTTATTTGCATACATATGTTGTCCTACAATTTGAAGATAGCAAAGCGATATTCAAAAACCTCCAATCAAACATGTGTGTACAAGTATTATATTGTTTGTTTATATAAGTATTTTACTTAGACATCAGATTATCAGAAGGTTGTGGTTGAGATCCCTTTAACCGATTTAACATGGTCCCATTTTGTTTCTGTCCCAAGCCGGGACGTCAAGTTCCAACGTCATAAGCCGTCATCTATTTTTTTCCCAAATGTTTGTAGTTGTATTGATATGGGTGGAATTGTATAAACTTTCTTTTCATACTTCCAAAACTACACCATATATATCTGACTATTTAAACGGTTTTGAGATAGGTGTGTGCACATGCCAATTGCGGTGTCTTTTCTGCAATTAGCACATATGTCAACACGTGGCGATCATACCTGCGTTGCTTACAGTATTGACCACAAACCTTACGTTTTCTACAGTACATACACACCAAACTTACGTTGTTTACAGTATATATACATTAAGCATACGCTGTTTACAATATGGACCCATGAGCATTATCTTGCTGGTGGAATGGACACATCAGACTTATGCTGTTTACAGTAAGGACACATCAATCTTATGCTTTTTTAACGGAGTGGACCCATCAAACTTAAATTGTTTACATCATGGATACATTTAACTTACGCTGCTTACAATGTGGAACCATCAAACTTATGTTGTTTGCAGCATGGAGCCATTAAGCGTACGTTGTTTACAACATATACCCATCAAGATACGTTGTTTACAGTACATACCCTGGATCGTTTAACTTAACAGATATTTCGCATCGTTGGCGTTTTTCGTTCGTTCCGTTTGCGTGTATCATTCGTTCATTTTTCGTTTTCCTTTCGTTTTCCTTTCGTTTGCGCTTCGTGCGTGTAATTTATTCTTTCGTTTCGTGTATCGTTCGCCAGTTTAATTAGACTAATACACGAAATGAAATACGAACGAACGATACACGAAACGAACGATACACGAAAAGAACGATACACGATATACGAAACGAACCCACACTACGATTTCCAGTTTAAAATAATTACTACAATTTCAATCTTACTATTATTAAAAACATTTTAATTAAAGTGTAAGCAAAATTTTACATATACAAACATGTATTTCCTTTATTTACATGCATCAGTAATTTTGTCCAATAAGGGAAAATCATATTTAATAAATGCATTTTTTTTTATAATTTAATCTAGGACAAATAAACAAGAAATCATCTACATATATGTACATGTAAACAAACGCCTCTGACAGTTTCACCTGCGAAATACAGGCATTGCAGGTTTGAAATGTCAACTCTTACATTTGTAATTTCATTTTAATTAACAATTAGATGACCTTTTGAAGCCACACGCATCTCGGACAGCTTAAGCGAGAAAATAACTGATACACCTATGTCTGGTTGGAATTGTCAATTCAGAATCCGAATAATTATATATATTAATTCTGTATAATTAAATAATTATATAAGTATAAATTCTGTATAATTATATAATTAAATAAATATAAATTTTGTTTAATTATATAAATAGAAAGTCATATTTGGAAGTGAAATATATGGGATTTAAAATTTAATCATATATATAATTATTAAACACATTGGTAATACATTTTGTATAATCTATTTAATATAAATTGTATTATCCTATTACTTTACCGACTAAATTATCATTTATATAAATGACTTGCTAATAAAATACAGATATAAGATTACAGAAGTTAATCACATGAATTTGCACAAAAGTCATTTAAATAATAACACGATACTATTCGTGTATCGTGCGTTCGATTCGTGTATCGTTCGTGTGTTTCGTGTATCGTGTGTTCGCTTCGTGTATTGTGCGTTCGTTTCGTGTATCGTGCGTTTGTTTCGTGTATCGTGCGTTCGTTTCGTATATCGTGCGTTTTTCGTGTCGTTCGTGTGAAACGTTCGTTCGTTTTTCGTTCGTTTCGTTTGCGTTTTTCGTTCGCTTGCGTTTTGTGGATAGTGTAAACTTAAACGATCCACGGTCTGTATGGAATCATTAAACTTACGTTGTTTGCAGTATGGACTCATTAAACGTACGTTGTTTACACTATAGACCCATCAAACGCATATCGTTTACACTATAGATCCATCAAACCCACGTTGCTTACATTATGGACGCATCAACATGACGTTGCTTACAGCATTGACCATCACACTGACGTTGTTTACAGTATGTACACATCAAATTTATATTGTCCATGGCATGGAACCATCAAACGTATGTTGATTACAGCATATACCTATGAAGCTTACGTTGCTTACGATATGGACCAATCAAACCTATGTTGTTTACATCATGGATACATTAAGCTTACGCTGTGTACACTATGGACCCATTAAGCTTATCTTGCTTATGGGATGAACCCATCAAACTTATATTATTTACAGTATGGAACCATCAAGCGTGTGTTCTTTACTGGAATATAGCCACCAAACTTAAATTGTTTACAGTATGGACACATCATACGTGCGTTGCTTACAGTATTGACTAATAATTTTTTCGCTGTTAACAGTATGGACTATTCAACACTACGTTGCTTACATCATGGGCCATTAAGCTTACATTGTTTACATCATGGATACATCAAAATACGTTGTTTACAGTATGGACTCATTAAACTTACGTCCTTTACACAAAATACCCATCAAACCCACATTGCTTAAATCATGGATCCATCAAACTTACGTTGTTTACAATGTGGATTCATAATCCTTATGTTGCGTACATTATGGACCGTTCATTATTACGTTGCTTACACTATGGGGCCATCAAACTTACACTGCTTACATGATAGGATTAGTAAACTTACATTGTTTACATTATGGGATTAGTAAGCTTACTCTGTTAACAGTATGTCCCCATCCAACCCCTTCTACAGCCAGCTAAACATACGCCAGACACAGCATGACAAATGGTATCATAACAGTTATTAAAACAGTCTTGGCTACAGTCCTGGCCATATTTTCCATCCACACAAGCTACAATTAAATTGTTGATAGCACACAATGACAAAGAAAAACACAAGCATGCGTGATATATATGTACCGATGCATTGTCAATTTCCTTTAATGTTGTTGATGGTGGCAAATGCAATGGTACATGTCAACACAATTCTGTTGTCTCATATATGATATAATTTCGGGATTTCTGTCGAATAAGACTTATTATACATATAATACTGAGACATGTCTTGTAGAACATTGGAAATGACAATTGCTTTATAGTGGATAGGACAGTGTAGTATGGAAAACAAGCCTGGGTATGTAACATAAACGTCAGACAGAATTGTCTAAACATAACCCAGAACATGTTACACATCTGAATAAACTACTCACATTTATAAATATCATAGTAACCACTGACAACTGAATCACTATCCTTTCTGGTCTTGTCGTGAAAAAAACAATAGTCTCTTTTACTTACTTCCTGAACGTTGCACATAATATGTAGTAGTATACTGTAGTGCAGTGTAGTTTAGTGTAGAGTAGTGTGGTGTAGAGTAGTATAGTGTAGAG
Organism: Gigantidas platifrons; assembly: GCA_002080005.1. NCBI lineage: Eukaryota > Metazoa > Mollusca > Bivalvia > Mytilida > Modiolidae > Gigantidas > Gigantidas platifrons. Next base: position 17,057 of record MJUT01050063.1, on the reverse strand, counting down.
TAGTGTAGAGTAGTGAAGTGTAGTGTAGTGTTGTGTAGAGGAGCTTAGTGTAGAGTATATTAGTGTAGTGTAGTGTCGTATATTGTAGTCCAGTGTAGTGTAGTGGAGAGTAGTGAAGTGTATAGTAGTGTAGTGTAGTGTCGTATATAGTAGTGTAGTGTAGTGTAGTGTAGTGTCGTGTAGAATAGTGTAGTGTAGAATAGTGCAGTGTAGTGGAGAGTAGTGTAGTCAAGTGTAGAGTAGCGTAGTGTAGTGTAGTGTAGTGTAGAGTAGAGTAGTGTAGTGTAGAGCATTGCAGTGTATTGCAGTGTAGTGTAGAGTAGCTTCGTGTAGAGTACTGTAGTGTAGTAAAGTGTAGTGTAGTATAGAGTAGTTAGTGTAGAGTAGCTTAGTGTGGTGCATAGTAGCTTAGTGTACAGTACTGTAGTGTAATGAAGTGTAGTGTAGTGCATAGTAGTTTAGTGTAGAGTAGCTTAGTGTAGTGTAGAGTGGTGTATTGTAATGCCCTGTAGTGTAGTGTAGGTAGGGTAGTGCCGTGTAGTGTGGTGTAGAGTAATGTAGTCTAGAGTAGTGTATAGTAGTGTAGCGTCATGTAGTGTAGTGTAGTCCAGTGTAGTGTAGAGTAGCTTAGCGTAGTGTAGTGTAGTGCCGTGTAGTCTAGTGTAGGGTAGTGTAGTGTAGTGTCGAATAGTGTAGTGTAGTGTAGTGTAGTGTAGTGTAGTGTAGTGTAGTGTAGTGTAGTGTAGCGTAGCGTAGCGTAGCGTAGCGTAGCGTAGCGTAGCGTAGCGTAGCGTAGCGTAGTGTAGTGTAGTGTAATGTAGTGTAGTGTAGTGTAGTGTAGTGTAGCGTAGCGTAGCGTAGCGTAGCGTAGCGTAGTTTACTGTAGTGTAGTGTAGTACCATGTAGTGTGATGTAGAGTAGCATAGCATAGCACAGTGTCGTATACAGTAGTGTAGTGTAGAAAAGTGTACAGTAGTGTAATTTAATGTAGTGTCGTGTATAGTAACGTAGTGTAGAGTAGTGCAGTGTAGTGTAGTGTAGTGTAGTGTAGTGTCGTGTAGAATCGTCTAGTGTAGTGTAGTGTATAGTAGTGTAGTGTAGTGTAGTGTAGTGTAGTGTAGTGTAGTGTAGTGTAGTGTAGTGTAGTGGAGTGGAGTGTAGTGTAGTGTAGTGTAGTGTAGTGTAGTGTAGTGTAGTGTAGTGTAGTGTAGTGTAGTGTAGTGTAGTGTAGTGTAGTCTAGAGTAGTGTAGTGTAGAGTAGCATAGTGTAGTGCCGTATAGTGTGGTCAAGGTTAATGTAGTGTTGAGCAGCTTAGCGTCATGTAGTGTAGTACAGTGTGGCGTCGTTTAAAGTAGTGTAGTTTAGAGTAATTTAGTGTAGAGTAGCTTAGTGTAGTGTAGTGTAGCCTACGCATTATGACAAATTATATATTTATCTGTTACTTTCTGATAGAAAAGTAATGTTTTCATTAAAATACCTATTTCACACTTCTGTCGTCTAGCTGCCATCCAGGTTTACATCCAGACAAATATGTACAGACACCATACTCATTATCACATGTATCTGATAAACATCCGTCACATGATATAATACAATAGTATCCATAATAACTAACCATACATTCTGAAATGAAGCAATAGTAATCAAATATGTATCGTGGGACAAAATGCAGTTGAAAATGTTGACATTGACATACAAGGGATGTGTATTGCTATAAATATCAATAAATATATAAATTTATATAAAACATCGTTGGCGTCAAAATAATATAATATATATCAGGGCCTTATGGTACCGTGGGGAATACATTAAAGACGTGACGTCGAAGATAGATTTAAACAGCATGTGAATACATGGAACCATGAAACCCCCTCTACCTTATGATTGGACTATCATATTAGTGACAAGAAAGGGAAAGGCTATATGAAAAATATTTGTGAAATTTATATATCCTTTTCTCGGATTCGATGTTTCTTTGGCCATATCACATGCCATTTACTTTTCTCTGTTCGATTTCCGTTGCGCGTGTTGGTGGGCGTCGAGAAATGTACTGTTTCTAAACTAACGTTAAAAGGTTAAGAATACTGATTAAAACACTTCGCTTGTAAGAATATACTAAACTGAAAGAATAAATACCTTTTGTGCATTGGTTCTAAGCAGGACCGTTTTAACAGCATTATAGGCCCGTGGAAAACAGTGCACTTACACGACCTTACCTACACATCCCCTCACAAGAATACAAATGTGGATGGACCATACAATTAAACATATGCTTATTGTTTTGGTATTAAACGTGCTGAAAATTTTCAAATTATTTTCAATTTTCTGTCAAAACATTTTTTTCTGTACTTTGAACATATTATTAGCCCCTAGAAACGCACCACTTGATGCCGATTTTTCACTGTGGGCACCACAGAAACTGTATTAGGTATATGACTAAATACTGCGGAAGCTTACTAATCTGTTATTTTTAATGTGAATATGTTATCCTGTAGTTTATTAAATGTTTGTAACGAAAATGATAAGTTTAAGGTAAATGAACACAATTGCTCATGGCCTTGCTGAAGTCATTTTTACGCTGCCCCCTTCACATCTGACAGACCCTGATTAACGGTCCTATCAAGAAGAACTTTCGTAAATGAATACATTCAAGCAAAAAAACATATATACGTTTAATCATTGCTAAAAATATTCCCTGTATAACTTTATGTACGTCACATATTTCGGATATCACTTGGAACCTTCATGCATTTGAAAAGTCGTGGTATGAATCTTAGCAAAACGTTCCAAATATATTTATCTATGTATGCATGCCAACATATGAAAGGGTAATACATTGATGAAGATAAATATGGCTTCATGAATGGGGGATATATAAGTTTCATTTATCGTTACTCACACACCACTTATCGCTGTGTATGTTTCAGGAGTAACACGATGGGTGTCACATGTGAAGTAGGATCGGCTGTCCCTGCCGCAGAATCTGAGTTCACACACGTCTTTAGTTGTGTTCATGTTGCTTGATCTTTATTTTTTTTTTGTGTAATGTTTTATAGATCGCTGTCATTTTGTCTTTTTTGTCTGTTTTGCCATTGTGTTTTCTGTCCTAATATTTGCAGCTTCTGATTACTCCTCTGGTTTGATCCAACTTTTCTTCATAGAAAACGGGTAGATATTATTAATGTATATGCAATAAATTTGATAGCACTTTCAGACCCAAAAGTGCTTACATACTCACTAAAGCAATCGGTAAAATTAGCTGGTTGTAAGTTGGTCAGTGGTTCTCTGTTATAATCATATCACGTTATTGCGGTTGGAAACTTCTGGTTTAGTTTCACCCATCTCCATAATTTGATGTTATACCAACTACCGCAATACATATTGAAAGCACTAGAAATAAATAGATTTCTGTTTATGACTAATTGTTATTAAATATGTTCGCATGAGCGATCCACGTGGCAGGTATGTAGTAAAGATTACTCATGGATAAAAGTAAAGGTACAATCGATACCTATAAGAAACATATACAAAGCTAGCAAGACTGGTCGGGTCATAATGTATTTTTTAAGATAATCTTTCCAAGACATGTTAACATGGCAACAGTTCTAACAGAAATAACTGTCAGAAATGTAAAGACTGTTATTTTAATCATTACATTTCTTCTACATTATCAGCATTGCTTTCATCGTCATCATCCTCATCCGCTTTCACTATCAGAATCAGGGTAATGGTAATGTTCTAGATACTCTTCCTGTTGATTTAGATAATTTTTCAAAGCCATGCGTAGAGAGGTTAGTTCACCATATCCTACTTGGTTGTATAATCTTACAGTGTGCATAATCTTGGTGTGTATTTTTCCACATTGCAACTTCATTATATAACCTATTAAAGTAGCATATTTATTCATGTTTCAATTTTTTATTGCCGTTCTTTGCCATTACCTCCTCGGGTCATTTCCACAAAGGTACTAAACATTTCATCTTCATCATGGCGAGAGCTTTCCTCGGAAGTGCTCTTTTTAATGGGTTGTTGTTCTCTCTTTGGTTTTTTACTTGGTTCGATTTCTTCACTAAGAGCTTCCGTTTGTTTTCTTTTTAGTTGATTTTATTCTGGACACCATGTTTTGATTTATCTTTGCAAATCGTGTGAATTTTCAAATAATATTCCACAATCGTCAGAGGAAATCCTGCTCCGTTGATTATTTTATCATGTATATTTTGTTCACTGCTAAGGAGTATTATGTTGCTATTGTTAATTCCACATTTATTTACAATATTATGACGTAGTCTTAAATGCTCAGGAATTGCCGTTTTGAGATCGATCAGTACAAACTTAAAAGGCTTTCTAGTTGCCTGTTCGAATTTTTCTAACAAATATTGTGTTTTTCATAGATAGATCCGTTTGTCTAAGGTCATTATGCTTTGCTTATCCAAAGGATTTTTGAACAAAAATAGATAGTGACAATTTCTTCGTTGTGTGAGATCTTTACTGAAATACAGATTCTGATTTAAAACCACGACTGATACATTTCTGTGGTGACTTTCTACGATAAAACGATCGGTTATCTGGGGATCATTTGCCGCTGTCGAAATTAAATCGTCTAACACTATCATATTTCTAAATGAAGGATCGATATATGAATCTTTTTTCTAAATCAAGTGGTATTCCTTGTTCAAACTCAACTTTAGGCCATGCGGTTGTTTTTATTTCGTCATACATTGATTGCCATCTTTTATACAACCATATTATCCCCTCCGGGATGGGTTCACATACATTCATGAAGCTTTGTAATATATTTTTGACAAGCTAAGTCTTGTCACAAGATGACGGACCACGCAGGATCGCTGTGAACTGATGCCGTAAAACAAAAGCTTCTTCCCTCTTGATATTATATGGCGACTGTTCGATATCTACACCCTTCTGTGGCGGTGGTGGTATATTTCCCTCCTGCGGCGGCGGTGGTATATTCTCCTCCTGCGGCGGCGGCGGCGGATACACATGAGTGCGCTGCGGATATGGATGTGTGATTCTATGCTTGTTTCTTTTATGTCTCAACATGACATCTCTTCTTGAAAACATTACAAGACATTTTGGACAAGTCTTAGAATCCATCCGTATAGTTTGACGTTCAGACGATAAATGAATGAAAATGCCAAGATATGTATCTTTATGACGTGTGCATTTATGATATTAATCTTCTGTTTTTTTGTTACAGGTTCATTTTAAGATGGATTACCAAAGAGGCAAAACCTGTTCGTGTCAACAATGCGCAGCTGAGTACTTCAAGCAGTCTCTTTTACATCAACATCAACGACTTCTCAACCATCATGACATTTTCACCTCTAAAGAATGTTAAAAAACCTTTAACAGAAAGGACAATCTAACTAGACACGAACTGAAACGTCAAGATGGTTATCTTTTCAATTGTAGTGATTGCGGACAATTGTTTGGAAGAAAAGATAATACACAAAGACACGTGGACCAACACCACACTCAAGATGGAGGTGGAGCGAAAAGACCTGCATGCAGTGACGAAAACGAAGAGCCAATGCATAAGAAAAAGACTTACAGCAGAGGGTAATCCTAGGAATTATTATACACTCAGAGTAACCAAAGAGCAAGGCATTCCAAAATTTAATACAACTGCTTTGCATTACAAAGTCGATGTCAAAACCTAGATGGGAGAGACATACCAGACATTGTCAAGACATTTAAATTCCTTTTCCAATCTATAATACGTATTATTACAGAATTCATGCAACCAAGTGACCTCGTTCGCATATCAGTTCAGTGTCCAGAGCTAGATTTTCCCATAGCTCTTCCATTTGTCAAGTCACAATATCGTACAGCTGAACGACTCCTCACTGAAATCGAGAGAGTATTACAGTCCTTCGACGAATTTGTTTTAGACGAAACACTTGAGATTTAATTGGTGCGTGAAAGTTTACCTGATGGATTGGTTGGACGATCTGGTAATTTTGTTGATTTGGAAAGAGTTATAAAAGAAGTTTAATAAGAATCCAAAATAATGATGATATGTGTTGCGCGAGATCACTGGTTACAGTGAGGGCTCGTATTGATGGTCATAAAAGGTGGAGTAGCATCAGACAAAAAGGGGAGACAAATCCAAACATATTTTGCATTATCTCTACATTAAGAGGCCGGTGTGCTCTTAGCGAAAATGTGGAGTAAAAGAAATAAAACGCTTTCAAGCAATCATGAAAGAATACCAGATCCATGTGATTTCAAAGGATCTTTTGAACTCCATTGTTTATGAAGGTTCGGACGCTGGCATCAATATTTACCTTTACTTACACGACGAGCATTATGACGTGATAACCACAATGTCTGGATTTTTGAACAAAAAGTACTTCTGTCATCAATGAAAAAAAAGATATGATAAGAAAGAAAATCATACGTGTAGAAAGCCTTGTAATTGCCGTCTACACATTCATTAAGATGGTTTGACTAGTTGGAAACATTGTCAAAACTGTAACCAGTATTTCAAAAATGACACCTGCTATGCCCTTCATAAGAAAAAATAAGTGTGTGGAAAATCTACCTGTAAAATGCAGTATCGTTGTATTGCATGCTCACAACAGATCAACAAAGAAATTCACAGAAAAGCTTATACATGTGGAGAAAAAACACTTTTACAAGGACCTTTTCGATGAACGTCACCAATGTTATATTAAACCTGTAGTCCATCATTCATCCACCAGACAGTTCGACAAATCGGAGTCAGATAGTAGGAAAAGGAAAATGTCATTTATGTTTTTCGATTTCGAATGTACACAAGAGGACATGTTACAGTGTGAAGAGGGATATAAAAGGTCTGACGAAAATGGAATACAATGTATGAATTGCCGAACATTGTGGAGTAAACGAACACAGGCCAAATTTATGTGTTGCCCACAAAGTATGTGAACTTTGTCTGAACAAGGATATAACACACAAGCATTTGTGATTTCTGCGGTGAAAACGAAAGAATATGTACAGGCCCAAATACCACAGATGACTTCTGACGGTGGCTTTTCTCTGAGGTAGACACAGGTAGTACGGCGATATGTCACAATTTTAAGGCATACGATAATACTTCTAGTACAATGTTTGGTCGAATTCTTGAGTGTTGGAAACCAGTACGAACAATGGACGATCCTAACTCATGCATAGCAAAAGAGGAATATCCCTGGGAGTTGCATCCACCTTATTTATCAGGAGGCTCAATTTTAACAACGTTTGAGGTAGTGCGTAATATTTCAGAAGCAGTACCTTTTGTACGAAAACTAAGTATAGACGATCTTTATATTGGAATTATAGCTAATTTCTTAGGAATAAAACTTGCTCACGACAGTAGATTTACACTAAAAACACAGGAGAAATCTAAATTAAACCAGTTTTTATGTGTACATGGATTCAAAGAAAGTTCTCTATAAGAGGTCTGGTTTTATCTACTGAAAGATATGAATTAAATATAGAGTATTGAATATCGCTATTTTGTTTCCTTTCCCTTTGACATTTAAAACCAATATGTTTCATATCATGTAAGCGCTGAGAATATTCAAATTATCGCTAGACGCTAAGCGTTGTCAAGGACGCTTAGTAATATCGCTGTTTTCTAATATGACGTTATAATGCCGTCATTTACCAAATCGATGATAGACATACTATCATAGCGATAAAACTATTAAGGATTTTTTTGTTAATTCGAGGGCGTTTCTCAGTCATCTCACGGATTCGTCCTTCGTAGATGATTGAGAAACGTCCCCTAGTTTACAAACTATCTTTAATCACTTAATCTCATATCGTTTTGACAAAGATAATACACATTTCATCAATAATGTTTATTGGTATTATTAATACATGTAATATGTAATTACACACGTGACACAACATATATTTTAGAAAAGAACACCATCAGCTGTTGAATATCATTTTACCGAGCATATAAAACCGAGCGTCTAACACGAACATCCAACTCCGTTCATTTAACACTGTGTATCTAAAGCGGCCATCCAACACCGAACATCTATCACTGAGTATCTAACATCGAACACTTAACACCGAACATCTAACTCCGTTCATCTAACATCTAACACCTAAATCCTGGACAAACATAGGTTTGTTTTATGTTTCTTGGAATTTCAACCAAAGAAGTAAACTGAGTCTACCATCACTCTACTGAATTACGAAATGACACAAGTGTCCTTTTAAAGAGCGGCATATTGCTGGGCTTGGCAAATGGTCTACGAAACTTTTATTTCCAAATTATTAACATGTATTCTATTGGTGGTGAAACCGGGCTTCAGAGTTACTGTCACACTAGCTACTCGAGGGTTAGTGTGAATTAGATGTGGATTCTGAAGAGGTCTATAGATCGGCTAGACTACATACAATCTAGGTCTCTCTCCTCCTGCAATAGCATTAACACATTTAACTTTTATACCCTCTGCACAACTATTCCTCACTCTAAGCTATAGAAAATATTGAGTGAGTTGGTCCAATTGTGCTTCATCAAAAATAATTGTTAACATAGATACAAATGCTTTGTGCTATGACGGGACAGATATCATTTTGTAAAATGAAACACTCTGATTCTACCAATAAGTTCTCTGAAACTGACACCATCATCATGTTTGAGTTTTTGATTGACACCATATTTGTTATCTTTGATATACTTGTTTTTTCACAGTCGGCATACATATGGGTATAAACTATGCTGCTCTGCTCGCCTCTTTGTTCCTTTTTGGCATGATGCAGACGTCATACAGGGACTTCTGAAAAAACCATAAAAAGCTGACCCGATGCTTAATTTCGCGTTCCGCTATATAGATTATGTCATTTCACTAAATGAAATAATTCTAGGATGGTGATTTCGTTGATCGCATCTATCCGATTGAGCTTTAAATGGAGGATACCACGGATACAGATAGGTCTTCTTTATACCTTCATAGCTCGTACACACACATTGTATATTTTCCAGCAATGTAGGTATATTATCTATAAATGATTGTTTATGTGACTATGCACCTCACAACAAACAAAATTTGTATTGTATTATTCTGCCTATTAACATATATAACATTGATCCAGGCGTTCAAGTGATTTAATTACAAATGTAAAGTAACTTAAAAAAAATAGTTTCAAATACAAATAAGAAGAGTTTGAAGAATCTGTATATCGAGGAACGTACAACACAATGGCTACAAGAAAAAAGAACAAAAGGACAAACAATGATCTACATTATATTAGAATCATCGATAAAACAGACTTTGTGCCACATGTTTTAATTCATAATATACCAATATATCAACAGTACGACATGCATACATATTTGTTCATAAAGAATAGATCGAACGACAATGTAGAAACTGACAATTAATTATTATGCATACATGTTCTTTCATTCTTATGAACGCTGAAATATATTTACCAATAGAAGAGTCTGAAGATACCAAAATAATAATCAGAATCCTGAAATATATTTACGTGATTATGCAACTCAAACAACGAACGCAGAAATATATTTACCATAATATGAGTTTGAAGATACGAAAATGATAACCATAATCCGTATATCGAAGAAGCACAGACAACACATTGGCCAAGCAAAGTTCAAAAGGACAAACAATGATCTACAAAACATACATGTAAAACGAAAGATTTAGTAACGCGGCATTTAAAAAAACCCGTATATGCATGTTCGGCCACTCTTTTGTCTTGGCACATGTTAAGAAATCTGTAATAATAGGCACGGGCTAGCTGGCAACGATCATTGGTTAATCAATCTGCAATAATAGGAACGGGGCTAGCTGACCACGATCACTGGATTAAGAATTATGTAATAATACTCACGGGGCTAGCTGACTACGATCACTGGTTAAGAAATATGTAATAATAGGCACGGGGTTAGTTGACAACGATCGCTGCTTAAGAATTATGTAACAATAGGCACGGGGCTAGCTAACTACGATCACTGGTTTCGGAATTCTGTAATAATAGGCAAGGGGTTAGCGAACTACGAATGCTGGTTAAGAAATCTGCAATGATAGGCACGGGGCTAGCTGAATACGATCGCTGGTTAAGAAATATATAATAATAGGCACGGGGCCAGCTGAATACCTTCACTGGTTAAGAAATATGTGATAATAGGCACAGGGCTAGCTGACTACGAACGCTGGTTAAGAAATCTGTAATAATAAGCAGGTGGCTAGTTGACTACGAACGCTGGAAATCTGTAATAATAGGCACGGGACTGGCTGACTATGAATGCTGGTTCAGAAATCTTTAAATAATAGACACCGGACTAGCTGACTACGATCACTGGTTAATAAATTTGTAATAATAGGCACGGTACTAGCTGACTACGAACACTGGTTATAAGATCTGTAATAATAGGTACGGGACTAGTTGACTACGAACGCTGGTTAGGAAATCTATAATATTAGGCACGGGGCTAGTGACTACGAAAGCTGGTTAGACAATATGTAACAATAGGAACGGGACTAGCTGACTACGAACGCTGGTTAAGAAATTTGTAATAATAGGCACGAGACTAGCTGACTACGAACGTTGGTAAAGAAATTTGTAAAAATAGGCACGGGGCTAGCTGACTACGAAAGCTGGTTAGGAAATCTGTAACAATATGCACGGGACTAGCTGACTACGAACGCTGGTTAAGAAATGTGTAATAATAGGCACGGGGCTAGCTGACTACGTTCACTGGTTAAAAAATATGCAATAACATGTCATACAGACTTTGAAGATACAAAAGGTGGTAATCAGAATTCGTATATCGAAGAAGAACAGACAACACAATGATACAAAGCAAAAGTACAAAAGGACAAACAACTAAAAAAAAAACAAAAAAAAACATACACATAAAACTAAAAATGGAGTAACAGGAACCCCCCTAAAAATCGAGGTTAATCCCAGTTCCTCAACTATAATTTGTGTATTACATTTATACATCGTAATAAAACTATTTGACATTTAAACATTACTTGAACAAAAAAATCATTGAAGCATATTATTATTATTGAGTCAATGGGATGCATGGGATCACAGTCATAAAGAAAGGCTTATTAGTGCAGCCTAATAATGAGGAGAAAGAAGATTGTTTTTTTAGTTATATTTAGCTTGATTGTTTGTTACACCGTGATACCACATAGACATGATAATGATCAGAACGAGATTGTATCGTCAGGTAAAACAACTAAACAACACCTGACAACTTGTGACATTCCAAAACGACCGGTGTTTTATAGTCAGTCAAGGGAAGATGTGGCGCTATACGAACGTTTTTATCAACATCCAGTGAAATGTAATGGTACAATTGTGGAGATGAGAGCATTAGATGGTAAATTATTTAGTATTTCTAAATTTTAAATGGACAAGCATTTCAATCGAGGCAAACCCTAATAATTTTCAAAAATTATTCAAGAATCGTCCTCGCTCTAGAAATTACAACACGGCTATATGTAGACAAAAGTATATATAATTCATAGGATCAAATGCTGTAGGGGGTATTGTGAACTACATGTCAGATGAACATAAGAAAGGATGGATTGGGGATCATGATAAGAAACTTCGGGTACCCTGCTCACGACTAGACTCTACATTAAAAGGTGTACGTCACATAGATATATTTATCTTAGATGTTGAAGGAGGTGAACTAGAAGCCCTACAGACAATGAACTGGAACATAAAAGTGGATTACTGGGTCATTGAATTAGACAATACAAACTCGGAACAAGACAAGGCCGTTTCCGATTTGTTGATGTTTCAAGGATGTGTAAAAACAAAATGGGATATCCGTACAGCTTGTGTCAAAGGCATTTAAATAATTGTTTCACGCCGACTACGACAGGTATCCCGTGCCTTGTGCAGGATGTCTTAGTAGTATTTAACAATACTTGCGGCTGCGAGTCGAGTGCATCCTTTTTGTAACTTACAAAGCCGGGCGCGAACCCACGCCGTATTGGTGATAAGCTTGTATGAGTTGTTAGATCCAATGACCTAACTCATTGAGCCACCCGGCACCCGTGCCCCCAAGATCAACAGCAAAAAAATCGCATGAATAAAGGTCAAAAGAAAAAGAAACAAACATTTAATTCAGTATCGTGACATTACATTTTAATGTGTACTTAAATAAGTTTTACTGTGTTTCGACTGACGGACAAACGACCATTGTTTTGTGCTTTGGCTTTGAATAAATTTATGTGTATATACGTTTCATCAATAATAAATAAAACTATTTTGTTTTACTTTAAACAATTGTTTCACGCGGACTACGACAGATATCCCGTGCCTTGTGCAGGATGTCTTAGTTGATTAGCTTTTTTTTTCTTAAACTTTAAATAATTGTTTCACGCGAACTACGACAGGTATCCCGTGCCTTGTGCAGGATGTCTTAGT
>MJUT01050046.1:214547-226828 GCA_002080005.1 Gigantidas platifrons | reverse complement strand
AATATACTGTACACTCTACCCAATGGGTAAAGTTGAACTACTAGCAGATTGACAAGGGTAGCTGAATATACCGTACTCTATCCAATGGGTAAACTTGTACTGCTTGCAGATTGACAAGGGTAGCTAAATATACTGTACACTCTATCCAATGGGTAAAGTTGAACTACTAGCAGATTGACAAGGGTAGCTAAATATACTGTACTCTACCCAATGGGTAAAGTTGAACTACTAGCAGATTGACAAGGGTAGCTGAATATACCGTACTCTATCCAATGGGTAAAATTGTACTACTAGCAGATTGACCAGGGTAGCTAAATATACTGTACACTCTACCCAATGGGTAAAGTTGAACTACTAGCAGATTGACAAGGGTAGCTGAATATACCGTACTCTATCCAATGTGTAAAATTGTACTGCTTGCAGATTGACCAGGGTAGCAGAATAACGGTATACTGGACACTCAACCCATTGGGTAAAATTGTACTGCTTTCAGATTGACCAGGGTAGCTGAATATACTGTACACTCTATCCAATGGGTAAAATTGTACTGATTGTAGAATGACCAGGGTAGCTGAATATACTGTACACTCAACACAATGGGTAAAACTGTACTGCTTGTAGATTGACCAGGGTAGCTGAATATACTGTACTCTATCCAATTGTTAAAATTGTACTGCTAGCAGATTGATCAGGGTAGCTAAATTTACTGTATACTCTACCCAATGGGTAAAATTGTACTGCTTGCAGATTGACCAGGGTAGCAGAATAACGGTATACTGGACACTCAACCCATTGGGTAAAATTGTACTGCTTGTAGATTGACCAGGGTAGCTGAATATACTGTACACTCTACCCAATAGGTAAAGTTGAACTACTAGCAGATTGACAAGGGTAGCTGAATATACCGTACTCTATCCAATGGGTAAAATTGTACTGCTTGTAGATTGACCAGGGTAGCTGAATATACTGTACACTCAACCCAATGGGTAAAATTGTACTGATTGTAGATTGACAAGGGTAGCTGAATATACTGTACTCTATCCAATTGTTAAAATTGTACTGCTAGCAGATTGATCGGGGTAGCTAAATTTACTGTATACTCTACCCAATGGGTAAAATTGTACTGTTTGCAGATTGACCAGGGTAGCTGAATATACTGTATGTGTAAAATTGTACTGTTTGCAGATTGACCAGGGTAGCTGAATAACGATATACTGGACACTCTACTCAATGTGTAAAATTGTACTGCTTGCAGAATAACGGTATACTGGACACTCAACCCATTGGGTAAAATTGTACTGCTTGTAGATTGACCAGGGTAGCTGAATATACTGTACACTCTACCCAATGGGTAAAATTGAACTACTAGCAGATTGACCAGGGTAGCTAAATATACTGTACACTCTACCCAATGGGTAAAGTTGAACTACTAGCAGATTGACAAGGGTAGCTGAATATACTGTACTCTATCAAATGGGTAAAATTGTACTGCTTGCAGATTGACCAGGGTATACGTAGCTAAATATACTGTACTCTACCCAATGGGTAAAGTTGAACTACTAGCAGATTGACAAGGGTAGCTGAATATACCGTACTCTATCCAATGGGTAAAATTGTACTGCTTGCAGATTGACCAGGGTAGCTGAATATACTGTACACTCAACCCAATGGGTAAAATTGTACTGCTTGTAGATTGACCAGTGTAGCTGAATATACTGTACACTCAACCCAATGGGTAAAACTGTACTGCTTGTAGATTGACCAGGGTAGCTGAATATACTGTACTCTATCCAATTGTTAAAATTGTACTGCTAGCAGATTGATCGGGCTAGCTAAATTTACTGTATACTCTACCCAATGGGTAAAATTGTACTGCTTGCAGACAAGGGTAGCTGAATATACTGTATGGGTAAAATTGTACTGTTTGCAGGTTGACCAGGGTAGCTGAATAACGATATACTGGACACTCTACCCAATGTGTAAAATTGTACTGCTTGCAGATTGACCAGGGTAGCTGAATATACTGTACACTCAACCCAATGGGTAAAATTGTACTGCTTGTAGATTGACCAGGGTAGCTGAATATACTGTACACTCAACCCAATGGGTAATATTGTACTGCTTGTAGATTGACCAGGGTAGCTGAATATACTGTACACTCTACCCAATGGGTAAAATTGAACTACTAGCAGATTGACCAGGGTAGCTAAATATACTGTACACTCTACCCAATGGGTAAAGTTGAACTACTAGCAGATTGACAAGGGTAGCTGAATATACCGTTCTCTATCCAATGGGTAAAATTGTACTGCTTGTAGATTGCCCAGGGCAGCTAAATATACTGTATACTCTACCCAATGGGTAAAATTGTACTGCTTTCAGATTGCCCAGGGTAGCTAAATATACTGTACACTCTATCCAATGGGTAAAATTGTACTGCTTGCAGATTAAACGTTTTATTTTCTAGATCCAGAATACATGTAGCACTACTTTTGATAGAATATTGTCTAAAAGGTTAAATGTAGCAAATACCAAAGATGAAAAATGTCATACCAGTTTATATTTAAACACAAACACTTTTACCGGTACTTGTTAATTGACTGACATTTAAAGGCATTTGGTAGGTGATAAAGTCTGTCAGTTATACAATCTGTTAACACTTTCCAAACTGAGGTTATTTTTGTTGTTTTTATCAATGAGGTCATGTAATTGAGGTCACACTGACTGATAACTTTCAGTAAAGAAGTCATTTCCTTGGTACAGACAATACCACTCAGTGAAATCAATAGAAAAAATGTCAAAATTACCCAGAAACCTGAAATATTGTTGAAAGTGGTGGTAAACTGCAATAACTAAACATTTTAATCTTTTTTAATAGGAAGTTGTTACATTTGTACCTTGATACGGAAAGCATTTTCTGTGACTTGTGGCAGGTCTGTGGTTTTTCCAGTTTCCTCCAGCAATAAAATTGACTGCCACGATATAACTGAAATATTGTTGAAAGTGGCATTAAACACCACAACGCTAACCCTCTGTAACATAGTATTTACCCATGAATACCAAAAGAAAACTAGAAAAACAGTTTTTCTTATCAAGTTCCTGAGTAAGACTTTATTCAACAATTAATTTACCTGGAACTTGAACTGCAAGATTAAAATCTCACAGCTACTTACATACTATAACTGTACAAAAAACAAAAGTACATATATACAAAATGTCATCATATAGGCAAAAATGTGTAAAAATAGTTTGGGGGGATATGGAAATGTAACCCATCCTTAAACATATTCTAGGAAGTTACACCACAAAAATGAAGGGGAGACAATATCAAATGTTAACAAAAATTATCTTACAAAACGACAAAAGTGGACTATATGCTAACAAATGGTGGATCATTACTACAACATATTGGAAATTGTTTATTGTGGCAGTAATTGATAAAAGTGATATTTTCATGATGGGAAAAATACACGAAGCTACATTTACTTAAATATGCAAATTAATTTCTGTCATGATATGGAGAAAACAAAAAGTGAACAAAAGAGAAAAGAAGAAGAAGAAATTTCATCATAAGACATTTACCGGTAAGTTTGTTGGTCTTTGATCGCTTGCAGGTGTAGCGTGTTTTCAATTACAGAACACTACAGTCTATAATTCTACATAATTTTATGGGATGATATCATAGAAAGACATGTAGATTGAATAAACAAAACAATACTAAAAAAAATTATTCTACAGTGTCATTCAAAGCAACAAAAAATCGTGGCCGCGTTAATGTAGGACAGCCATAAAAGAGATCATAATCCTGATGGCCACAGACACACAAAACTAAGACAATAAAGCACTTAAACAACATACAGGACTGTGACTCGATGAGGGAAAATCTTCATGAATTATTTTATCCAACTCTGGTATCCCAAAGTCATCACATATTGTTCTATCCAAATTTTCTCCATCGTAATATTCACAAAAAAAAAACCATTTCATTTAAGTTGTTTCCTCTGACACCAAAGAAAGACTGGCGACTGAAAAAATTATCGCTGTACTTCCATTTCTATTCCTTTTGGTGAATTGGCAACTTGCTTGGGTGACGTAGCATACTGTGATGAACTGGTTGATAATTTAGATAATGCTAACAATGCATCTGGGAAATTTGGAGGTGTGGCAGGAGTATTAGCAGGTGCACATACCTGGAAAATAAAGAAGGTACATGTACAAATGGCGGTCACTCTTATACAACAAAACACATTATTATATGACTTCAGATCAAATCTTTTCTAATTGGCTGACGTCCCTAAATTTTAGTAGCGTTCTTTGATAAAACGTTATATTCACCATGTCTTGCACCAAGCTAAACCAAAGAAAAACGTGATAAACGCTTATAGGAAGGGTGAAAGCGACATATAAAAATGTGTCGTATAATAAAACAATGACTTTCGATTCGATGGACACCAGGCTTTATCAACTGAAGAATAATATATTTAACTTAGCCTCTGGCCTCAGTAAATATAACAAGATATTGCACGCTACGTCATGCTAAGAATACCCCCACTCGTTCATTTGTAAGTCGCACGGTAAACAGGAAGTAGATGTGCGGTAAACCTGGAAAGGGGAGACACGGTACAAGTCACCATGCCAAAGCCATATATCAAATCATTTCTTCCAGTAGAAGCTGAGATAACTGTTACGAAAGTTTTCATTACGGCAACATGAAAAATTCTAAGTCGCACTGTAAACAGGAAGTAGAGGTGCGGTAAACCTGGAAAGGGGAGACACGGTACAAGTCACCATGTCAAAGCCATATATCAAATATAAAATCATTTCTTCCAGTAGAAGCTGAGATATCTGTTACGAAAGTGTGAACGGACAAGGTGATTGCAATATAGCCCCCTCTACGAGTGGGGGTATAATATTCATGGGTTAATAAATCCTTGTAGCCACCTCATAAAAAGTCATTAATTGTATATTAATTTACAAGTCATAAATTAAGCATTAAATAGAAGTTAATACAAAATCAGCCTTTACACATGTACAAGCAGCAAGATTTACAAAAAAAAATGATACAACAGAGCTAAATGACCTGAATTTAAGAGCATGTTTACAGATGAAAGACAGAGATAAAATTTATTGCCATATTGCAACAATATTAAAGGTCACATCTTTCATGAGTCTTGTAATGTTATTAGAATCAATACATGTGCAATGAACATTAAGACATCTGTTACACAAAGCTTTCTAGGACCAAATAATAACAAAAATAACAATAGCCTTCTACATGTACGTTAATTATTTAAATTTTAAATATGTATGGAACCCCCCCCCCCCATTAAAAAAAAATAAAGAGAAGAGAGGAAGTTTGTTTAATACATGTACATGGTACTTGTGTTGATCATTGTTTATTGTCTAACTAATAACAGGAATTCAAATTAATTATAGAAGTTTGTTGATTCTATCTCAGTATCTGGGGATCCACTTAATGGCTAGTCAGATTTAAGAAACAGGTCAAGCAAACATCTAATATGAATTGAATGAACCAAAATATAAAATATAGGGCAAAATGGACTAATAGGTAGGTAAAATATAGTATGATGTATGCTGGATTTTTCATCTTTTGCTTTAATTTGATGTTCCCCCTTAATGGATCCCCAAATACATAATGAAAAAAATTCCAACAATAAATCAATTTTTAATCACTTGTCTACGGAATGAAACAGACCTAAGACAGACAAGAGAGGGAAGCCAATACCCCCTTTCCCCCTTATTTTTATAAATAGGTAACTTTCCACAACATACCCATCTTATACAGGGATCAATAATATAATATTTAAATTCAGTCAGATGACCCATCTTTAATTTTATAACCTCATTCACCCATGTATACTGGAAATGTACAAGCTACAAGGGGAAGTATGCTAACCAATTTCCTTATTCAATAAATATTGTCTGCTAGCTAGGTCAATGAACTTGGTTGTTTACATATTGTATAACACAGCAACAGTCTGAATGAAACTATTTTTAATCAAATGTAAATTAATCTTGTTATTCAAATACAAGTGCTGAAAAATATTTTTTTGGTAAACAACACAGTGACCTAACCTATTTATAATTAAGTAAGGTATATATATATATATATCATATGTATGCATACAAAAGTGCACATTCTTCTATTTATAAATGTAAACAAACAACTGTAGACTGCCTGATGTTATAAACAGCAGCTGAATCTAGATCATATCATAATTTGGCTAAAAGTTTGTGAATAGGGTTTGATATACAAATGTATTTATACATGTATACAGAATTACTTGCAACACATCTAGGTATACAGAAATACTCACAACACATCTATGTATACAGAAATACTTGCAACACATCAATGTATACAGAAATACTTGCAACACATCTAGGTATACAGAAATACTTGCAACACATCCATGTATACAGAAATACTTGCAACACATCTATGTATACATAAATACTTGCAACACATCAATGTATACAGAAATACTTACAACACATCTATGTATACAGAAATACTTGCAACACATCCATGTATACAGAAATACTTGCAACACATCTATGTATACAGAAATACTTGCAACACATCAATGTATACAGAAATACTTGCAACACATCTAGGTATACAGAAATACTTGCAACACATCCATGTATACAGAAATACTTGCAACACATCTATGTATACATAAATACTTGCAACACATCAATGTATACAGAAATACTTACAACACATCTATGTATACAGAAATACTTGCAACACATCCATGTATACAGAAATACTTGCAACACATCTATGTATACAGAAATACTTGCAACACATACAAGTGAGGCAACATGTCTAGGTGAGGCCTGGACTCGTCATTTGTGTTTGGGAATCACCATTTTTTATAGCAGAAAATAACAAATTTAAGAATGCATTAGTCTAGTGGGACTGATGATAATTTGAGTGGAGCTTGTCAACATTTTTATCATACAAGGATCTCAGTTTTAAATGTCAAAATTAAAGCAATCTGTATGGTCCTAAGGAATAAATACATGTGTATTTGATGAAAGGCCATCCAAAAAGAAATTTGTCGATCATCAAAATACAAGTCTTGGTAATTTATAAATAACAGATGATGATTGATTTTTGGTGTTTTAACGCCCTTTTAAACAATATTTCAGCTATATCATGGCGACCAGTTTTAGTGGTGGAGGAAGCCGGAGTACCCGGAGAGAACTATCGACCATGGGCAAGCAACTGGTAAACTTTATCACTTGCGGCTGCGAGTCGAGTGCACCCTTTTTTGTAATTCACAAAGCCGGGCGTGAACCCATGCTGTATTGGCGATAGGCTTGTATGAGTTGTAATATACATCCAACGACCTAACTCATTGAGTCACCTGGGCCCCTATAAATAACAGATATTTTCACCTTAAAAAGTATAATAAAACATAAATATTTAGTCATTAGCTGTCCTTCCAAATGTTTCAGTGAAGATAAAAATGTGAAAAGCTAAAGGTATAAGACAAGACTGACAGACAGTGACAGACACTGACACAATACTATAATAAGACAAGACTGACAGACACAATACTATAATAAGACAAAACTGACAGACACTGACACAATACTATAATAAGACAAGACTGACAGACAGTGACAGAATACTATAATAAGACAAGACTGACAGACAGTGACAGACACTGACACAATACTATAATAACAATAGCATAACAAGAGCTCAAGAAGATGAAAATGTCATTCCAGTTCGAAAAAAATAATATTTAGTGGGCATATAATAAAAATTCTAACATGACCTCACTCTTTCCCTTTGTTAAAAAAACCCAAAATTATTTCTTCATATTATCTCATTAGCACATGCGCCGATGAATGTGACTGACGTTTCCATTGGCAGCATAAACTGTGACCCGAATAATGCCGATAGAGGGCGCAGTATTATTCGAGTTACATAAATTGTGTACGACATTTTCCGCAAGCGTATGTATAAATTACCGTCTTCCAATCAAAGTATGCTACCGTATTTGTACTCTTAGACATATCCACTGGGGTAAAGCTGATGACGGTCATCCCAAGATGGTGGACGTGGAATCAGGTAAGAATCTTTTTTGTCGATTAAATTGTTTCTGTAATGTATTTTAAATGACACATGCATTGGTACGATAGTAATCTATGAACTTTTCACAAGAAAATCATAAATTACGACTTAAAAATGTATATAAAAGAGAAAATCCGATTTTAGAAAATCGCTAAGATGACCGTAACTGAAAACTGAGATGACCGTAATTGCAGATTTTAGTTACGGTCATCTTAGAGATTTTTTAAAATTGGATTTTCTCTTTCATATACATTTTTAAGTCGTAATTTGTAATTTCCTTGTGAAAAGTTCATAGATTACTATCGTACTAATGTATGTCTCATTTAAAATACATTATAGAAACAATTTAATCGACAAAAAAGATTCTTACCTAATTTCATGTCTGCCATCTTGGGATGACCGTAATTTACAGTTACGGTCTTCAGCTTTACCCCAGTGATATCAGAATCGAAATAAATCATGGAAGCCAGAATGTGTTTTGAGTTTTAACATGGATTGGCGGATATTAGTAAATTTTATCCCTCGCTTCTGGCTCGGGATAAAATACTAATATCCGCCAATCCATGTTAAAACTCCCAACACATTCTGGCTTCCATGATTTATTTCTTAATTATAAACATCTCCTAAATAAACACTGGTCTTTGATGACAGAAAGAATAACATTTTAAGATACTTAGTTGTTGTTTTCAAAACAAATACAAAGTGTACAATTTGTACATGTAAACACTATTATCTATCAAATATAAAAAAAATACCTGACCCTATAAATTACTATTTAAACAAGGAAGTTTGAGAACATGTTTAATTTCAAGGAAAGTTATTTGTACAACAGTAAAACTATTTGATTAACAGTAATAAACATGTTACATACACAGACCTGTTTACCCCGGTTGACCTATAGGAGTAGTTTTCTTCCTTGACTGAGAGTAGTTTTTGTCTAATACGCTAGGGGGTTTGAGAGCACCCCCTCACTAAGAAAAGTTTGAAAAATTAGGCATCGTTTCCTTCAATGTACATCATACAGCTTCTTGTTGAACATGATTGTTTGTTTATACCTGTGTGTATTGTCTTAAGTGTAAGGATTTATTGGCTAGCCTAAAAGCATATATGGTACTTACTGAAAATTTGTCAACAGTGCAACATGTTTATGCAACCCGTTTTAACATAAAATTATGTTAATGCATCAATAATTTAAATTTTACAGTCAAATCCAGTTTATATATTGGATAGGGTAGCTTAACATATACTCGATAGACATTGAAATGATTGCCCGTTCAATTATCTCCCTTGCTTGTAGATGCAAACACCACATCTATTAATTCCTTTTATAATCATTATTCTGAACAAATTTATGTATAGTGTAATGACTTTAGAAATAATATAAATATATGTACAGTTCTCATTAAATAAAAATATTAATTGTACACTACGATGCAAAAATATTCCAAATAACCAATATTGGGTTTTTAGAGACGACTATTTGAAATTTATCAGTAGTAGGGCTATTAATCCCTTTTGGTATTCAAAGCCAGAGTTGTTTTCTGATATTGCCTGCCTCTGAATCCCTTATCAACCATGCATAGTTTTATTCTGGAATTTTTTTTTCAGGTACATTTGTACCCCCGCCTCGAACCGGCGTGAATTACGCCTGCATCTCAATGTCGTGCCAACCGGCGCTGGAGTATTCAAAAGTAGACATATTTTACTGCATAAATATGTAAATAGAATCATGATCACCTACCTATAATGCCAGATACAGCTCATCATTCCCAGAAGCCGCTTCAGATTCATTGAATGTCGCCATTTTGTTTTGAAAGTTTGTCACGTGATCGCTTTTTCCAAGAATTTACACTGGTCTGGTACTCGTGACCACTCCGATTATTTTGTTGAGAACAAGAAAAACTATAATCTTTTGGCACTGTCATGGTGTCTAATAAATCTAGGGTTCATCCCCCTGAGACATAGGTAACTATCATGGTGTCTAATAAATCTAGGGTTCATTGGTGGAGGAAAGCAGAGTATCCAGAGAAAACAACTGACATGTCTCAAGTCACTGACAAACTTTATCACACGATGTTGTATCAAGTACACGACCTTAGTGGTGATAGGCACTGATTGCATAAGTACATGTAGTTGTAAATCCAACTACCATACGATCATGTCAACCATGGACATGATTTATAAGATGTTTAAAATTGACAGTTCCCAATCCTACGGTTCATCTCTCCTCAGGCATACTTTTTTGTAAATAATATAAGTATAGCTGATATTTTGGCTATCCCGTTAAAGCCCTTTGGTTTTCTTGGTCCCAAATTAACTTGTTAGATTTTACAATATTTTGACATTGAGAGACACATGATGAAGGTTATCCCACAAACCAATCATGCAAGCTAAATCAGATATCTATGCGAGTATGTCTTATGATAAAAACAACAGCTTCCTCTATACACATAGTAATAACATGAGGACAGTAATAATAACACTGAGGACAGTTGATCACCAGGAAGTTTTTACTATTGTTATTTAATCTAATATGATAATAGGTGTTACCTAACTTGGGACGAAGTCCAATATTTTTTTTTAAACAATATTAACTCGGATATATGGACATATAATATTTTTTCAAAGTAGATCGAGGGTGGATCCAGATTTTCTTAAAAGAGGGGGAAAATAGCTAGGGGGACCCAGACCCAAATCTTCCGTCGTTTTTTAAGTCCCGATCTAGGTACGAAACGACCAGGTCCGCATCCGATTTTCTGCACAGATTTAACCATGTATTGACTTCCGGTATGTCATTTCCGGTGCATGAAAATTTAGTCATTAGTATATAGAAAAAAATTGCTATTTCTACCATAGTTGGGACTTCGTCCCATAATATATTTACATTTACAAAATTGCATTTTGTTTGAAGTTTATTAATGAAAGCACCAAAGGTGATGTTAAATGATCGAACTGCTCAGTTGCATGTAGATTTTTTGCATGCTATGCACAATCGCAAAATATCAGTATACTTCTAGAAAAAGATGTCAAACTTTGAAATAATAAATTGAGAGCAAACTCCAGAGACATCAATATGTTATTCACATAAAACAGCTTTTTATCCAATGTTCCAGAATATGTTACATTTTCTTGTATATACATTTGTATATATATAATAGTGAAAATTTTGTCAGCATGGCCAAGAGTGAAAGACCTTTGCAAGTCTGCTATTAACAGGAAACCTACATTTGTACCTCGTCTGAATTATCGTTTACAACTNCTTTACAAAACTCATTCCCACAAAATAAAACATAATGTAGATGTTCCTTTACCAAAGAATCTAATGGGATTAACTTCTTTAACCACAAGCAAACCATCTGATATTTAAGAAGCATTGGGCGGGGAGATAACTACTAATAGTGCCAAAAATGGAAAGAACAGTTGGTGTAGGAGCTAATATGAAACAGGCACTGCCTTGAATGCTCGCGAATCTGAAAATTATCTGGCAATTTCACACTGATCCAGTCCAAAAAGTGTTGAGATTTTTTGGGCCGAGATATATCGGGGCCGGGACGTCTCATTCAATCGAGTTGTCGTTCCTAACGAAACCTCAAAAGTTAACTTCCGCGTAGAAACAAAAATTCTTGTCAGTATGTCAGAAGAGATTTAATCAATTAAAAAATATCAACATAAGTAAAACAAGCTACCAAAATAACTTTTATTACACACGGGTTCCGGGTTTCAGTGATATCAGACGTACGAGAGAGGGTACGAGACTTATGATCACCTTTGCGCTTTATGTTACGAAGATCTTTATTAGTTGAGTGTGCTAGTCTGTTACAGTGAACGTATTTACAAATGCGCAGACTTTTTTTTTATCCGTCAGTATGTGAGGCCATGTTTGTCAAACACATTCTAAGTACACATTTTATACCATAAAGAGCTCGCTGACGCTCGCATACTACGATAACATGCAACAACTCAGTTTTACATTCTATTACATTATTATTTTATTTCCCATCAACTGTTTACCAGACACTACATCTGTTTTGAAGGGGCAAGGAAATCAATGCGACAGTCAAAGTTAAATATAGTGCATTCAGAACCATTTGTGGGTTTAATTTTATACCTTTGAAAAGGGAAATATTTTTCTATATGGGGTCTTTTTCGCGGAAGGGGAATGTGA
>MJUT01050046.1:185034-204361 GCA_002080005.1 Gigantidas platifrons | reverse complement strand
CAAATCGCAATTAAGTGGATTTACATACATTTTTAATGCTCAAATATGTCAAGGTAATCTATATAGAAATTTAGTGTTAAGATATTTCTTTGTTCTTTTATTTATAGTTTCCGTCTTAATATATAATATTACATAAGTTTATTCAAAGTCAATTTAGGGAACATATACTTTATCATCTCAAGAATTAGGATTATAAAACTTTCATGGGAAATGTGTGATTCTTTCTGTCTCTAGAAAATGTTTAAAATCTGCAAACAAAGTCTTATTTTTATTCAAATAATTGTTTCTTCATTGTTCTGTTTAAATTGTATTATCATTCTAAATTCAATTTTATTTCATTTCATGCCTATTTGTTAATTTAAATGATAAATTTTAATTCCTTTAATTAAGATTTATTTTCTTCTAACTTCATATACTTTTGTTCCATCATACCAGTAACGTATTTCACTGAATATTTTTTTTTTAAACGTTTATGTAATGTTCATGAATGTTCAATTATAAGAATAACGCTTAATTCCATGCATGGTTTTGCAATATATCTATTTATTTATTTATGAAAAGGGAAGAATACACAATGATGTTAACAGTATCCGTCTATAAGAACTCATATATACACAACATCTTTTTACATAGGGTTAAACACAACATCTTTTTTATATAGGGTTTCTCATTTCTAACATATATATGTTAGAATGAAGTAACAGGGAGGAACATTGTCGTGATATTTCATTAAGTTTTTACTGAAAATGCTATTTATATGTTGAATCTTCATCATTCTTTTAAGAGGAGACAGAAATCTTACCTTTTTGTAAACTATCTGATCTATGTGAAATACGTTACCATTCAACTTGAGTCTTGTGTGGACTAAATTAATTTTCTTTATGTGTTTATTCAGCAATTTCTACATGTCTATAAACCTTAAACATTCTAAGTTTTTCACTAGAATTACATATTAGTTTATTTGTTGGTTTACTTTGAAATGATAAAAGTTTAATTTGCATGCAAGTGAAGATAATTTTTTCAATCAAATTAAATTACGATTTTGCACAATTAGTATCTATTTAAGGCAGTTGTTTAAAGTTCCAAGCATTGAAACTACATTTTCCTGCTATCAGAAAGTGTAGGTGTTATTCTCTCACTACTATTTCATATACTCCGAAAAACGTAAATTTCACGTGAACTACCTTACTTTTTATAGTAATTTTCCAAGACCTGAAATAATTTTCTATGCTTAGGTATCAAAATCGATCACTGAAAATAAGAAACAAGTGTGTTTTTGTAGTTCAAAATTCAGTATTATTTACAATTCATCAGTTATGCATCTTAATCCGTTTTTTTTATTGCTTAAAATTTTCAGAACATTATTTAAAGTTTGTCAAATAAAAGCTAGGAAGATCAACATAGAGTATTAGGTCTGGAAATTTATAACGAATTTCCATTAATATAGTCATATAGTTCTTTAAAAATGACCTTTTTCATAGGATTTACTGCTCCATTTAGTAGTTCTGGAAATATAAATCACAGGGTGTTGTATGTAACATAATTCACAGCATAAAAATATGTGATTACTTTGATAGCAAAAAAATTATGTCAAACCTCAATATTTGGTGCTCTTGATTTATCAATGAAACATCAAGACATAGAGGTGTAATGTTTTAATGGAGATTTTGGTCTCAGTGAAAACTGATTTTTTGAAGATTTCATATCTATGTGGTCCCATTTAACTGATTTTGGCTGACATGCATACATAAATATTATAAAGCATAATATAAGTATAAATAAAACACTACAAATAATAGCACACAAGTTGAAATAGCACTGACTGGTGTCAAAATAAAAAGCAATGAGTAATAAACTGCTATACTGCTCTATCTAGACGAATATAATTACATTAAAGCACCGCCACGATATAACTGAAATATTCAAGTTGTTGAAAGTGGCGTTATACACCATCAAACAAACAAACAAACAAACATTAAAGCAAAAAAAGTAAAATAAACGAAAATACAGATAGTAGGCATGTAAAGGGGAATATTGAATCCTCTTCATCGTCCACGAGGAAATTTAAATTTTGAAAACATCAAAATTTTGTACATCTGCGATAATCTCCCGGAAGTGAATTCATAAAACAGGTACAGCATATCTAAATTAATTTTACCGTATTTTGAAGTTTTATTCTGTGGAACTTGTCAAATATTTGTATATCTAAAATTATATTTGTTATCATGTTTATTAATTAATTGGAGGGGGTGAGTATGGTATTTAACGCCATTTCAGCAATATTTCAGTTATGCGTGGCGATCAGTTTATCTGTTGGAGGAAACCGGAGTACCCGGAGAAATCCACCGACCTGCCGCAAGACACTGACAAACTTGATCAAATAATGTTATATCGAGTACAACTCACCATGAGCGGAATTCGAACCCACAACTTTAGTGGTGATAGGCACTGATTGCACAGGTAGTTGTAAATCCAAATACCATACGATCACGACCACGACGATCCCATATTAGATATTACAGACGGTGCAATACCGTTTAAAACCTTAAAGAAATGTTTCTAGATTCATAAGTTTTGTTCGTCAAACATGAAAGATTGGCATTTTTGCTTTTAAGAGAAGATCTTCATAGTTAGGGCTGCAGTGTAATCATTGAACACAAATCTAACGAAGTGTACGCTTTTGGTTTCTCTTGATTGTTTTTGTATTGCTCACAGAACAAAAATGTCCAACCAAGGGACAAAAATTAAAATTTGACAAAATAAATGTACGGAATATTGTTAATCTATTTAATTTTCTTAATTTTCAGCCAATACTTCTGAATATGTTAAACTGTTGGACTACTTTATTACATATATTACCTATACTATACTAGTAATATAATCTTAATTTAAAATCAATATCAACACACAACAACTTAAGTTGAAGTAGGAGGGCTGGTGTCTTATATATACGTTATTTGTGTTTGTTTACGTTGGTGGTGTCCAACACATACTGTGTTGTGTTTTTGTTTTGTTTTTCTTCGTCGTGTGTTTCCAGTTTTCCTGGATCGTTCCTTTTGATTGCCCCTTCTGTATTCTCTAACGTTTATTTCTATATTCAACATCATTACAGGAAATATTTGCATGTCCAATATTAAATACATGTGATTTTCAAAAGTTTCTTTTCCAACAGCAACCTCTTAAAACTTGTCTGGATTTGCCTGCATGTAATTAAAAATGAAATAAAACTATGAGTATTACTTTCTTATTGCAGAACACCAATCACACCGTGTCCAATGTCACATTCGGGGACGGAGATGAACAGAGTCCGGGGACAGAGATCCGGAGCGGCGAGAACGAGGTTAGTTGGTATAATTTTGCAAATTTCTTGAGTTCTGTAATTAGGTAAGTGTAAAAATATATCCAGCGGAACACTGTGATCATCCACGAAGATATTGAACCCATTTTGTATGCGCAAGTTGTCCTACAAATAGTCAAACACTCAAACACAATGTAGGGACGGTCCTCAAAATCGGAATTCACCGGTGTTTTCTGTACGATTACACCTTACATGCAGCACTACTCAGTGGTCACTGTTGTCATATAGTATGTCCAAAACGGGGGCAATATTGATTTATAGTCATTACGGCAGCATAATGCGTCAATAATCTTGTTCGCACAAAATTACGATGTGACGTAGGGGGACAGAGAAGACCGTGCAGCCAGGGGACAGTGATCAACTTTGCAAAAACGGTTTGTTGCAGCTGTTCTACTCTTTTAACGTTCACAATGGTTTACATTTAGTATTTAAACTATATCCTGTTATGTGTATTCCCTTTCCAACACGATAAAACACACCTGGGACTAATATAATAATTTGTGTTGTTTCATTTACGACAACAACTTATTTCACCGTAAAGATATCATGTTGTCTTCCATTTACATCGTTTTGATAGGGTGGAGTTGGGTTCGTTTTGCCATGGAGTAAGATAAGACACTGGCTCATACTTACATTTGACGTCAAATATGAAATCCGCAATATCGATGCTGATTAAAGTCGCGTATGATACTATATCCTTTTGAAAAAATAGATTAGAAACTGAACTGTTGCATACCTGATTTCAAACGCAAGTAATAGCCAGTAACTGAACTAAACCCGTGGCTCAACTCCACCCTCAAATGACTTCCTAGAGAGAGTACAACTGCTGTCACAAAAAGCTGCTCAGTCAGGAATATGATATTTTCACAGTTTTCCGGTTGTTGACTGATTTTGTCTTTATTCGGCAAACGTTTTGTATTTGTTTTTGTTTATCGTCCGTCCGTCACAAAAGATGATAGTTGATTTCAATGAAACTTCATTGTTCTTGACAATATAAAGATGTTCATGCAGCTTTTGATTTTTGAATGACTTTACAGTTACTTTGGCAACCAGATACAATTAAAGCGAGAAAAAAGTATTTTTGTGGAAACAATATTCTTCTGTTTCTGTTTTTTTTTGTGTATATAGTTTTGTCTTATTTTCCTGTCTTTGGATGTATATAGTTTTATAGTGAATTATATATACATGTATATATTCATTTTAATGTGTAAATATGTAAGAAAATATCAACTGTTTTCAGAGACCACGATTTCGACTGCAAGGAAAGAAAAAAGGTGAGCCGTAAAATAAAGTTCGGAAACATTGCGGAACCGATGGCACCTTCAAGAGGTGCCCTTATCAGTGATAATTTCACAAGAAAGATGAGTAAAAAATTCTTCCTATGAAAAAACTAGGAATAGATGTTGATGACAGTGTCCATATTTAAGCTTAGTAATGGAACAGATGAACAGTGTGATGAAACTTAAACTCAATTTTATTCAGAAAAATAAAATAATAACATTTGATATTGTCTTTTTTCTTTCAGATCAATATAAAATAGTACTGGTAATAAAAAAAACATATATACATAAAAAATAATGAGATCATCAATACTTTTGACATGAAACTATCACTAAAATATCAACATTTGAAATAAAACTGCTTAACAGTTCTAAAACTTGATTCAAATCACAGTTTCATTTGACATAATTAAAATAATAAACAAATTATGTAGAGGATATGGAGGTGGAGTACTCAAGAACATGTTTCCTTATCACTTTTGCTTTGTGAAACTTTGTCTCGACAGGATTCGGTATGTCTGTTCTATCCGTATGCACAAGAGTATGTTTTTCCGCAACTCACTCTTTGGGTGAGTGTGTGTCCTTTTTTTGTGGATTAATGCATATCTTTTTTCAGAAAACATTTTATCACAATGATCACATTGGTATTTTTTAGTTTTCTTTGCTTTACATGATACCATGTGACTCTTTATATCTTTGAATTTTCCATGACACCGAGTGCACACTTCCCTTTCGTCGCTATGTTTTTTCATGTGTCTATTAAGAGCGTATGTGTCTTTGAAGTCCTTTTTGCATGTATCGCAAAGTTTACCTGTCTTTTTGTGTTTGAAACGGATATGGGAGTATAAACCATCAATAGAGTTGTACTTCTTCCCGCAGTGGGGACAAAGATAGCTTGTTTCATCTGTTGTGTGTCGTCTCATATGGATAGTAAGATAAAGTTTATTTGTAAACTCCTGATCACACACATCACATTTATATGAAGTGTCTGCACTGTGGATGGCCATATGGCGCCTTAAATTTGATATTGTACTGAAATGTTTTCCACATACATCACATGTGTTGCCACTAGCTACCTCCTCTTCGTGTTCAATGAAGCTACTGTCCATGATCTCTGTTAGAAAGAAAATATAAAAATAAACATGAATTCAAAACA
Organism: Gigantidas platifrons; assembly: GCA_002080005.1. NCBI lineage: Eukaryota > Metazoa > Mollusca > Bivalvia > Mytilida > Modiolidae > Gigantidas > Gigantidas platifrons. The sequence goes on along the minus strand of MJUT01050046.1, from coordinate 198,567 downwards.
TACCACAACCTTATACATGTGAAGCACCCAATATAAGATTAACAAAATAAACATACCACAACCTTATACATGTGAAGCACCCAATATAAGATTAACAAAATACATGATTCAGGCTATTTAAAAGCTGCCTTTGTCTATTTAAAAGCTGCCTTTGTCTATTTTCATACAAGCATTTCTCATATGGTGTTTCTTTTGAGATAAACAATGGTCAATTTCGATTAATCTACATGAAAGATGAATCTATACAGAGGTCCATAGGGTATCTGTAAGTTCAGATAATTGTGTCTTTTGAACAGTTTTCTTTCCAAAGGAAACACCTGCTGATGAAGAGCTGTACAAAAAAAAACAACAAAAAAACGATGAAGCAGTCGGAAACGATATGTAATTCCCTCGCTCTGAAAATTTAGTTTAATTTTCTATCAACTGCTTTACTCGCCGGGACGCATCTGCAGACCAGATATCAACGATGTACTACATTTAGTATCCTACCTCTGGATCATAACGCACTAACTGCGAAGTATACAGAAACTCCTTCTTCCAGCGTACCATCAGAGACTGGAACCAGCTTCCAACTACCACCACAGCTGCAACATCCATAGAGCAGTTCAGGGCTATCCTGGTGGTTAGCCCTCTGAGCCACTAGACCCCATGTGCCCATGTACATAGTTTTTAGCTGTAACATAATGTGGATTTTAATTGTATATATAGAAGGGGTGGCAGCTGTGTGTGTCTGGCATGTGCATGGTTACCGCAGAACTTAATACAGTCGTCCGCGACTCCAGTTCTATACCTGGAAGAAGAAGAAGAAGAAGAAGAACGCAAAACTTAACCAGAGTCAGTAATGCTGAAAATATAGGTCAAATCCCAAAGACGCATCTATTGACTAATATCATTGACGTATGACATGTAGTATCCTAGCTCTGGACCTTAATACAAAACTAAACACAAACCTTAAAGCGTTGATCACTGTCCCCTGGCTACACGGTCTTCTCTGTCCTCCTACGTCACATCGTAATTTTGTGCGAAAAAGATTATTGACGCATTATGCTGCCGTAATGACTATAAATCATTATTGCCCCCGTTTTGGACATACTATATGACAACAGTGACCACTGTATAGTGCTGCATGTACGGCTTAATCGTACATAAAACGCCTGTGAATTCCGATTTTGAGGACCGTCCCTACATTGTGTTTGAGTGTTTGACTATTTCCAGGACAACTTGTGCATACAAAATGGGTTCAATATATTCGTGGATGATCACAGTGTTCCGCTGGATATATTTTTACACTTACCTAATTACAGAACTCAAGAAAATTGCAAATTAAAGAGCTCCTTTATCGATAAAATACTAAATAACAAACATGTATGTCATTAGGGAACGACCATTTAACTTGAAAGGGGGGGGGGGGTTATCGTTTTTTCCTAAAAAAATATTCTGATTCCCAATGTTGCTGAAAAAAATATTCTGATTTTGGTGGAGGAAAAAAATATTATCTGATTCAGAGTTTTTGTCATATAACCTAATGTTAAATTCTGGAAAAATTTTTTTTCGCGCTTTGCGCGATAAAAAAAATATTCTACCTCTCGTGTTGTCCGAAAAAAAACCCATACCCCCCCCCCCCTTTGCAAGTTAAATGGTCGTTCCCTTAATAAATACATGAAAAAGAAGGAACTTAGTACTGACCGTTGAGGGGCGGAAAGACGGGTCTTTTAGGAATGGATACATGTCCTAGTTTTAATGACATTATGGAAATAAGGTGCAATAAATGTACTCGAAGCGAGCAGAGGTATGATTTTTAAACCTGCGGAGTTGCTTGCCTTGTGGATTATTAGTATCTATATAGGGTCGACACATGCAATTTGATGTTAACATAAGATTATATGAATATTGACACGAACAAGTTAAAATAAGGAAAAAGAGATGAAATAATAAAGAAATAAAGAAATCTTATTGAAAATAAATTTGTAAACAGAAAGTTAGAAAAAAGGGGGTGGTAAGTCCGTGCCACGAGCGCCTGTGATTTCGTTTAATTTGACCACACGGAAACTCTTGAGATTTTTTTTTAAATGGAAGTGTGTTTTCATATTTTTGGCGCGATTTATCTAGGAGTGTTACAAACATGTATTTGTAAATATCATATAGCTTGTTGGAAATGACTTCAATATTGTGAATAACTTTTTTGACAAAAAATATTTTTTCCAGGTTGCCGTACTGTAGTATTGATTAACACTTTAGTATACCAAAAATACGTCACTCCCGGAAGTCCAACCATTTTTATTTATTTTGATTGAGGAAGGTTGTAAATAAAGTATTCCCCATTGAAAATGGGTGCATTTACCAGCCGACAAAATGATGGTAGCGAAGACACAGACGCAACGATAAACAATGTTTATCGATACCCTCCAAAATCTGGTATTTATCTAAAGGAATGACACTGACTGATTACATTAGAAATTTTCATAGGGTCAGGAATTTTAAATTTTATCAATAAACGTAAAGACTTCAGTCCACAGGGGCTTGTTACGATTTTTTGTATCCCTCGACTACTCTAAAAAACAACAAGGGAGGAATCTCAAATGTCAAATTTTCATACATTTTTTTCAAAATCGTTTTGTATTGGTGTCTTGACCTGATTCGCCATAATATTGGTACACATTTGAAGCTTAATAAATATTTTTTTGATATTTCGATTTCTTTTTGTCACCATCTTTACCTATCTGCAACTTTAAAGCAATGCTTCTCAGAATTTGCAGTCTGCAAATTACTTTCCATCGTGTTTACATGTCGAATTCCTACGTGCGATTTGATTGGTCGGATATATTTAGGGTCAGGATTGCAATGGTGACAAAAAGGAATCGCAATATCAAAAATATATTTATTAAGCTTCAAATGGGTACCAATATTATGGCGAATCAGGTCAAGACACCAATACAAAACTATTTTGAAAAAATGTTGTAAGAAAATTTGACATTTGAGATTCCTCCCTTGTCGTAACAAGCCCCTGTGCTCAGTCTCCGTAAATTTTGCTTAGTCTGAGATTCATCTGCCGTTCGACGACTATTTACATCTTGCTGTTGTTGTTGAACGTCAGAGCGCTCTCCATAATGAAAACAGCAGATTTTTCTCCCCATCTTAGCCGTGGCACATTTCCACGTTTTGTGGCTATCAGACTTTATTTTCTATCCAAAACCCTAATATATATCGCTTCACCAATCATTTTTCTATTCATTCATAACCATCTTACCCTCAGAAATTGGTGTTACACTCCATTACAGCACAATTTCCCACAGACCATATGATTTCGTCATTTTGAACACTGACATTTTGAAATATTTGTCACGTGACTTCGAGAGAATTACGATTACCGCAATGTATCATGGGAGATGATTTGCATATATGATCTGACCTTGTCCAAAATAGGGGGAAACGTAAGACATGCTCTTTCCGAAGTCCACGGATAACACTGCCAAATGAATCTTTTCTATCCAACATATTTTGTATTATTTCCTTCTGCTCTGATTTGAGCTGTAGATGGAACTGTTTGTCCTGCAGAATACGCTTTATATCATCTTGTATGTTTGTTTATGTATGCTAATTTGGTGCACTGTATTTAGTATCTCCCATCATGCAATGCATTGCTGTCATCTTTCAGTTAGTATCGCGAGATCACGTTAAAAAAAATGGCAGTGAAATGACCAAATCATCGGGTGTAAGGAAAAAACGTGCTGTAATTGAGTGTAACACCACTCTCTGAGGGTAAGATGGTTATGAATGAATAGAAAAATGATTGGTGAAGCGATATATATTAGGGTTTTGGATAGAAAATAAAATCTGATAGCCACAAAACGTGGAAATGTGCTACAGTTGAGATGGGGAGAAAAATCCGCTGTTTTCATTATGGAGAGCGCTCTGACGTTCAATGACAACAGCAAGATGTAAATAGTCGTCGAACAGCAGAGGAATCTCGGACTATTTTTGCTATGCTCAGATTTTTTTCAATGTTTATAATTAGGTAATTTATTGAGAAAATTTCAGATTTCCGTTGAAAATTATTATACGGTTTGAAGTCATTCAATCATCAATGACAATAGTGTTGCAGGGGTTGGAAATACAATGTAGCACTATTGGAATCCCGATGCCAGGGTCTAGTATTTCTTATCTCCGGACTACCCATTTTGTGTTATTAAATGCCAGACGGGATAATCTTGTCAAGTTAATTTTGCGTAATATAAAAATTCTGCTTGTTTTAAATGCATATAAAAATTCTACTTATTTTTGCAGAATATAAAAATTTCCTATGATAAATATATTTACTCTTATAATATCAACCAATTAAAACTGTTTTGTAGCCAATTAGAAATGTCGTATATATCTATTTTGGAACCGCATCGGTGGTGTAATGGTTAGCGTTCTCGCCTCGAGTGCGGTAGATCGTGGGTTCGAGCCCCGGTCAGGTCAAACCAAAGACTATAAAATTGGTATTTTCTGCTTCTCCGCTAAGCATGTAGCATTAAGGAGAAAGAGCAAAGACTGGCTGGTTCGGAATCAGAATAATGTGTCCGAGTGTCACGACATGTCTACCAGCAGACATTGTTTCAGTGAGCTAGCACTACAAAAATCCAACTCAGCGTGTTGGTCTAGTGCAAAGTGGACTTTATCATCATCTCATTGAAAATTAACTTGTTCTTGCCATGACATAGCTGAAAAATTGCTGAATTGGCATTAAACAACGTTAACAATCACTCACTCTACATGTATTTTGGAACTACTCATGAATCGGCAAAGTTTGACTCGATTTATCACTGTAAACAGTGGAAAACCTAAAAGTAATGATACAGAATCCTCAACCATTTCATAGAAAAATGTGACCATGAAAAATGTAAAAACATTTCAGCCGCAGTGGAGTCAGCGGTTCCAATAGGTCAGACATGACAAAATTTAAATTATGTATTGTAGAACAGAGCCAGTGAGTACTAATAAAAAGTCAGCTTTATACGTAGGAACAAAAAACATTCAGATTTATCTTTTGATATCACATGATTGTATAAGTGAGCATTTATCTTAACATGTGCCCGTAAATATCTCATCCAGAAAAGCAGTATAGCTGTCAAAACCATTGTGAAACAAAGCAAAATTGATTATAAAAATAAAGTTTTGCTTAAGGAAAACACATATATAAAGCTTTAACAAAGCTGACTGATGAAGAAAAAGATAAAATGACATATCGTTTCAAAACTGCATATGCTGTGCCAAAAGCCAAAAGGGGAAAACCCTATACTGACTGACTATCTTGGCTGTATTGAGGTTCATCAAATAAATGGGTTTATATGGTATAAGGATTATGCAATATTAACTTGGGCTAGTACTTTTACTTGTTGGACTAGTGAAATATCATTGAAAAGCTATAGGCTAGTGATCATGAGGTTTGGCAGAAATTGCAATCCCTGAGTAGTTATACAGAGACATGCTAAAAGTCACTAAAATATTTGTAATAGGAAATAGGATTAAAAACAAAAATCATGATATATGCTGGTTATAGTGATGGGGAATCGGAACATTTTCATAATCGATTATCGGCAATAATCGGAAGGGCATAATCGATTATTAATCGATTATTAATCGGAAAATAGTTAAGTCTTATCAGAGCATTAATATATTTCAGTTATTGTTGTATATTGTAACTACTAAACTGAATATAACTTTTAATGTGTTTTCATGTGCCAAAACACGACCAAGGTCCTATTATTTAAATGTCAAACTAAAGCCTACATTTAAAAGGTCATACACACAGAAGATTAAGAGAATGAAGTTAATTTGTGATGCACGAAAAACATTGATATGCACATAAAACTTGAGTGTTTACTTGGCAATTCAAAAAATTTTTATGTTGCAGAAAAACATTGTCAAACATTTTTTTTAAACACAGTGAACATGGTAAAACAAAATTCAAACAACATGAATTGGAAACCAAATTAGAAACAGACTAGAACCTAGCATTTTCAGTTTATGTCACCATATACATGTAAGCAATATTTCAGGAATCTACCAATATCAATTTTTTTGTTCAAAATCACAAGGAGGACAATGTTTTTTGGACTTAGCCTATACCTTTTTTTTTATTAACTATTTGCAGGGCTCACCACACATAGTAAAAACAGGACGACTTGACTTCTCTCTCTCTTGACTTGACTTGAAGTGAGGGAAAAGCTGGGAGACTTCCGAAAATCGATCCAAATTTTAACGTTTCTTTCCCCACTACCGCATGTTCCCCTACCTTTCACAAAACGAACATGCTGCACAATGATCATAAAAAGGATGCAATTAACGAGTTGGAATAAAATATTCAACATCAAATCCTGTATGGGTCAAATTTCAGGAACATGGGAGCTCCTTTTATGTGAATATTGAAGAAAAAGCATGATTATTGGTGAGCCCGGTATTTGTCCATACAAACTCGATACTCTTTCAGATAATCCTGGTAAACTTAAATACATGATGGCAAGTTTGTGATTCAAGCCGTTGTTTGTTTCAGCCATTTTGACTTTGATTAACGTAATTTCTAATACGGATACCGGAAACGGAACCAAAAATCCGGAATCGGCGATGTCGGCGATATTCGATTATTGATTTTGGAATCGATTATGAGCATCGTTGCCACTCAAACGACTGTTAATCGATCATCGGCGATAATCGTTCCATCACTAGCTGGTTATAAATACAATGTACATTAAAAATAAAACAAAGTTAATTTTTATTCTCATTTGTAGGTAATTATTTTGGAAGTCATTTTATCATGGGAGGGGAAAGATTTGACATGAGTCAACCAGAGGCTTATCTGTTTGGAGAAAACTTAGATCTAAACTTCCTTGGATCAAAACCAGTTGCTGTAAGTTTCTCTATATTTATATACATTTGTATTAGAAATAATATTCATATATCATCAAAACAAGAAAATTAATGCACTACAAAAGAATCTTCAACTTGTTGAAGGCATTCAGTATTTGATAGAAGAAAGACATGTAAAATAAGAGTATCGAAATCACTTATTCAAATGTCAGTGAACATCTCACATTCTGTGTATCCAAGAAATTGATACCAAGGAACATAAATGAATCCATGGTATTTAAAATACTATGTGATTACTTAAATGCTTCAACTTTACGTACATGTTTTAATTGCATAATACCAAAAATAATTTATGTATAAAGACAGTATGACAATAAATTAAATTTTCACCTTAAGATTGTGCTTAATTACGAGTGTATAGAACCATAGCTACTGACCAATTATAGGAGATCATTTGAGATGTTTTTACCAATATACATGTATGTAATGTTATTTAAAGATAATGATTTCTGAAGAAGAAAATAAGATTGAGGAGCACAAATAAAAACAAAATATATGATCTTGTTCTATTTTCAGTACCCCTATCCTAGTTCTACAGGAAATGAACCAACTAAAACACTAAAAAGTCTTGTCAACATAAGAAAAGATTCCCTTCGATTTATAAAGTAAGTTATAGCGTAGTTATTGTTGTTTCACACTATTTTCAAAAGTATTTCAGTTAAATATTCTGGCCGTCAGTTTTATTGATGGAGGAAACCAGACTACCCAGAGAAAAACCACAGACATGCCACAAGCCCCTGTCAAATCTTATTACAATACGTAATATTGAATCAAGTACAGATGCCAATTAAACCCCACTTAGCAGTCATCGACTTTAGCAGTGGTCTGGTGGTTCACGGCCAGTGAAACTTGATTCGGACAAGTGACTTTTGCCAAATTTTTTCAATAGAATCTATATAAATATTCTAATTTTGAACTTTTCTGGCCAGTAAGTTCGAAAGTGTAATTTTGAAGACTGACTTAAGCATATGAATAGCTTGTCTCAAGTCAATGACCTTAACTTGCTCTTCCACCTAGACCCCACCAAATGATTGATACAGACTCATGTTGGCCTCTTATTTATCATTATTAAGATATCCTAACATTGACATTTAAATATTTAGTGTGTTTATTGTAATGTCTTGAGTTTCAGTTAATAATCATTTGAAACGTTTGTTATCAATTAATGCATATTTTACTCATGAATGTCATTACTTACAATTCAATAAAATATAAAACTTTGATTATACAAATGTAATACATATTTGGGTTTCTGGTCAGAATGTTTTGATAAGATACTTTTGTTATGAATTTATACATGTGTCATAATGTGCTCATTGTTAAAGACCATACTTTGAGTATAACATATGGAACAGCAATGAAAGTGCTGTTCCTTAGCTATAATATGTGTCTTAAAGATAATCTGTCATGTTCATTTACACCCATATAATTTCTTACTAAATTATTCATGCTATTATTACAATTGAATGAGGTATAAACTTTTGATTTTTATTTCAGAGTGGAAGAAACAGAAATAGAAGATGACCATTCACAGAAAGATAAAAACAACAGATATAACATTGAATTTGTCTTTGATTCAGATGTCAAGTGTGCTATAACTATACATTACTTTGCCACAGAGGAATTCAACAATGGACAGCTTATGTAAGTTAATAAATATCACATCAATTAAGACTGTTATATAATATCAGAATATTGGTGTTTAACACCACTTTCAACAGTGCAATAGCAGGGACAAAACTTGGCATTTTTGCTGCAGTAGCCAACTTGGCTCATTAAAATTATAATTCCAGTAGCCCAGCAACTGACTTTCTGCACAAAATAATCAAAATGGCTACCATCTGAATGTTTTCAGGGGACCAGGCATAATTTTAGTATTCTTTGGCTACTGGGCCCGTTAAGTTTTATCCCTGAATAGTCTCCTTCCTATAATCACATCCCTTCTGCAATGAAAAAAGATTACATTAATAAGAAGGATGGCATCTCTTGAGGGAGACAATTTTGTAGTATATTACTAGCTCAGTCAGTGTATCTGAAATCTGACCTGATAAGAGGTGTTGGCATTTGTTGGGTGTGGCCTTACAAGAGAGGGACTACTGTATAATCCTTTAGATCATGGCAGTCGGTTTTCTTGGTAGAAGAAACAAAAGTTCTTGGGAGAAACCTCCTGTTGCAGCAAGCCACTGACAAACTATTACCGTACATAAGATTCTATGCCTCACCATGGTTGAGAATCACTCCTGCAAACCTAATAATGGGGAAACGTTCTGATGGCATAGATAGAGATGTAAATGTTACTACCATGCTGTTATACCCATTGAGGCCCCTAATAACTTTTATATGAAGAATAAGTATAAAATAACTGCCCTTTTAATGATTTTCTCACAGCTACATACCTCATTGTGGATAGAAAACTAATTATTTACTTCCTGGAAACTATTTCAAAGCTATGTAACAGTGATTGTAAATTAGTATAGTTCTGATATGATAGTTTTCTTATATTTTAATATTCTTTAAATTAAATGGTTTAACCCTTACACATTTTTGTGTCTGTCCCTAACCAAAACGTGGATTTTAGGGTCTTTGATTTGAGGTGAAAAGGTTATTGTTTGTTTTTTTTTATATTGGTAGAATTGTTGACCATCACTGTTTAAGCTTCTTTTCATACATGTACATGTAATTTGATATGTTTAGCTTGGTATTTCTAAAATATGAATTAATTTAACTGAATTTACAAAAATACAATAAATATACATGTTCAGTCATAACGTGTTATATGCACATGAAATTACACTTGTGAATGTATGTACTGAATACAGCAGGGATGATTTTTTCAGTTATTTAACTGATTTCAACTACTTTTCTGTGATAAAGAAATTCCGAAAATTGCAGAAAACAGTCAGAACAGGTCAAAAACGACCTTTTTGAAAGGGGGTGTAGATGATTTCAGCTATTTCATTGATTTTCAGTTATTTTATATTCTATACAAAATCATCCCTGATATAGTACCATTATTTTGTTTCATTTTCAGGATCAATTCTAAATTGCCGACAATGAAATCTAACACATATCACTTCAAGAAAGGATCTAATCAGCTGTTTTCTAAGTCCAGTCATATTGTAGAACCCAATAAATATTATGATGAGGAGGTAATTTTTTAAAATATAGTGATAAATATGTGTGTGTTATTTATACATTGGAATAATCTCCATCAAATGAATGAATGGATTTGGCTTTATTTAGTAATTTTGAGAAATTTTATATACGTCATAATATACATGTAATTAATGATAATTTCAAATAAAATTGCAAGTTTGGCAATCTGGAGTAAACATAGTACTTTACATAGATTTATATGGGGGTTGTCTTGGATAAAATGAAAAAAAAAAAAATAACACACTTTCGGAACAAGTCCAAAATCAAATATCAAAATCATAGAAAGAGGCAAAACTGATACCCCCCAACACAAATACATGACTGCTGACTTTCCTGACTTGGTACAGGCACTTCAATATAAAGTGGCAGGGGTAAACTAGTTTTAGTTTCAGTTATACCGGGGCAGTATAGATGAAGGAAACCTGAGTACCCAGAGAAAAGTACTGACTGCAAGTCACTGACAAACTTTCTCACATAATGTTGTATCGAGTACACCTCGGCTGAGTGGGATTCAAACTCACAACTGTAGAGGTGATAGGCACTGATTGCATAGGTAGTTATAAATGCAACTACTATATGATCACGACCACAATGGCCCCCTGCTCTACTGCTCTAAATATGGATTTAGGTCTTCATGTATGTCACATAATGATTGAAGTTTCCAAGGTGAAGTTGTACTTAGTGCTTTATTTGATAACATTATAGGAAAACAGATCTACAATAAAAACTGTCTTGTCCAAAAACATATACAATATTGTTTTTTTTCACAATAACCTGAAGTTCTATTTGATTGATTGTTCTGCAGTTTTGACACAATGATCATTGACACAGAATAAAGGTTCTGGTGGATTATAGTGATTCCTATCCTTACCCAATTGCAAACAGAGGCAACAGGTGCCAAAAAATGTTATATGAAGCTGTCACCAGGTGGTAGCTCTATATTTCACTTTATTTTGGGAGATGTAGGTCAAATTATTCCTATATTATTTTTTTGGGGGGGGGTTACAATGTACACTAGTCTGACATATTCAGTGAAGGATTTGGATGGATTTTTATTGTGTTATATATTTCATTTTGACTCTGATAATTGGATTATTATTAGTAAAGAATGTTAATATTTGAATTTCAGTGGCAGTACGACCCAGCAAGTGATGTCATTCCAATTATCATACATTGTGTGGTAGAAGATGAAGGTATTGTTTCATTACAAGAGAATTGATAAAAAAAAATAAAATGAAGTCAAAATAAATCCTTAAAAAATATGGGCTTATGATTATCAGCCTTACCCAAATCAAAATTACTAGTTTTTAATTACTGTCTTAATCATGTTTTTACTACAAAAACTTGTATCTCTTTTCATTTTGAAAATTTCAAAATGGCACATTTTCGTAGTAATCGCTTGTTTAAAGTAATATTACACCAGTTTTGGGTGAAGAAAAGTTTCCCCTGAAAATTCAATTTGGAATATGGCGGTACCTTTACTAAGCTATTCATGCATGTTTCAAGTTGAAATATGTTCCCAACCACTAGAAATCTGCAAATCCGTGTGCATGTTTTTTGTCCTAGCCATTGTTGTGGAGATTAACTTTCGGTTGTTTTGTTCCGATGATTGCCGATCATGACCTCGTGAAGAAAAGTTTTGGTCCGATGATTGCCCATCATGACCTCGTGAAGAAAAGATAAACAATCATGGATGCTGAGGTAGCACGCACACATTCCTGACAATGATTATTGAGGAATCTGTCTGTTTCATGTCGTGTGAACTAATTTTTTGTTTTTCTTATGTGGTAAACACGGAATATATTTTTATTTTTTTTCATCAAGTGAACGCATGAGCGATAATCTCCCTGAAAGAGTTCAAATCTTGGGTCACGCGCATATCCTTTGCATTACTGTACGGGACAACAGAATTATCTGCTGTCAAATATTTTGCGATTTTCTCTTAAAATCTGCTTTTGAGCGGATATTTAATGTTATGCAGTTGATTTTAGTTAATATTAAGTGACATATTAAACTGGGACCGTGGGTATAAATAGCTGTAGGTGGAGCAAACCTTCAGATTCTTCATTATTTTGGCTACGGTCGATTATCTTGAGGAGAAAAAAATCAATGATACGCAGTTTCACAGTTACTTTTGGAGCAAAATATTGACAGGCATGGTTACTAGTGTTCCTTCCTCCCAAACTTTCAGTCGTATTAAAAATTAATATTCTTCATCAGTCTAAAAACTACAAAAATCACTTTGAAAATTCAAATTTCTGAGGTATGTGACCTTTAGGTCACATTGGTCATGTGACATACAGTTTCATAAATATGCTGTTCATATCAATGGGAATTTTTGATGATAAGCTCCGCCCTCAATTTTGTCAGTAGGCACTACCGCAAATTCCCCTTTAAGTGAAAATATTTAATAAAAAATTCCACGATATTTACCTTTCATATTACTTTAAAATTGTAAAAAAAAATTGTTTAAAAACCTTTTTATAATTTTATTTTTGAGGGACAATTTTGGTGGGTCGTTCTGGTAACAGCTAATCAACAATTTTTAGCTCACCTGACCCAAAGGGTCATGTGAGCTTTTGTCATCACTATGCGTCTGTCGTCCGCGTCTGTAAACTTTTCATACTTTCTTCTTCTTCTTTGAAACCACTGAACTGATTTGGACCAAATTTGGCAGAAATGTTCATTGGGAGGTCCTCTACTAAATTTGTTATTTTGGTGCAGATCGGAAATCCAACATGGCCGCCAGGGCCAATAATGTGTTCTGATTGGTTGAAACTTTGAAAATCTTCTTGTCAGAAACTACTTAGCCAATGGAATTTTAACATTACAGAAATGATGACTGGATGGTCCTCTACTAAATTTGTTATTTTTGTGCCGATCGCATATCCATGATGGCCGCCATGACTCGACTTAGTTTAACATTGGACCCTATGGGAATTTCACATTTTCATCTTTTTTTCTGAAACCACGCAACAGATTTGAACCAATCTTGGCAGAAATGTTCATTAGATGGTCATATACAAGATTTTTGTTTTTGGCGCTGATCGGAAATCCAACATGGCTGCCAGGCCTCATAATGTGTTCTGATTGGTCGAAATTTTAAAAATCTTATTGTTAGAAACCACTAAGCCAATTGAATTGTGACTTTACAGGAATGATCATTGGGTGATCCTGTACTGAACTTGTGAATCGCTTGCTGATCGGAAATTCAAGATGGCCACCATGACTCGACTTAGTTTAACATTGGACCCTATGGGAATTTCACATTTTCATCTTTTTTTCTGAAACCACGCAACAGATTTGAACCAATCTTGGCAGAAATGTTCATTAGATGGTCATATACAAGATTTTTGTTTTTGGCGCTGATCGGAAATCCAACATGGCTGCCAGGCCTCATAATGTGTTCTGATTGGTCGAAATTTTAAAAATCTTATTGTTAGAAACCACTAAGCCAATTGAATTGTG
>MJUT01050046.1:156847-167501 GCA_002080005.1 Gigantidas platifrons | reverse complement strand
AGTCAGATTGAAACTAGGTTTGGTATGTAAGTGTATCTCATGAATATCTAGGTCAAGTTCGATAATGATGATTTTTCGACAAATCTAACCAGAGTTACTCCCCTTTTTTTACTTCAAAATGGTCCTTGGATGGTCCCCTTTCAGAATTATGAGTGATACAGGCTCCCCTGACCCTCTAGTTTACAGTAGTTTCAAAATTTAATCTTACGATGTAACCTTGGCGTCGGGGGACCAGTGGCCAACAGCCTTTTATTTTTCACTCCCACCACCCATAGAAATAAAGTTGACTTTTTAGGCATGACCAACAGAATTAGATTTAAGTAAAATTCAATGACCCATAGAATTAGAAAAAAATATATATAGACCAGCCACCCATAGAATTTTCCTAAAATACCACCACCCATAGAATTTATTTTATATTACCCACAACCCATACAATTATTTTTATTCAAAATCACCGACCACCAATGAAATTGAAATTTCGCTCAAAACGACAATTTTTTCTCCAGTTTCCCCAACACGTGGTTTTCAAAAATTTACACAAAACGAAACTTCAAATTATTTCGATATCTTTATTTTTTTTCTCACAATTATGAATAGACTAAAAACTTATTCCCTTGGGAAAGAAATATTTTGTAATACAACGACTCTGTTATAAATCAAATAGCAATTAATCGTATTGAATGTATTTAATACCTTTACGACCATTTCGTACGACATTCCGTAATATAAAGGGACAACTCGGCCCGTGGACATTCCGTCTAGAAAATCTCGGACCTCTAGGACTGCTCGACCCGTATAGTAGGATATAGTGAATATAAGATTTAAATGCCTCTGCTTTAAGTTATTTTTCACGACCTGATCAAAATTGATTACAATCTGGATTGCCCTGTTACGGTCCGAGTAGTCCTGGGCCGAATTGTCCGCAGGCCGAACTGTCTGGTTACCAAATCAATAATATGGGAGGTAACTCTAACCGGAAAATGCACTTGTAAATACCGCAAAAATACATGAAAAATTTGTACTCGCTACACGTTTACATTACAGAAAAACTAATCTTGGGTTAGTAAATCATGGCTGTTAACCACCACCCATAAAATAATTTTATATTACCCACAACCCATACAATTATTTTTGTTCAAAATCAGTTGCCGTCCGAGGGGAGGGGGGGCATACTTTTTTCTGGAACAGCCCTAAGAACGGAGGAGAAAGGCTTTATTCAAGCAATAAAGAAGGTTTAATTTGTTGAGACAAAAGATTCATGGCAAACTTCTAAATTTGTGCTGAAGAAATTCCATGTGAATATCAAATCCCAAATCTAAAAATATACACACATATGCTTCCTGTACCAAATTGGTTGTTGGATTGTGCTAGATTTTAACTATTTTCACACAATTTGTTGTTTTTAGCTTTTCATAGCTCAACAATAAACTTGTAAAGTTTTAGACATTGTGGCATTCTTAAGGAGATAGGGGAAGGAAACAAACATTTTGGTGTTAAGTAATATATTTGGCAGATTTCAAGACGAAACGAATAAAATCTTATGTCAACAAATTTAATGACAACAAAAGAAATAAAAGCATGAATTTAATGTTAAATATGAAAAAAAAGACATTAACAAGATGTTATCAAAGGCACATTTCAAATGCAAATTTTACAAAGAATGATGCGAGGAAACAACATACTTTGGCGAGGCCATGTCTCTGTAAGCTGTTTAAAGTCTCTCTTTCATCCCTTCATTCTGCCTCATGTCCTCTGAAGGAGACGTCAAGTCTCCCTGTAAGTGTGATCAACCCTGGAACATACAATAAATATGAACTGTAATCATGAACCAACAGGTAATAAATAACACATGTCATATGATAACTGAAAGTTTTCACAAACTTCTTCATAGCTTAATTCATCCATTATATGTGTAAATCCTAAAAATAGTGACCCATAAAAATTAAGATGGTTTGGTTTATCGTGGCGGTCATTTTTATTGGTGGAGAAAACCGGAGTACATGGAGGAAACCACCAACCTGTCACAAGTCACTGACAAGCTTTATCACATAATGTTGTATCGAGTACCCTTCGCCATGAACATGGTTTGAACTCACAATTTTAGTGGTGATAGGCACTGATTACACAGGTAGTTGTAAATCTTATCCAACTATAATGCGATCACGACCACGACTGCCCAAATAAAAATTAAGGAATCCAATGAGCCCTCAATGTTATTGTTGATACTTTTATTTGTCCATTCGACAGGTTCAGCAGATAAATCTGTAGACAGTGATGGATATACACCAACAGACTGCTATCCTGTTAGTTCTATACCAGAGGACAAACCAGTTGGTAGAGTTACCTATGTTAAAGGTCTCAGCAGAAGTGAAGGGGCAGTTAATGTACAAACAGGTTATCAGCCATTGAAAGTTAGCAGTGATTTATCACTCCCTGGCACTGGTTCTAGCACAGAAGGATCCAGTTTTAGTAGTACTCACAGCTCTGGTGCCTTGTTACCACAAGGAACAGTTTCAGATGATGACAAATCATGAGAATTGTTAAGTAAAGACTTTCGAGTAGTCTCCCTTTGTCTGTGATCTTCAGTGAGCTGAACAAGCTAGAACACTTTTTGTTATTGTATAACTGTGATTATGAACTGAAATTAATTATTTTCATTTATAAAAAAAAACAATGAACAAATGAAGAAATTGATTTTCAGTGTAATTTATGTTTAATTGTTGTAACTTAAAAGTTTGTTGTTTAACTCAACAGTATATCTGTTAATTGTGCACATCAGTTTTATTGATGGAGGAAATATGAGAACGTGGAGAAAGCTACCAAACCTTTTTAAATCCCTGACAAACATCATAACTTATGGTTGTTTCAAGTATATCTCGCCATAAACATAAGTTGAATTCACAAACCTCAATGATGATATGCACTGATTTTATTGGTAGATACAAATCCAGCTAGGATATAAATGCGACCAGGAAGGCCCCTTGGTGTTTAGTAATAGAAATATTAACCTTTTTAAAGCTTTCTGCAATATTTTTTGCAAGTTATATATGTGCTATTGTCCTTATTTTACAAAATTTATTTACAACACATATTTAAGCTGGTCTTAGATATTGTTCACTGGACTTAACTATTCAATTTTATATAAACTCTGCAGGAGTGTTCATTTAAGTTCCATTTCAGAATGTTGATGAGTAAACATTGTAAACTTTCTCTTAAATGTTCTGCCAACTTACATGTCATGGGACAAAATTAATGGTGGAGAGGTTTCTATAGAAATTAAATTCTGGCAATTATTGCAATTTCAAGAGGTGATCTGTTTTATCACATTTAGTAGATGTTAATATATTCAATATGACAAGAAAAAGTGTATATAAAAATATTTGGGGATTTGTGTTTTAATCATTATAAAATTTCCATTACATTTCTGTTTTGGTAGCATTTTGATAGCTTTAATTTTGAAGATTTGACAAATTTATCCTTTTATTTATTCTCTTTGCTAAAATAATGCAGCTACATTTTTTCTGATAACAAACATTATCAAGAAATGAACATTCAATACATATTGATCTCTTTTGAATCAACAACAAAATTTTATGTAATTTTTTTGTGATGAAATTGTAATTTCTGATATATAATGGTACAGAAGTCCCCTCGTAACAACCCCTTCTGTAATGAAAAAGTGGCCTCAAAAGAGAGGTGTGGTCTTTTTTGGTTGGGACAAGTATTTTTACTTTTATAGTACATTAGAACTGCTGCCTGATACGAAGGGTAGCATTTGGCAAAAATCATCTTATAAAAGGTAAACTACTGTATAGTATAGTTAGTGTTTATTCAGTTGCCTGCTTATTATGGCAAAGAAATAAGGATCACACTGTCTGTCTATCTATGTTTGTTGTTTCTTCCTATTGATTGTAAGAATAACCCTAATAAAAATTTCATTCATTATGAGCATATTCAGAATAAATTGTAACTGAGGCTTGTTGTACTTTTGTTGTAAATAATGAAATCTTTGTTTGAAAATATTAATAATTTATTAAATATGATTTTGATCGTAAATTTGATGGTGCTACAATATCACACAGTATTGACATTAGTTCATGGAAGGATGAGGGTGATATTTGTACATAAATGATTCAACATGTCTACACATATATTATATATATTGTATATATTCAGGATGTTTGTAGTTATTTAACTATATATATATGTATCATATACAAGGAAAAGTTGATTTACTATATAGAAAGTACTTTGGTAGAGGAGAATCTTTTCTTTATATCAACACAATGATAGGCTATTGATGAAAGGAAGTTTTTGATCATGAAACATTGACTAGTCAATAAGCTAACATCAATTCAGTATTTTTTTGTGGTTTACAGACATAGAAATTTATCAGCTGTTGATTACAAAAAACAGCATCGGTAGTATAATTGTTAGCTTGCTTGCCTCGAGTGTGATAGCTCGTAGGTTCGAACCCCGGTCGATCAAACCAAAGACTATGAAATTGGTATTTGTTGCTTCTCCGCTAAGCACACAGCATTAAGGAGAAAGAGCAAAGACAGGTTGGCTCGGAATCTGGAACATGTGTCCGAGATGGGGCAACATAGCTATCTGCAAACTGTTGTTTCAGTGAGGTAGCACTATAAAAATCCGACTAAGCATGTTGGTTTATCACAAAGCAGATATCATTATCATCTCATTGAATACTAACTTGTTCTTGCCATGATATAGCTGAAAAATTGCTGAGTTGGCAATAAAAAACAAGTACTCACTAATTGATTACTAAAGCAGACCAATCAAAATATAGACATATCCTTTTGGTATTTTAAACTTAAATAACTATTAAGCAGACTGACCAAAATTTTGATAATTTATTTCATCATTGTCATAAATTCCTTGTACATGAATCAGTATTTATTTCTCATCAGTGTTATATATAGCATGTAACCAAGAGCTTGATTTTACATAGCTAGCAAAAAATGTCAATTGAAAATTTTAAAAAGTGCAATGAAATCTGAATTTTTGATTGAATAAGCTGTCTCCATGATTGATTTCTTAATGTGTCTAACTATAGACATGTAAACAAGATCTGCCATGGTATATATCTAAAAGATAGTTTGTTGTAAATATATTGTCATATTTGTACATTATTGTATAGATCAATGAAATGAACAGAGATTTTACATCGTAATGTTATTTGTTAAATGATGTAATATTATATGTTGTCATTAAAGAAGTCTTGAAATTTAACAGTTGTCTTCTTTTTATTTCATGGCTGACCGAAAGGGTCATTGAGAGCTATTGTCATCATCTTGTCGTTGGTCATATTCATATTCATCTGTGTCTGCATAAATATTTCACATTATGATCCAATATTCAGCAGCATGGTATTTCAAAAGTTACGACAAAATAATATAGGTCAGTGACTTATGGTAGGGCTGTGGTTTTCTCGGCCAATAAAAGTGATCACCATGATATAACTGAAATATTGTTGAAAGTGGCATTAAACACCATATCCAATGTATGTAGACCTACACATTTGTAATTATCAGGGATGATTTTATTCAGTTATTTAACTGATTTCAGCTATTGTCCTCTGAATTTTTTTTCCCGAAAGTTGCTGGACACGGTCAGAACAGGTAAAAAAAAAGAAGACCATTATGAAAGGGGATGTAGATGGTTACAGCTATATTTCACTGATTTCAATTTTTTTATTTTCTAACTGGATCATCCCTGAATTATTGGTTGAAATAAATCTTTCCATAAGAAACCACTACATGATATTAATCAGAACTGTGCAGGGATGATCAATAATGTAGGGTGGATTAACCTAATTTTCCATGATTGAATAATGTAAATAGTATTTCACTAATTGTGATGACAAAAAGAAGTTTAGAAATAACAAGTTATGTAGTTAAATGTTGACAATGAGATTGTCATGGATGGATGTTTACAGTTTTATTGTCAAAAGGTGATTATTGATATAATTGGAAATTTTGCTTTGCAACGAACTACTCAATCTACTGTATAAAAATTCATCTTTTTGCTGTATTGTTCTTTTATTCATATTAAGCAGACTTCATGCAGGGGCTTCTCAAGAAAATAAAACGAAAAAGAAGCTAGCCAGATTCTTTAATTTTACTTTCACTATATAAATTATGTGATTTGGCTGTTGGCCACTGTTGATTACATCTATCTCACTGACTTGTAATAAAGTATGTTACAGTTAGAGCTAGGTCTGCTTCATATCATGATCTACACATATGAATTGACAGTAAGGTTGGTTGAGAAAGGATGATTAAAATTTTCCTGTTGTGTACTATCCATTTATATATGTAGCAACTTTTCAGCATCACTTGCATACCTGGGTGCATATATCTCAAAAGGGTTTGTGTTCCAATCAGTAGTTCTTTGATATAGTGTTGCTGTTAACAAGGAAGCTCTTGTTCTCGTTCTTAGTGGTAAAATTGGTCAACACTTTGAAAGTTTTACGGTCTCCTGACACTACATGGTTAACAATTACAGAATGTATATGTAAGAGATGACCACGGATGAGTTCCATTTGTCAGAATCGTAGATACAATCCCGTCCTATGTTCCTCATTCATGACATCACCAAATTGTTAACATGTGTAACACCACGGGTGACACTTATGAAGCAGGAATTATTTACCCTTCAGCAGCATATGAATTAACCCCAGTTTATTGTGTTTTGTCCACCATTATTTGTCCTTTCTTCATCTGGCCATTGTATTATTGTCTGTCTGTCCTTTGATTTACAGCTTCTGATCACCCTTTGGTATCTTTGATTTACAGCTTCTGATCACCCTTTGGTATCTTTGATTTACAGCTTCTCATCACCCTTTGGTATTTTTGATTTACAGCTTCTGATCACCCTTTGGTATCTTTGATTTACAGCTTCTCATCGCCCTTTGGTATCTTAGATATACGGCTTCTGATCACCCTTTGGTATCTTTGATTTACAGCTCCTGATCACCCTTTGGTATCTTTGATTTACAGCTTCTCATCGCCCTTTGGTATCTTAGATATACGGCTTCTGATCACCCTTTGGTATTTTTGATTTACAGCTCCTGATCACCCTTTGGTATATTTGATTTACAGCTTCTCATCGCCCTTTGGTATCTTAGATATACGGCTTCTGATCACCCTTTGGTATCTTTGATTTACAGCTTCTGATCACCCTTTGGTATCTTAGATATACGGCTTCTGATCACCCTTTGGTATCTTTGATTTACAGATTCTGATCACCCTTTGGTATCTTTGATTTACAGCTTCTGATCACCCTTTGGTATCTTTGATTTACAGCTTCTGATCACCCTTTGGTATCTTCAACCTTTTCTAGGTACTGCAAGTCAGTGTATTTAACATATTAAAAGCAGGACATATCTGATCATCAGAGACTCATTTACTTTAGTTCTTCGGGCGAGTTGTTTATTTGAAACGTCCGGCACTACATCCACTTTCTGAGGGGTTGTACCTGACAGGAGAAACTTGATCTTATCTCTAAACCAAGGGTTCCCTCTTATAGCCAATTTCAAATGGGTCTTTCCAAGAGTGATCATACTAGCATTATAAAGTCTCATGACATAATAGCATTTAACTGTATTGTATTTGAAAAAGATAGATACTGTTAATCTAAACATATTTTATTGTCTAAATAATGACAAAAGGATCGGACACAAGTTTTTCTGTTATCAAATGGATAGTCCTACAAAGTTTTTCAATATCTTATTCTGATCCCACACCAAATATGCATATGATATCCCAGGTGCCTAACACTCTTTAAATGGTTGTTATTAAAAAATAATCTGAAATCATAGAAAACACGAAAATTTCAACCAGGACTTTCACATGAATAGTCAACAGATGTTCTTGAAAACTAAAGTTTGTTTATTTTCTTGCAATCCGACTTAACCAGTGTCACTCCGAGATGTTCTTTTCTCTTTCAATTTTATCCAATCAGTAGCTTTTTTATCATATTGATCCATTTAATCCCAATCTTTTGAGAAATGACTGATTTATAAATATCATTTTCTTGAGATCCTACATTTAACGGTAAATTGTAGTTTCTGATTGGCTGAATTATACAGAATCTACCAAGAAAAAAATGTCTTTTGAAGTAAGGTTTTAAAAGAGTTATCTTTAGATGACTAAACATGTTTATCCGAAATACAAGCCATGATTGTTGTCATTGGGAATAACAGCCAGCCATTGATAATAAAATTGGGAATTTTGGTTATTGACCAGTATTTCATTTATTTCAGATTGAATGCATCACTTTGTACTTTTATTGAAGAATGAAATAATTGCATTACCACAAAAACAAACGTATGACTTGATGTACGTAATATATATACTTTAAAACATTATTGGAATAGTAAGTAACTTGTGAAACATCTACCAATGGCAATGAAGCTTTATGAAAACTGTTAATGTCAGGTTTGTTGACTTGCATTATGAAAACAAAAGCAAAAAACAAACACATAAAACAAAAACAAAAAATTGCACATAACAATAAAGACAACTCATGATATTTTCAATTTAAAACGTGTAAAACATCCTTCATTGGAGTTTATAGTACAGTTGATGACTTCAGCTTTATGGAGACTTTAAAATGCGAATCGTGTGCTAAGATAGAAAGCATAACCTAATAATCGGTAGCCATTACGAAAGGTCATCCCGAAGGTCCTATAACAAGTCTGAGAAATATACAACCTGTCATTCAATACATCAACCAATACAAAACAATAATATGTCTCTGTGTTTACTTAACAGAGATATAAAAACAGAAATGGTAATGGCCCATAACAGAAATCTAACTCAGATAATAAATAAAATATTATATGTGCCTTTCACGTACTGTTACTTTGTTTTAGAGAATTTGAAATGGCAGCTGTATGTTCATTTGCCACAAAGGGCAATTTGTATACATCGTTAAATAATTTTGTAGATGATTCGTTTTTCCAGAAGACTATTATTTATTTATGGTTATAGAAGAAATACAGGCTACATGATATATCATATCATTGTTAACAATAGTCAATTGTCCAATTGATATAAATATATATGATTTTACATGTCGCATTCGTGACTTCAAATGGTCCTATTGTATACTTATTATTCAGCAACAAAAAATAATACAAAAGAGAAATGATTGTTACATAATTTTATAATGAAAACATTTGTGCTTGCTCAGATGAAAAAATTCGTGGATCTCGATTCATGAAGGCTAAACATATTAAAAATATGATTTAAATCGCAGAACCGACATGATAATGGATATTCACTAGTTGAATTTCATTTCATAGGGCTTATAATTTGCTTTGTCACAAACAGGGGTCCGTGTATTAATTACTATATGGACACATACCTTAGCTAGTCACACATACGCACACACGCACATCCCCACATAGGAAACGTGTAAGTCCTATTAAAATGGTTATGACATGGGCATGTGGTTTAATAACGTATTTGATCATTTTGTGAGACATACTGATTGCCGATGTCCCCAATGGCCTGGCAATCGAGATAATTTGACATATATAAGTTTTATATAGGACTACTACAATACAATTAAATTAATCTTTTGTTGAATGGAACTCTCTGGGGTTTAACTGAACTAGAAAATATTTGTAACTATTACAGTGAGAGACGTTACGCCCGATGTTTACACTAGTACCGGTAACCCGACTTTGCCGTTGCACTGAACACAAAAAAGATGTAAAGTATGCCTAGTTGCGTAATGAAATCAAAACGTAATAGTAACCTGTTTCTGATCTCATTATCACAGTGTGGGAACGGAAATGTATAGGAAATAAACAACTTCGGTATTTGTGATGGTGTATAGCGACGGTCCATCGCTTGCAGGACTGAAAAAATATTACCTCAGGTAAGATTTTGTAATGGTTTGAGCTTATACAAAGAACTCAAAGTTTTAATCTGCCTTACGAAGGTCCATGTGTATATTTGATGCATGAAACATTGCAATGATGCTGCAAATGCAAGATAAAATGTCAAAAAATACCACCGATCAGTAGAAGTTTGAGTGCCTGTCTTGTTTGACAGCTTTCTACAAAATATTCGAAAATATTATGAAATTGAAATATAAGTTTTTTAAAAGCCTTTCATATATACTTTTGACATGCAAAGACAGATTTTTGTAAGTTGTATCAATGCCGAGAAAGTTTGGGTCAAAGATGTCCGGATGCAAGAATTGCAGTGTATAGGTGCTTGTTGGCAATCAGATATGTAGTGGATAGTCGCTTGTAAACGCAGTGTATAGTCGATTGATTTTCTCTTTCAATAAAATTTCATAGTAAAGTGTATGTATCTGAAGCGTCCAAATGTTTAGCAATCAGTACTTTGACGATCGAGAGGATAAAATCATTATCTTTGGGGAAAAACTGTGATATTTGTCAAGAAAAAATATGCCGTTACTTAGGCAATAGACAAAAAACCTGTTTTAGTGTATAATTCATATTTTATTATATTTTGAATAATAAATTAAACAGTCCGGATAGGTTTGTAATAACTATTACCTACCCTGGTTTCTACAAAATAATACGTTTCTTTCCCCTTTACATACTCGTCCATTCTTTGGTTGTTTTGCATCAACAGGTTTGTACTTTTTA
>MJUT01050046.1:103572-115724 GCA_002080005.1 Gigantidas platifrons | reverse complement strand
CGTTACAAAATTGGTGGCAGCGTTGCGGGATTCGAGTAGTGTAAATAAATTGTTAAAATTGTAAATACGTTTCTTGTTTTGATTGTTTGATCATTTGTTGTACTTTAAACTTGCAATATGGCAGATTATGAGGAAGAGTTATCTGAATTAGAATCGGAGGTTGACCGTCTCACAAGACAAGTGAGCGGGTATGAATGGGTTGGTCAGTCAACACCAAAATATAGGGCGACTGGTAAGCGTCAGTCGATAGGTTTCCCTGTCGATTCAGGTTTCGCAACTGCACGACAATCAAGAGAAAGAGCTAGTGCGCAAAGAGAAAGTACAGAAGTGGACAGAATGGAGGTTGAAATTGAGAAATTGAGAGAGCAATTAGGACAATATGAGGAGCTCAGAAGTATGCAGGAAAGTGCATATAGAGAAAGAGAGGGTAGCCCCGCGGTTCGATTTAAGGACCCGTTATATGGCAATTATGCTCCTCCGGGTGTTACAGTGAGACAAAAATAAGATCAAACTAAGAAACCTACACAACCGGCAGCTGCTAAAGGCTCAAATACTGCACGTGTAAAAGCTTCAACCTATGATGGTACATCATCATGGTTAGATTATAAGTCTCACTTTGATGCTTGCTCTCGTATAAATAAATGGTCAGAAAATGAAAAGGGGTTATATCTGGCTGTGGCTTTGCGTGGACAAGCACAGGGCATACTAGGAGATTTGCCTATAGATAAGCAACAAGACTATAAATCTCTTGTGAAAGCACTCGAAGAACGTTTTGCCCCACCTAATCAAACTGAGCTGTACAGAGTTCAGCTCACTGAACGACGACAAAAGCCAGCAAAAAGCCTACCTGAACTTGGGCAGGCAATTAGAAGATGAGTAAATCTGGCTTACCCTACAGTACCAGAGAATGTACGCGACACGCTCGCAAAGCAGCATTTTATAGAGGCCCTAGCCGACTCAGAAATGAGGATACGCATTAAGCAGTCACGTCCCCAAAATTTAAATGATGCTATTCGACTGGCTGTCGAATTGGAGACTTTTAATAGAGCTGAACGAAGGGTGACGGAAGGTCGCTCATATTTACGTACAACTGCAGCAGACAGTACTGCTGGCGGAGTATCTGATAAAACAAAAGATCAGACAGACATGATAAAATTAATGACTGATATGCAAAAAAGACTATCAGATTTACAAAGAGATGTCAACCAGCTTAAGAACGAAAAATTCAGACCATGCCAATTTGATTAGTTATCGACGTGGTCAAGCTTACGGACAGAATTATGGTCGTAGACATGGGTATAGACAAAACTTTGGTCGTGGTCAAGATAATAGACAAAACGAGTACAGAGTGAATCCTCAGAAGGAGAATTCACAAACTGTTAAGAAAAGTGAGAACGTTAGACGTGGTCGCGGAAGAGGAAGACCACTTAGGAGCGAAGTGACAACAAATCAGAGTAATATACAGGGTAGTATTGGAGCGTCATCTGCCGCTCAAGAGGCAGGTATGTACGTAGAGGCTGATATTCATCAAGTCAAATGCAAGTTATTAGTAGATACAGGAGCCACTGTGTCTATAATATCAAACGATATATATCAAAATATACCTGATGTAGCTAGGCCAACCCTGACTAGCACAAATCAAGAAGTTTTGACTGCTAGTGGCGACAAATTAAAGATTTTAGGTCGTGGTAATATTCTGATGAGACTTGATGATACAAAAGATATGGTAGTGCAGGCATTAGTTGCACAAATCACAGTAGACGTAATAATAGGTTTGGATTGCATGAGATCAAATGCTGGTTTAATAGATTTACAGAATAGTATGTTAGAGGTAGATGGGACGCGAGTAAGTCTCAAGTATGCAGGAAAACTAGGTTGTTTTCGGGTTGTTGCACATGACAACGTTGTCATGCCTGCTCAGAGTGAGATGATAATAAGAGGAGCAGTAGATGATTCAGCGAATAAGCTAACATATGAAAGAGATATGTTAGTGGAAGGAAACGAAACATTTTTGAAAAAGGATAAAGCGCTTGTAGGCCGTTCACTAGTTCAAGCTAGTAAGAATGTTTTTGTTAGAGTTATGAATCCGTCAGCGGACCCTCAAATTATCTATCCTGGAACTATTGTGGCACTGGTCAGTCCTGTTCAAGAGGTTGTTAATCCCAACATTAAAATTGATGAAGAAGGAGAATTAAGAACAGATTTAATTGATTTACTGGAACGCTCCCAAGAACATTTAACACCAAAACAAAGTTCAGAGGTTAAGCGTTTACTAAAAGAATATGAAGGGTTGTTTGCAGCTTCAGATAGCGATTATGGCAGGACAAGCGTAGTAAAGCATAAAATTGTTACAGGGTCTGCACATCCAATAAAACAACCACCTCGTAGACTCCCAGATGTCTTAGCAAAGGAAGTGGACAAACAAGTAAAAGGAATGTTGAACAAGGAAGTAATTACTCCCTCCTCAAGCCCATGGTCATCGCCTGTCGTCTTGGTGAAAAAGAAGGATGGAACGACCCGCTTCTGTGTAGACTATGGACGATTGAATGCGGTAACCATCAATGATGCCTACCCATTACCACGCATTGATGACTCATTTGTTCATTTAGCGGGGAGCTGCTGGTTTTCGACACTCGACCTATGTTCGGGGTACTGGCAGGTGGAATGTGAGGCTAGTGATAGACATAAAACCGCTTTTGCGACAAGATCTGGACTTTATGAATTTCGAGTCATGCCATTTGGCATAAAAGGAGCTCCAGCAACATTTGAGAGATTGATGGAAACAGTACTAGCAGGGATGCATTGGGACATATGTCTGATTTATCTGGATGATGTTATTGTGTTGGGACGCTCATTTGAAGACATGGTTGCAAACCTTAAAAAGGTTTACGATCGGCTGCTAGCCGCTGGACTGAAATTAAAAGCAAAGAAATGTCATCTCTTTTGTAAGAAAGTTGTTTATTTGGGACATGTAATATCGGAAGCAGCAATAGCTACCGATCCAGAAAAGACAAAAATTGTAGAATCATGGCCAGTACCAACGAATGTCAAAGAATTACGGTCATTTATGGGATTCTGTGGATATTATAGAAAATTCATTCAAAACTTCTCAAAACTAGCGAAATGCTTGCACAAACTCACAGAAAAGGGAGAAAATTTGAATGGACAAATGAATGTCAGTCATCATTTGAAGAACTCAAAAATCGACTGGTATCTTCGCCGATTCTGGCTCATCCAGATTTTTCGAAGAAAATTATACTTGACAAAAATGCAAGTAATGAAGCCATTGGAGCTGTCCTGTCTCAGGAAATTGATGGAAAAGAGAGACCCATCGCGTTTGCTAGTCTAACTTTGACAAAACCGGAACGACGCTACTGTGTAACACGAAAGGAGTTACTAGCGGTAGTTTATTTTGTGAAACATTTTAAGCATTACTTGTATGGAAAACTATTTATCGTGCGAAGAGATCATGGATCACTCAGGTGGCTTTTAAATTTTAAAAATCCCGAAGGACAAATGGCAAGGTGGCTTCAAGTACTCAGCTCCTATGATATGACGATAGTACATCGTCCAGGTAGACAGCATCGAAATGCCGATGCGCTGAGTCGCATCTCATGTAGACAATGCGGATTTGATTCAAATTGGGAAAACACAGAAAATCTGACACAACATGCTAGAAACATACAGGAACGGGAAACACAGGAAGTAGGTGAGAAGGAAGTATCTATCAGTGAGAAACAAAAATCTGATAAAGATTTAACACTGATCAGAAAATGGGTTGAGAAAGGAGAAACACCAGAATTGAAGGAAATTACAGGAGAGTCAATAACAGTGAAGTCAATGTGGGCTCAATTTGACCAACTTACTATCATAGAAGATGTACTTGTTAGGCGATTAGAAGGACTAAAACAAAGCTACAAGTTCTTGTACCTATGTCACACTATCATGATAATCGAACATCTGCACATCTTGGGTTGCGAAAAACTCTAGCCAAAATTAGGCAAGAGTATTATTGGCCAGGTTTGCAAAAGGATGTAAAGTTATATGTAGCAGGTTGTTCGTTCTGCTCACAAAAGAAGCCTCCAAATAAGAAGAGGAGAGCTCCAATGCAAATAGTCGAAACTGGGTTCCCAATGGAACGCATAGCTATAGACATTCTTTGTGAATTACCAGAAACAAATGGAGGAAATAAGCATATATTAGTAATCAGTGATTACTATACAAAATGGACAGAATGTTTTGCAATGCCTAACACGGAGGCCAAAACAGTGGCAAAACGTTTAGTTGAAGAGGTTATAGTCAGATTTGGGACTCCATATGTGATTCATACAGATCAGGGGGTACAGTTCGAAAGTAACTTGTTTCAGGAGGTGTGTAGATTACTGCAAATACAGAAAACTCGGACTACTCCCTACCATCCTCAGTCAGATGGGATGGTCGAGCGGAATAATAGAACAATACTTACGATGTTGTCCGCATTTGTCAATGAACATCAAAACGATTGGGATGAACATCTCCCTTACATTTCAATGGCTTATAGAGCCGCAGAGCATGAAACAACGGAAAACACTCCAAATTATATGATGTTGGGAAGAGAGGTTACAACCCCGCTGGATACTCAATATTGCATGCCACGTAGCATTGCACATGTCCCTCAAAATCGTTGGGCATGGATACTGAAGGACAGAATGGAAGAAACTCATAAACATGTCAGGGAAAATGTTAATGGTGCTATGCACCCACAGAAGAAATATTATGACCAGAAACTATCCTGGCAACGTTTTCAGCCAGGCGATCAAGTGTTTGTTTTCTTTCCAAATGTTAAACCAGGGTTAACAACCAAGCTAGCATGCTTGTGGAAAGGACCCTTCAAAGTGATAGCACAAATCACAGATGTCACTTACAAAATTAACTGTGGTCGAAAAGGTACACCACAAGTAATACACGTGGATAGGATAAGAAAGAAATATCCACAAAATCTTCAAGGAAAAAGAAAGTGAATAGATTGAGTCAACAGTGACAAAAGATGACTTACCAAATGAAAGTATGAAAACAGACAAAGCCATGGAGTTTGACTCCAACAAGAAAATCTCAGACAATATAGGGGTAGATAGCGAAGTTCAAAAGTCAGGTAGACAAAAACGAACACCCGCTTGGTTAGCGGAATACGAAATATATTAAGCAGATAACAGTAAATGTAAATTTGTAAATAGATGTACAATGTAGTAACAATTGAGATGATAAGAAATTTAACATTGTTTTAACTGTATTTTTCAGATTGATGGCAAAGACAAAAACGACTCCCAAAATGGAACGGAAGTGTCCGTTGTGTTCATTTAAAAGCTATGACCTGGAGCAGATAAGAAAACATCTGGTTAAATGTGGTATTGATGCAATGGAGAAGAAATTCGAATGTAAGTACGATAATTGTAACTATGCAAGTAACAAGAAAGCAAATCTTAATAGACATGTTAAGAGACATGTTAAGGAAAGTGAAGATACAGTCATGAATGTGTCTGACGGTGAGCCAGAAAAAGTTGATTCAGATTACGAATGGAAAGAGCAAGATTCCGGTGATCTATTGGGACCAATATCTTCCAGCGAGGAGGAAGAAGAAGTAGATGAGAAAAAGAATGAAGAAGTGGAAGTTAATAATAATGACATGATCGATCATGAAACGATTAAGCCTAAGCCATCAACTAGTCAGATTGAAGTCGGGCGAATAATAAGAAAACCCACTTATCCACAAAAGGTATTAGCTCCAAAACGAGCACACGTATAGGAGGGCGTGGAAGATGAACCACCACGTAAGATCGGTCCAAAGGATCTAAGGAATGTAATACCCATGCCAGTAATCCCAAAGATGGTTGTAGTACAGAAAGCTACATGCATGGTAGATGAAAGCACTCAGACCGATCCTTTTATAATAAAGAGATGCACAATTCGCACCTCTACGTTTGAGCAAGATGGAAAGCATGTTGAACTGGTAGAGAAAGAATGGGCTGAGATTTGTGATGGTATGAAGGAATACAAGAACAAGGACAAGGATCCCGAAGGTGAATGAAGGACAATGTCTAGTCAGATATAAAGTAAATTGGAAATTCTGAGAACTATAGCTTGATTTATCCAGGAATGGGTTAAACAGGACAGAGTTAGCCTGTGAGGGAAGGCCAAGGAGGCAATAATAGAATGATATATTGACAGGACGGAGAATTCCTGGTGAACGCAAATCATAGAATACAAATGAATTACAATATATTGGTTTTTTTTTTGTGTCCGTCGGATGGGGACGTTAAATCCGAGGTCCCGTGTGCAGGAACTGTCACAACCTGTGTACGTTAAAGATCCCTCCTGCAGAGTTCGCTAAGAGTAGGCTCCTTGGGGCCGCTGCAGAGGCAAAATTTGTTAGGGAACACAAAATTTATTCTTTTGGCCGTGGCACTCAAAATTGCAGACGTTAGTAGGTACATTGTTGTTTAGGTTACTTTTTATCAAAATAGGTTTAGGTGTTAGGCTAAAAGTTACTATTACTTGGAATATTGATAAAAGTTAGGGTATAAGGGTAATTTAATTTGGTTAAGAAAACAATGCTCGTACATGAGGAAAGCGAGGACGCTTTTTGTTCGGAGGCGTGGGTAAATGTAGTGAAATAAAATGAACACTTTACTGAAAGCATATTTTTCCATTACGTCAATGTTGTATTTAAAAAGTTGGAAATCCCCTTTTAGAATTCTCGGGTTTTTACATAGAAGTGATCGATTAATTAGAGGATCCCGAGTAAATTTGAGAGTATATAAGGCGGTCAAAATGCCGCGATCATTGCATTCGTTTTGTGCCATTTGTCAAGTAAAGATCGAGTGATTAGAAAGATTAAATAGGTATATTGAGCTGAACTGAGCTAAAACAAGACATCAGGGTTTAAAGAATAGCAGAAGTGACTGCACAAGTCTTTCCTGTTATTCTGATAAAACGATTGATCGTTGAGGAGCTCAAAGTGAGCCAACATTCTATTTATTGTTATAGTTGTAGTTTACTGAGCAAAATTGAGACCTAAGACGAGCATATTGTATTCGTTTACTGAGCAAAATTGAGACATACAATTTTCTACCATTTTAAAATAATACGGATAAGGTTCTTCTCATTTTACACAATAAATCTCGAACCCTAAGAAGTAACTTAGGTACGAACCCTTTCTGACAGTTTATTTTCTCAATTATTTTAATTTACTTGATCATATCATTTTCAATAGACACCTGGCTCGTTACAATAGTATCATTTATTTTGATAGCTACACATTTTGTACAGAAAGATGGGAATTTAATCACTATGCGATGAGCCATGGAGATACATGCGGTAAGGAATTGTGTGTTAATTATGATTTATTGTGGGCTATTAAAATGCAATTCAATACAACCTGTATTCTCAAGTTTTCACAAATTCATCCTCTCTTCTTTATCAAACGGAAGTGTAGTCTTGGTCGTGATAGTATGATAGTTGGATTTACAACTACCTGTACAATCAGTGCGTATCACCACTAAAGTTGTGAGTTTGAACCCCGTTCATGACGACGTGTACTCCATACACCATTATGTGAAAAAGTGACTTTCTACGGACAATCCAGTTACCTCCACAAATAAGACTGACCACCATGATATAGCTGAAATATTGTTGAAAGTGGCGTTAAACGCCATAGCTCTAATCCTAACCCTCTTTCATGTAATGTTGATTATATTCCCGAATAATCAGAAGAGGAGGTAACAGGGCAACACCAGGGTTATTATAACAAGCATTTGAATACAAATAGCCACCCCTTTGTCATTGCAGAAGGAGTGCCACAATAAGAGAGGAGCTACTGTATCTGCCTCTTTCAATCTCCAAAGAATATATTTTGATGGTTTTGTTTTTGTTTTATGTTTTGCATGCGTTGGTGATACGTTTATTCATTCGAACAATTTCTAACAATAAGCAACATCACACAGAACTATCATTGTCTAAAATCAGTGTCAGTAAATGATGTACCACGGATTATTTTCCTGGAAACCCTTCATCCATGACACCTCGCTGATTCCATGTCAATGACATCTAAATCTTCCATGGTACAAATTAACCCATTACATTTAATTGTGTTATTTATAATGCATATTTAATTCTCGTGACAAAGACGGAATCTGTCGATTAAGTTAATAGCGCCATAACGTTTTTCCTCCAGAAAACAATGATTTTAATCTGGAAGTCGATATTGCTAGGGTTAGCCATGTGTGAACAAAATCTAGGACAACAGTAAGTAAACCTTTGAACTTTATGTTTTAAAAGTGCAAATTAAATTAAATTCATAAATCTTTCGGCTTAAAATAAAGAAATGTAGTTTTGATGGCTACCCTCCAATGGAACACTAGATCACATGAACATACCATCAGCTTTACGATAATTTCGATTGTGTGTCAATACATTTAGGTTTGGTTTGGTCACAATACTCAAAGTTAGTTTGTGTTATTATATGGGCACATTTATAGAAAGAATGGCCACAATTGCGTGCGTACTCTTCTTTCTTTCTTTCTTTCTTTCTTTCTTTCTTTCTTTCTTTCTTTCTTTCTTTCTTTCTTTCTTTCTTTCTTTCTTTCTTTCTGACAAAGGTTATTCCAGAAACGTATCGAGCGCACAAAAGTAGATATATGTGTTGTTTTTCTTGCAGATTTACTGCCTATGCTCATAAGAAAACCCGTTGAAACGTTCAAAGTGGTATAGAGAAATGCTTAAAAGGCGTATGTCCGGTTTCCTCAGCGTCGGGCTTAATAGAAATGCGTATTTGCACATGGAAAAGTATGGAGAGTTGGACAGGGACTAAAACGTTGGTCCTCTGCAGCGGCTACAATGCGCGTAATCTTTTCAAAGACTACAATAGAGGTCTTGAACGTGTAGGAAGCACATTAGTCTCCAAGCACGTTACCTACTATGATCCACAGCCAGACTTTCCGTTTTATAACCGAACAACACTCCATTAAAAGGTATACTGCGCACTTACTGGTTAGTTCTATGGGCTCAGTCCTCGGAATCGTTACCAATATGTAGATGAATTCCGAAAGAGACATTTTCACAAGATTACATTTGAAACATTAATGATAATTCCAAACATATCATGGTAGCAACCATATAAAATCTTAATATCCTACACAAGTTTTCTTCTGCTGGTAAGAAGAGTGATCATAAGAGTAGCACATATTAGAATGATGTCGCCATAAATGTGAAATGTTATGATTTATTAGTTCTCAGTTAGTATACATGTCATTATTAATATTAGACTTGGAACACAACTGTCCCTTATTGTCAAAATAGAAGTGTAAATGTGAGGAGAATCTAAAACTCGACGTACTACCTTTGATTTCCAGTTTATTTTGGATGGATGAAGAGTACATGGTCACTGTAGTATGCTTTGCCAACAAAACGTTCAAACAGTTTGAAATTAATCACTGAAATGCTCTGTTTTGGAGGCAAGATGTCTGACTGTTTTAGTTGATAGTCCGTAACAATCTATTTCATCACGTTTCAATTATATTTTGTCGGTAAAGAAATTAAATAAATGAAAGCAGTTTTATGATTAAAACTCGCAATTATTTGTTGTATTTCATGTTTACATCTGCATGATAATATCTACATGTACACATCCGATGGCACAAGTATTTGTTTACATCAGACTACAAACGTTTGACGGGATATGTTATCGTCGACACAAGGCTGTATACCGTATACAAGGCATATACGAAAATCACAAAATTGGTCGCTATGATTGGCATTTACTGTTCTAAAAGTTCTAGTAAATTTCATGGAACGAAAAATTAAGGAAATCGGGCAATTTAATTTAATTAGTTGTCAATACCATTATATTGTTTGCGTGATTTAAATTTGCTTTCCGAATCAATATTGTAGCAAACCAAGTATAGGTATGGAGCCTAAAAATATTGAAGTGTCTGTACCAAGCCAGGAAAGTGAGCGGTCATAATTAAGTGTTAGGGATGTCAATTTTGACCATGTTTCGACGATGTTTCTATTTTGGAACTGTTCCAATAGTGTGGTATTTTTTGTTTTGTTTTTCATGTTATTCACACTTAGAAAAAATATTATCACTAAAAGTATGAAACAGTTACCTTGAGGGAAATATCAATTACATTCTGAAAATTGTTCCAAAAGTAATTTTCTGGTTCAAAATACAAGTAGCAAATTATATAATACTTTCTTTTTCCTTCAACTATTTAGAAGGCTTCCGAATGTCTTGTTTTTAATTGAAAAATAAATATATAACAAATGATCCCATATTTCAAAAGAATAAAGCCAAGTATAGATTACAGCGGTAGTCATTCATTGTTTCTAGAATAATTACAAGTAAAACGGAAATCATATCTCAATTGTGGCGATACATGAAACAAATAATCCTTGTGGAGTTTCTATTTACATTCAGTCATCTCTTTGGGGGTTCATTCCTTACAAACAAAGTATTAGTAATTTCGTCTTAATAGGAAAACCAATATGATTGGACAATCGTTAACGAATTTGGCGTCTTAAGTATTGTTTCTGTCGCATATCTGTTTAAAACAATAGGGAAAATCAACAGTTTCGAAAAGATTATCGGAATACGGAAATCTTTCGAAGAATCCGAGAGTTCCAAGAAAAAAAAAACGATAAATATCTTCTGCGTTTTTTTGTTTTTTTGTTTTTTTTTAAATTTCCAGTAGCACGCGCTATCTTATTTCAATGAGGATTAACGATGTAGCTTTAACATGGTAGTCAGTTTCTTATACGCTTCTGATAAAATAATTTTTCATTTCCTTCAAGTACAAGATAATGAATGGTAGCTTAATGAAGTAATATAACTTTTGAAAAATATGACAATGGTATATTTCCAACAGCAAATAAATTGGATGAAAATGCATTCATGCGTTAAAAATCTTAACATGTTTATTACACAGTTAGTAGTAATTTATTTTTGGGGTGTAAACATCAAAACTGTCTTAATTTTTCAGATTAAAAGCGAAATGCTTTCAGCATTCTACTGATTTATTTGACAAGCTTACATAGAGTTTAATCACTGTGAGGATTACGTTCTAATATCTTCGTTAGGGTGCTCTCTCAGATATTGGATGTAAATCAAATTATGTCGAATAATTCAATGGCTCTCCATGCAGTTTTCAACTTCAATAGAATTCATCAATACGAATTAATTTATAAGAAATTGAAAAGAATCTCGCTGCACACAAAGAAACGCAAGCTTATATCAAATTCAATAAAAATAGACTGAAAGAGAATTAAAAAAACATAAACTGTTTTTCTTTAGTTAGGATTTTACTTTGAGGTCACGCTGACAATTTTTGCTGTCAATATTATTCGTATGAGCCGGAACATCTCCTTTGAAAGACAACACAAATACATTAGCTAGACCCTTCAAGTCTGACATTTGATATACTATGATCTTCCACATTACGAATTTGCTAAGATATCTTCCCTGACATTTTGTTGCAGACATTTTCGGGTTATCACCATAAATAACCTGTCCTGACCTCCAGTTATCGGAGATAAGCTACAGTAATCACCATCAATTAGTTGGGTTTCCTAAGCTCTTGTGGTCACTACCATGAATTAGTTTACTGGTCTGTGAGTAAGTACTCCAACATGTTAATTTGAACATTTTAACTCAAAGTCATACTATTCAGTGATATCATCAGAAGAGTACTAGTATATGACAATGACAATGACCTTCCCAGTGGTGGCACATTTAGAAATGACTCATCCTTTAGTTGATATGTGTTTTGAAGTTGGTCTTATCAATCAAGTTCTTTAGGAATATTATAAAATTATGTATTACCCTTTCTGTCTCTTTCACTCTCTGTTGGTTTTGGGATGTTACTATATAAAACGATCCTTGTTCTTATTCATAGATATCAAATAGAGTGTGCACGACGAGTTTCTGGAATAACCTTCATCAAGTACCATCAAAGTCTGGAATAACCTTCATCAAGTACGATCAAAGTCTGGAATAACCTTCATCAAGTACGATCAAAGTCTGGAATAACCTTCATCAAGTACGATCAAAGTCTGGAATAACCTTCATCAAGTACGATCAAAGTCTGGAATAACCTTCATCAAGTACGATCAAAGTCTGG
>MJUT01050046.1:70198-82910 GCA_002080005.1 Gigantidas platifrons | reverse complement strand
TGTTTCACCCGTCTCTCACCTCTGTAAACAATGGCTGCCTTCGTTGTTTCACCCGTCTCTCACCTCTGTAAACAATGGCTGCCTTCGTTGTTTCACCCGTCTCTCACCTCTGTATAGTTCTTATCTAAATATTGTTGAACTTGTTCTTGGTCGTCCTGAATACGTATGAACTATTTGCCGCTGTAGACCAATCAATCATGGACTTTAAAACACCATGTATCAAAACAGGTACTTGGCCACTATGTTTTTGTATTATATGATCTTAGCTATGCATTTGATTGTCTAGTTTTCTTGATAATTTTACAGAGCCGTCCGGTGTGTTCGCGCACCTAAGGGTTCAGTTTCACAACTTACCAAAATTGTATTGAATTAATTTAAATCATCCTCAAATACATTGAAGTATTACTTTTATGGTCTTTATCCGGATTCCGCTACAATTTTTAACATTTCAGTGAAAACGAAGTGTAAACAAACCAACCCTCGATTTTTGACAAATGTTGCAACGTCCGGTGATGTCGCGCATGCATACTTTGGATGGTTCTTAAAATGAATAAAGGAAAGATTTTTATTTTGAACGTTTTCGAAATTGAAGTTTATACCTATTCCTTCAAAATAAGCTCAAATTTAAAAACATTTGATATATTTTAATATAATTAAAATTAATCCTCAAACACCAGTAGTCTCCATCTTAACTTTTCCAATGATTTTGCAATTTTTACATGTACAATACGTATGCGCGAACTCGCCGGATACGCGAACACCGGTGCCAAGACAGTAACTCTTTGATATTTTTGTATATTTTGATTTTTAATGTCTATATTGCAAGGTTTTGTATACATTATGTATTGAACGTGGTAATAATTTACAGTTAATTAATATCCCTATATATATATTTAATTAATAAAATAATTTCGATTTCATAGAGATGGTGCTGTTGCTATTATGTTTTATTTTATTTAAAAGTATAAATAACATATCCCATAAACAATTTCGTGGTATGCTGTGTGGGTGGCCAATTATTGATGAGTTACAGTACAGTTTTAGCAGTAGAAAACGTTCGTTAATTGCTAAAAGATCAAAATCATTTAATATCATCATTTCCAATTAAAGTTTAGTGCTAATTCATTTAATATTGCAAAAGATATTTTAATTTGTGTAACTCGACCGGTTTGTTTCAAACATACTTTTCTGTGACATTATACAATTTCAGACTTAAGACTATATGAATTATCAATCATAATGGTTCCACTATTTACACTATAATACGTACTAACTTATATCCTCATTCGTCCCAAGAACTTAAGAACGAAGTAATTGAGGTTCGATATAAACGTATCAATGTAGCACTCAATAAATCGAGGGACCGTCGTGGTCGTGATCACAAGGTAGTTGGATTTATAAATACCTATACAATCAGTGCATATCGCCACTAACGTTGTGTGTTCGATTCCCGTTCAGGTGAGGTGTACTCGATACAACATTATGTGATCACGTTTGTCAGTGACTTGCGACATGTCAGTGGTTTACTCCTGGTACTCCCAATTCTACCACCAATAAAATCGACCTCCACGATATAGCTGAAATATCGTTGAACACCATAAACCAACCAACCAACCAACCAACCAACCAACCAACCAACCAACCAACCAACCAACCAACCAACCAACCAACCAACCAACCAACCAACCATCCATTCTAATCAAGAACTACAGAACGACTTAATCAAGGTTCATTTGAACACTTATCAAGTTGTCACTCAATAAGTAGATTAAAAAAATCTATAGTTCTTGGTGACTTGGGCAAATGGCAATTCCGTACAAACTGTTTTGTATTTATTTCTTATAATGTCATACACATGATCTCCATCTAAACCATTTTAACTATGTGTTGTTGCATTTCTAAATTTGTTATTAATTGAAGATAGATGCATGTTTTTCCTTTTTTGTTTTAATATCAAATTGCAAGTCGAACACACCCTTGATAAGTGTCATAATGAACCTTGAATTAAAACAGCATTTGTTACCAAGCATTCACCAAACCTTTTGCTATTATTGCAGATATCTTTGAACATTGCTTGATATGACTTGAAAGTTATCTCCAGTTGATTTGTAATTTTTGTCTCATTAACATGCAATTGACATGAACTGATGCAGACACTCTGTGATGTTAAAACTCTTTTTTGTTTTGAGATTATTCAGTACAGACATTGAATTACAAGGTCAGACAAAACGGCTTTGCCTGTATCTATTATATAATTATAAAAAATCTCTTTAAATATGTTAGCAACATTAGTGGCTATGATCGTACATGTTGGAGAGGCTGTTGACCTTAAGTGCTCATATTAATCCTTGCTGGCAAGTCGTATAGTACATTTATATGCAAACGTCTCTAGATTTCTATTAAGATAACAAAAGTGGATAAATTATTATCGTAATGTAAGTATTGGCACTGAGTGTAATCTATATATAAATATGAAAGTTAAATACAGCTCGAAGAAAAATCTAGTTATCTGATGTTCTCGTGGCAAGTATAATTTTGATTGGCTAACAAGGTACCTCCAAGGCTTCATGGAAGAAGTACGGTGACAGAAAATCAATAATCTCTCTCGCCTATGTGATGTCTATTTACATTGTGCACAACAGACGACGTCTCCCACCTCTTGCCTGTGCTGTGTATTTCATACGGCACAGAAAAATCAATAATCGCATGTTGTTTATTTGTCCAAAGATACACGTAATTTATGTTTTTCCTATAATAAGGACATACTTATTACTGTTGGAACATTCAGATAAAAAAGTTATCAGTCTCGAGATGTTATATATCCCGTTTTAAAGGGCAGTGGTTTTGTTAAAAGGTTCTGTTGAAGCCTCACCTTTTAACAAAACCACTGCCCTTTAAAATGGGATATATAACATCTCGAGACTGAAGCCTCACCTTTTAACAAAATCACTGCCCTTTAAAACGGGATATATAACATCTCGAGACTGATAACGTATAATACATGCAAATGGAGCGATACATGATGAAAATACATATTGACCATACTAGAATCGCTTCCCACTTGTAAGATCAACGTACATTAACTTTTTAACCGATATTTCTTTTGAATTCTTTAAAAAAATGTCTCCACTTACACTGGTCCTGATTAGCATTCTATGAACCATCGTCTATTACAATTAAGAACTATAACTGAATAATTAGTCTCGGTTCGTTCAAATATGAGACTACAGTTGAATGAATATCTTGTGTCACTATATTTACAATTACCTGGTAAATTACATACCTCATCAATAGTGTAGGTTATTGGCACCCTCTCAAATGACCACGGATATGTTCCACTTGTCTTAAGGCCTTCCTGGTTCTTTCCTCATTCAATAACTTTTCACTGGGTTTGTAACTGTAAGAATACGACGGGTGCCACTAGTGGAGCAGTAACTGCTTACCCAACCGGAGCACCTGAGTTCATCCCTGTTTTAGTGGGGTTCGATGATCTCGATCTTTAGTGTTTTGTGTAGTGTTTTGTAGATCGTTGTTTGTCCCTTTGTACTTTTTCTTTTGTCCATTGTGTTGTCTGTCTTTTTTGGATTGACGA
Source organism: Gigantidas platifrons (assembly GCA_002080005.1). Classification (NCBI taxonomy): domain Eukaryota; kingdom Metazoa; phylum Mollusca; class Bivalvia; order Mytilida; family Modiolidae; genus Gigantidas; species Gigantidas platifrons. Next base: position 79,318 of record MJUT01050046.1, on the reverse strand, counting down.
CTTCTGATTACCTCTTTGTTATCTTTTGTCCATTGTATTGTCTGTCCTTTGATTTACGGCTTCTGATTACCCCTTTGGTATCTTTTGTCCATTGTGTTGTCTGTCCTTTTTGGATTTACGACTTCTGATTACCTCTTTGGTATCTTTTGGCCATTGTGTTGTCTGTCCTTTGATTTACGACTTCTGATTACCTCTTTGTTATCTTTTGTCCATTGTATTGTCTGTCCTTTGATTTACGGCTTCTGATTACCTCTTTGGTATCTTTTGGCCATTGTGTTGTCTGTCCTTTGATTTACGGCTTCTGATTACCTCTTTGGTATATTTTGTCCATTGTGTTGTCAGTCCTTTGATTTACGACTTCTGATTACCCCTTTGGTATCTTTTGTCCATGGTGTTGTCTGTCCTTTGATTTACGGCTTCTGATTACCCCTTTGATATCTTCAAACGTTTCTTACAGCACATTTCATTGCCCTACAGTTCTAAAATATTCTCTACTTTTCGCTATATACTGTACAAGATTATTGACGAACTCTTCCGAGACAACTGATTTCATCTCCGAGCCATTTTCATTTGTGTTTCTTTGTTAGTATTCTTAGATTTGCTATGCTTGGATTGTACTTTTACCCCACGTCTACTGTGACACGCGTATTTTGTGTTGCCATAGACTTGTGAATTTATGAATCTATTTTTGTAGATTTGCTTTCACAAGTTAAAATCATGGCAGCAATAAATATAAACCATTGTGCCACTGTGTTTGTTGAAAAGTATAAGTTAGCTTTAATGAACAATGACAATTAAATAAAAAAAAAAAAAACAGTACATCTTATTACTTCCCTAGAATCTCTTGGCGAGGTGTACTCGAGACAACATTATGTGATAAAGTCTGTCAATGTCTTTCTACATGTCGGTGGTTTTCGTCGGATACTCCGAGTTTCCTCCACTTACAAAACTGACCCCCTACGATATAGCATAAATATTGTTGAAAGTGGCGTTATACACCATAATCTCTAACCTCCTTAAAATCCTGTAAGATATAGCAAATCACATATATGATTGTTTTAATATAGATGTATATTATCAACGTACTGTATATAGAAAACCAATTTAAACATTGCAGAAAATGACATAGGTTTTGAGTCAGTATTAAAAGCAGACATATGATTTCCTGAAGATAATTGATACTCTGTAATAATTATTTAATTGGTTTGAACATTCTATGTACTAGAAGTTTTGTGAATAATGTTTTATTTAAAGGTTATTTAAATGTGTCGTTACACACAGCACTAAACATGAGATTCAAGACTGTCTATATACAGTCTATATACAGTCTATATACAGTTTAGTGCAGTTTATTGTGTGCTATAATCTATGTCAACTTTACCTTCTATTCAATAAATAATTATGAAAATTCTCGTCAAAAGGGAAGTCGTCATGCTTTGATCTGATATTCCCTGATCTTCCATGATTTAGAATTTTATTTTGCATGTTGAATTAACCATTATAAATCAGGCTGATTACATTATATTTGACTTTATTGTGACAAATCAGATGTGAATTACATGTGGATTGAAATATTTGTATTCTTAATGGAAGCTGACAGAGCTTATAAAACAAGATTAATTTTCAAAGTTGAAAATAGCATAAATCTGTTATTTCTGTTTTGAGCTTATAGAGCCAACATAAAACACATTATAAACCATATCTTGTAATAAGATCATGAAAACAAAGTTTTAACAGCGATAGTCAACAATGCCATTAATATCATCAAATCGCCACTGATCTTAACTCATTGAACATAAATAATATAAGACCATAACATATGATGTTGTAGGCTTAGCACAGGATGTTTGTATGTAACGGTGGAGTGATTTATTTTTATTATTGGCTTTTGCTATGCATTGGCTAAATTTGTACGTTACGATTTCCGAAAAAAACGATGTTCGGTTCGTCTTTACATCCTGTTGTTTGTAGGAGGGCTCATGTCTTATCTAACGTTATTTGTGTTTGTTTGGTTCGTCTTTACATCCTGTTGTTTGTAGGAGGGCTCATGTCTTATCTAACGTTATTTGTGTTTGTTTGCGTATAGTGGTACATTACATATAGTGTTCTGTTTTTGTTTTGTTTTTCTTGTTTGACACGTGTTGCCAGTTTCATTTAGTTTCTCTGGATTGTCCGTTTTTGATTGCCCTTTCGGTATTCTCTAACGTTTATTTGTAGTTCAGATATTTGATCAAATGTTTTATTATTGTAGGAAGGAAAATTGCATTGGCAATATATTTTTGATGAAAGTTTTTTTCTTTATTAAATCTGTGAATATGAAGATAATTTGAATGGAGACTTTGTTGTCACATCCGGTAAATGAGTTATCAACCGTGTAGGAGTACTATTTAGTAATCATATGCCCCATCAAACAATGCAAGCATTAGAACTAATTTGGTACATTTTCGTATAAAGTGCTTCTAAAGATGTTAGTTTCTGTGCGTACATGATGAAAGTTTTCCCAGAGACGTGTCGGTAGAAATCTGCGTTTTAATCATAACGTCTCGTTGGTTGTGATAATTTGTAGCCACTTTTAAAATTTATAACACAAATGTATAGTTACAACAAAAAAAAACAAAAAAAAAACATGCAAAAACAGATAACATGGTCTTACTTAGCATTAGTTTTCGTATCGTTATAGGATTGCAAATCACAATTCTTCTTGCAAAGATCATATGTTTGGGTAGCATACACCATACAATGTAATGTACTGAAGGTAAAGTGATAAAATCATACAACATACAACTAATCACCTGAGGTCATCTCTGGTATATTGTTGGGTTCGTGTTTCTCAATCTGTGGTCTTTTGTATAGTGCTTTGCGGATCATTTTTTGTCTCTTTGTCTTTGTCTTTTTTCTTTTGACCATTGCATCGTCTGTACTTCTTTTGGGATCGTCGTGATCGTGATCGTATGGTAGTTGGATTTACAACTAGCTATGCAATCAGTGTCTGTCCCCACTAAAGTTGTGAGTTCGAACCCCGTTCATGGCAAGGTGTACTCGATACAACATTATGTAATAAAATTTGTCAGTGACATGCGGCAGGTCGGTGGGTTTCTCCAGGTACTCCGGTTTCCTCTACCAATAAAACAGACCACCACGATGTAACTTAAATATTGCTGACGTTAAGTACCATAAAGATAAAGACATATTTGAAACGTTGCATGAGAAAGAGATGATAATTGTTCAAAAATCTCATTTTATATTTGTACTTTTTATCGAATTTCTAACAATTTTATTTTTTAAATGAGATGACCGTTTAAATCTAAAAGCATATGATATTTGTTTTCAGTATGTTAATTTTTAAGTGTTATCGACATTTTTCTACTTGAACGTACATATTTCCAAACAGAAACTAGCAGGTGTTCTAGATATAAAGTAAATTACCAATGTGATTAGTATATGTTTCCATTCAATAAATCAGATCTCCGAAATACCTTTTGTAAGCCCTCTGCTGAACATTTTCTAGCAGTATTCTTACCTCTTTGGCAACTTTAAGCTTTATAAGTCTATACCATAAAAAGGTAAGACAAAAGAATAAAGAAAAACACCGACACCATGAATGTCATAGAACACTGAGAGTGATGACATACCTCCGAAAGATATGTTTTTAACTAACACGCAAATCATAAAAACGTAGATACCTAATTTCGTGTGCATCACGCGTTTCACGAAAAACCTACTGAGTAATCCAATGATCGGTTAACTATCATCACGTGATAGGGAAATATATAGCTGGTCCTATGTCATAGCCGTATCACATTCAAGATTGCTGCCTCTAGTATCATTTGCATTTTTATCCACAGTTTTACGTTCGTGTTATAAGTCTCGTATTTGATGTTTTTGATTGTTACGCATATACGCATATTATACTAAATGCACCGATTAATGTTAAATTTTGCTATAAAATGAGTAAATGACAATTCACACTGTTAGATAATATTGTCTCACTTTTAAGATTGATTTCCTGAAATTGTTTTGACTGTTTCAAATGTTTGCATATTGTTGTTGAAATTTGCAATATGTCATATATAAATTTAATTTTCCACTTAAGAAGTTAACTACAGAAATTCGAATCTAGTCAACGATATTCATATTGATATTTTTGCTTATTAACAGACAGTTTAAAACTGATTGTCAACAAGTCCACCAACTTCAACCAAATAAGCATTTATCTCTCACCTTAATACTCGTTAGAGAATACCACAGGACAATCTAGAGAAAGTGGTCACAAGACGAAGAAAAACATAATAAAAACACAACACAATATGCATTGGACAACACTATACGCAAACACACACAAATAACGTTAATAAAACATGGACCCTACTACAAACAGCTGAAGGTAAAGAAGAACTGAACAAACACAAATAACGTTAATAAGACATGAACCCTACTACAAACAACTGGAGGTAACGACGAACCAATATCGTAACGTACATCACAACATGAGCCTCAGAACGTAAAGACACATAATAGGACAACACAAATATAAAGATCAAGACATGTTTATATTTTGATCATATGGTTGAAATCTCATTCATGATTTCCAATCTACAATATCATTTATATTTAACGCTTAACACGTCCATTCATAGTCAATGTTCTTTATATGTTATTATTCGGTTATTTGCCTTTTTATTTCCCTAAAACGTGTTGTTTACTAAATCATTTACTTTTTATAGTATAAAAATACATTACGCCCATTCTTAATGTTTGACTTAATGAGAAATTATGTGGTATTTGAATCTCAAAACACAGCATTGTACAAGGATACAAAAACATATTAATGTCCCCTTTCTGTTTCATCTATGCATTAACAATCGGCACAACTCAATTGCATTGTAATTAACAGTTTGATATCTCAAACAAAGAACATAAAGTATATGTGATGCATTTAATATTTAAATCAAGTCACACTACGTATTACCAAAAAAAAAAAAAAAAAAAAAAAAAGAAAAAAAAAGCTTCACAGTGACCATGTATCTTAGAATCTTGAATAATCGTGATTGAAAAGTTTCCTGCAGATACCAATGGGGTAATTAGAAGATGTAAATCAAAGGACAGACAACTCGATTGACAAAAGAGGTAAGACAAGCATACACACAAAATTATCATCCACAAAATACTGCACAGCAAACTCAAGAAATATAAACATGACTACCTCCTAAAAAATGGGGGGTGAACTCAGGTTCTCCGTAAGGGTATGCAGGTCTTGCTTCATTAGTCACCCGTATATATTGCATTTAGGTCCCATATTCGAGATACATGGAGCTACCTATCTATATTTTAAATGTTAAACTCAACAGACATATTAATACTCTCTTAGTTGAATTGATAGCAGTCGATAATAAATTAACGCTGTTCAGGATTATGGTGACGTACAATGTATATTGCACACACATTATGTTGTAAGCAATAACTATTTATGGAAAACCATTCTTGTATATATAAACACACATGCTCAAACAATTAACATACAGGCTAAAATGTTTGACCAGTAAAAGAGATCGTGTTCTCAGTATTTACTTTGAACAAGCAAAGTCTTTTAATGTTCATGTATTTGTATAATGCTAAACGTCTACAGGAACAGTTTGAATATATACGATTATATTCATAGAAATAGAAAATGAAGATAGTTTTAGATATGCAAAAACAACTTTTATGAAAGCTTCTTGAAAATGGAAAAAATACTGTTAGAAACAACCCTTTTGAGACAATATACATGTATATTGTGTTTACATGTTTTTTAAACTGACCACAACGAACCAAAAATACAATGGTTGATGTGTTAGCTTGACATTGCTACGGTGTAAGCGCACTTGGGAACCGGCGTGCGTTATTGTTCGGGACAAATCTAAGGCACAAATCTCGGGAAGAACGTAACATGGCTGAATCCTTACTGTTGGTATAAACATATTTATTCATGATAAACTGTTATGTTATAATACATACAAATTTTGTTTAACATGACAGGATTCGGAAACAAGCTAAGCTTATACTAATCCGTCTCCTTACTGTTGGGAGAACACCACTGACAGACGACAACTTGCAGAAGTTCTAAATGACAAACTATTTGCTAGAAGTGGTCGTTGGTGTATTAAATCACATGTTGACATACATAATGTATTGTTTGTAATATTGTCCTGGGCAGAAATATAGTTTAAATACCGGTGTCCATTGGCATAAACAACAATACATATCTCGACTTTGCTGATTCATTTCATAAAATTTCACATTCGGATCTCTCATTTGCTCGCCTGTATTGATATGTCGCAGCGTGGGGGATCTGAGGAAACCACATTACGAGTTACATGCGAGTGAACATATACACCATCCAAAGAAAATAGCTATTGCTGCGTTATATACTACGAGCAATGCTATTGGCCGAAAAGATGCTAACTATATAAATATATAATATCATTATATATTCATGACATTAATTCATAATTAGATTGAAAATTACAATGGTATTTGTCATATAATTCAACTGATCTGAATAATTTTCCACTACAAGGGAAGACCTCCATGTATGACATACTGTAGCATGTATCTTCATGGTTACAACCCCGATAGAATCTCATGGCATAGACATTGTTTCACCGCTGCAGGAATAAAATGCTGATCACTAGGAACGGATTATATACACGACTCGCCCTTATGATGACAGGAAAATGAGGATCTCGCGCATGAAGAAGAACAAACAACATGCATCAGGTAATAACGAGCAACAGTTTGTTGTGAGTGGTCGCTCGTGGCAAAATGCTCCCACCATATATATCATAATATCTCCCACCATATCTATCATAATCTCCTTTTTGTCTTGTGGTAATCTAAATTTCCACCACTGTCATTCCACTGCCACTGAAATACTTCTCACTTGAGACCAATAAATAAATAAATAAATAAATGAATAAATGAATAAATAAATAAATAAATAAATGAATAAATAAATACATCTAATCACATGACGTGAGAGTGATCAAATGGACCGCTGAAACTTAATTAGAAAGAACACAACCAATCCTGTGTTTATCACTCCATAAATAACCCTTCACTTTCACTTAGAAACTAAATATCATGGTCTTTAAAGCAAGGAAACTGCAAAAGTATTTACCATTCTTTACCAGTGTATGGTATGTACATATAAAAACATATTTTAATATCGAAGATAAAGGTTGATAGCTTCAAGAAATTGTACTTTTCATATGATATCCTGGCGTACATATTTCTAATTAAAACAGTAATATTGACTCTCAGTATTTTATCATCTAGCTATTTAATGTCATTTTAATACCTAATAAATTGACACAACAGCTTAAGTCATTGTATTTAAATCAACTGGAAAAAGTAATCTGAAAACTGCTAGAAGACAGTAGAGTAAGTGAAAACAATATTCTGCTTGAAAGCTTTAAGTATAATGTTGGCTAGATCTTATTAAGATCCAGAATTCATTTATAATTCTTCCATCATACGCCCAGTTGCTCACGTGTAAATATGTCTAAGGAGCATTGAATACATATTTCATAAGCTTAATTTCATGTCTATATTCTATATACAGAAACATCTCTCACCATTTACAGGATTTATTGGAATTGGTTTTTTTGTTTTTATTAATTTACAGATGCTATTTGTCGATAAGGAGTGTGCTTAGAGTTCGTTATGTGCACGATTTAAGGACACTAGAATTCATTATGTTTCATATACGAGAATTTAACTGTCAACTTTATTGGTCAAACTCATAGATTGAAAGATACCCCTCACCACACACCACCCCAAAAAAAAAAGCAAAAAAAAAAACAAAAAAAACAGAGAATAAATCAAAACAAACAACAAAAACATATAAACAAACAAGCCACCCACATAAAAAAAACAACAAACAATGACATAAAAATCAAGGCAAAAAAGGCAACACAATAATCTAAGCAAAACAATGAACACCTCCAAAATACAAACACAATCAGAAAGAAAAGAAAAGAAAACAAATTTTAAAGACATTTAATATCAAGTTCGTATATATTTTCGTAGCCTGCGTGCTTTGCACCACAAGATAAACTGTGAACTAATGCTCACTTATGATACTCCCGCATATATGTTCAATGTGCATAAAAACCAACCAAGTCGGCAAACAGGAAGCAGGAATCTGACGGATCCAAAATGCTTCCCACAATATGGCATACCTATATGAAGCTTGTGACCAAATATCAGATTTCTGCTATCAATAGTTGCTGAGAAACATGCGACGGAAAATATCTTGGGACAGACGGAAGGAAGGATGGACAGACAGACGGAAGGACGGACAGACAGACGGAAGGATGGACAGAGGTAAAACGGTATACCCCCTCCAGTGGAGCGGGGGTATAAATATCTACTACAAGACGACTAATAGAGACCTCGTTCAATTTACATAATAACAAAATGAAAAAAAAACACCAATACACTGTCGGACCAATTCCAAATTCAAACACAAAAATCGGAGAAAGAGGCAAAATCGATACCCTTAGCACACAAATACATGACCTCTGACCCCTAACACACAAATACATGACCTCTGACCCCTAACACACAAATACATGACCTATGACGCCTAACACACAAATACATGACCGCCATATAGAGGTGTTTTCTATATACATAAGATTAAAAAAAACAAGAACAACTATTTTTAGAAGGCACTTGCATAGATCCGGAAAAGATCTCGACCCACTAAAGGTACGTACATGTATGTTGCCACTATCATTAATTCGTGTTTCGTTGAATTTCGTGGTAATTTTGTCTTATTTTAAGAATAAATATTTCAAGTATGTAGCATTCGGACGTGCCCGAAGATTTCCGAAGATAACATTTGCTTTCCGTGACCTTTTTGCACTAATGTTCCCTCGTGTTGTCTGGACTGTAAATCTGTCATAGTAAATCCTAAATAATAATACCTTTCCCCAAAAGACATACTTTCATACTTCATGATGATATATATACAATATTAGTGTATTGTAGAAGAATATAGAAAATATTTGTATGAGGCTAAGGAACTGGGAGGAAAATGCGAGGCTTTAGCCGAGCATTTTCCCCCAGTTCCGTGCC
>MJUT01050046.1:28714-69908 GCA_002080005.1 Gigantidas platifrons | reverse complement strand
TTTTTTATGAAATTATCTATGTATAAACTCCGGCAGCTCACTCACAAACTGAACATAACCAAGATGACGACTTCCAGTTTGAAACGTAAAGATTAGACGTTATTTGCCTTCGTGTACGCTTCAAGTTTGATACAATTTAACTAAAATAAGTTTTCAAGGTTAGCTTTTTAATTACTTTTGTGTGTATTGTTGTAAATATGACATGTAGGATATCATATTTTCAAGATGGCAGATCTGTATGTTCTATTTATAACATGTGGCGTGTCTTGAAGCTGTATTTGTATATTATACAAAATACAGCACACCTGTATTCGACACATGCTATTTGCTTACTAGAGTGCTCATTGCAGGATAAATACTAATCTGTCTTGAAGTAAGGTACTAATATTGACATGTACATATATTATGTATAAAGTATCCAGTCAGTTAAACCAACAAGGTTGCATGATTTAAAACAGAGGGCATTGTAGTCAATGTCTTTAATTTGTGTCCAATATTGACGACGTGATATTGTGCCTATTACAAACTTTCATTCATTGAAGCGAATTCAATGACAAGGCGCTTCCTTTTTTTTTAAAGGACACGATAAGATAACACACTGTTTCTGCTCTGTTACTAGTACTGTGAATTCATTGAAATTCGTGACTACCAATAAAAACGTTGATATCTAAGAAGAGTTTGAAGATGCCAAAGGGGTAATTAGAATCCGTAAATCGAAGGACAAAAGAAAAAAAAATACTATATACAAAACATTAGACACAAGACTAAAGACCGAGTAACACGAACCCCACTACAAATCGGGGGTGAACTCAGATGCTCCGGAAAGGTTAGCAGTTCCTGCTACACTAGAGGCACCCGTCGTGGATTCTCTGCCATAGTCATTGTATATACATTCATATTCGTTTAATTCTAAATGAAGTAGTTCGATATTATCCACACAATGAACGTAAACTACCTTTCCACGAATGATAATGGAAAAACAGAGATTCTATAGATGCGGATCCACACAAAAACAGAATGCGAACAGACAAGAAAACACACATTAACAAAATATATAAATCTAGATCCTTTAATGTTATTGCTCCAAGCCACTTTTAAGTTATTTGGCATTCCAACATTCCGATATTGAGTTCACCTGATGAAGGTTATTCCAGAAACGCGTCGTGTGCACTAAATTTGATGTCGACGTTTTCCATACGACACGAACTCCAGCATAGATTATGTCCTTATAAATTAAACAATATAATAATTACAGGTTGCTTAATTGGTTAACTATTTACTATTTACTTTATGACATTTTCAGAAATGTTTTGACTATATTACTGCCATCAGGTTCTTCTTCTTCTTCTTCTTTTTTATTTTCTAATTTTGCACTGACGCATGTCAATGACGACGGCATATGTACAGTTAAAACTATATACAAAAAGACATGGGCCTAGTGTGTGAAGTATGCAGCCTGGCTGGAACTCAGCTGCATACGGAAGCTCTCGATGGTATTGGCTGAATGATGTAGTTGTTTCTTGTAGCCTGTTCCAATCAGTGGTGGTTCTTGGAAAGAAAGAGAACTTGTAGATATCCTTGTAGGTTGTTGATTGACGATATCTATTTGCGCCCCTTGTTCTAGCCTAAACAGGTAGTAAGTAGGATGGTGCATTGATATCAATGAGGTCATGTGTGATCTTGTAGAACATGACTAGCCGTGATGTCAACAACCGGCGATATTTTAGGGGTTCCCATTTGAGTTGGTTTATCATCGCTGTTGCACAACCTGGAGTGCGGTCATAAAAGTTACCGCTAACAAATATGGCGGCTCTTCGCTGGCCCCCCTCGAGTGATCTGATGTGGACCTGATGGTGTGGGTCCCATACTGTGCCTGCATATTTTGATGTCGTCTCACCATGGTGGTATAGGCGGTTGACTTAACATTTGATTTGCATCCACGGAGGTTTCTCTGTAAAAAGCCCAATGTCCTACTGGGTTTGCCTTTGATGTTGGTAATATGTTGGGTCCAGTTCAGCTTGTTGTTGATAGTAACTCCCAGATATTTGCTGTTTTCCATTACTTCCAGTATGTGATCATGTAACTTATAACTATGTGTGATGGGTTTACGTTTGGTGGATACATGAATGACATTACATTTTTGCGGATGGAATTGCATCTACCATGTTTCTTCCCATTGCTGTAGTGATGTTAGGTCCTTCTGTAAGGCTGAAACGGTAAGAGGTAAACTTTCCCATTTCATATTAAAATTAAATACGTACATTTTGAAATAAGGCAGAGTATATCGTATGGCATTCGATGACGCTTTTACACCACACTCTATTAGATATATGCATCCAAGTCTTTATTGCTATCACTGGATCGATACACCTACTGGTGGACTATTATACTCTCATTATCCCTCGTTTCGACACTGACATGGTTTAAAAAATATGATTATTCTGGGAACTTTATAATTCCTAAGTAATGTAATTTACTTTACTAAAACTAAGAACAACCTCAGGCGTATGTAGCATAAGCCGATATCATGTTTAGGTTCTTTGGCGTACTTACTAATGCAAACTATTAAAATTATTGGACTCACCAATCTTTTGACTATGAGCGTACACAGAAACGCGTCGTGTACATGTACGTCTTCGTTTAAATTCCCTTATGATGATAAAATGTGGGTTTAGCATATTGAATACCTTTTAAAATAACGTCAGTGTTTGACAATTGACATATTTTTGTGATGGACGCCATTATTCCGGCGTAAACAGGATGTACTATTCGTCTTTACTGCCATTTGTTTGTCGGGAGTTCATGTTTATTAATGTTATTTTTGTTTATTTAGGTATACTGGTGTCATACACGATTTCCATATCAGATGATATTGTGAAGCAGGAACAGCTAACCATTCCGGATCCCCCGAGTTCAACCCCGTTTTTGGTGGGATTCGCATTGCTCGAACTTTATCTTTCTATGTAGTGTTTTGTAGTAATTGGTTTGTCATTTTGTTCCTTTTTTCTTTGTGCTGTTTCTCCTTCCTTGATTTACGGCTTCTGATGACCCCTTTGGTATCTTCAAACTTCTCTTTGTCACACATTTAAAGTTTGCAAGGTTAACGAACTATTGGAGGTTACATATGTTTTGTTCCATTATCATTGCTAAGCTAGATAAATGTGATTTAAAACAACACATTTCCAGCTATTTCAGAAGCATGATATTTATCATTTTAATGAGCACCAGGAAGTGTTATTGTTGACAAGCTGGCATCCCCAAGAGAAAACGATAGATTCTTTCTAACAAATATTCTTTTCTGTATGTCTTGTCTTGTACATTAGTCTGCTTTCCGGAAATAAATTGTGTTGTCTGTCCTTCTTCGATTTACGGATTCCGATTACTCCCTTGGTATCTTCAAACTCTTATTGCATATTTAGATGAAAAATATTGGAATACTTTTGTGTGGTTTGAAGAATGATTCAGATCTTTTATTTTGAGAGAAATGTGGTTGAAAATTAATGAGATGAAATACCTGTATATCGCCATTTTTGAATTGAGACTAAATTTGAAATAGGACCTGTTAAACAAAACGCGAAAAAATATATCGCTCTTATAAAATTGTTTTACTCTGAAGTTTGTACTTAGCTATTCACTATGAAATAAAACAACCGGTTAATGATAATTTTGTCACGTGACAACGATGGACAAAACAATCATGAATAAAATAAACTGTGTTCCTAATTTTGAAGAAAAAGGTGTTATGAAAACAATGAATAAAAACTGAAATAAGATCACATAAAATCATATGGATATATATTTGTGCCATCTCGCACTGTCGTTTTCTCACCACGCTATCCAGACACAGCAACATCCTGGTGGAGCTAGATCACTTTTATCTCGTACTGTCGTTTTACTGTTCTTTTTTTTATCTGCCACCTCGCTGTAATGAAAGACTTCCAGAGCACAATAATGACAAAACGAGATAATGAAATTCTTAATTGTAGTTCTGTGGTTCTACATTGCTTAAGCGGAACGTCATTTAAGCTAATTGTTTCATTGTGTACTGTCTCCGTGTAATAAGTGTAGAACGATATTCAGGTAAATATTGTTCCGTCGTCGCGTCATAACTACAACAACAGTAGAACGCCATAACGATAGATATCACATTCAAAGCAAGTAAGACGGTGTTTTTTTTCCCATCTAAACCAATATTACAATGCCATTGTTTGGTAATAAAAGGACATGACTTGTCTTGTATTAATCCATATAGACTTAAAGAGCAATAAACAGGAAGAATTACGTTTGGCATAAACATACAAATTACCCCAAATGGGAATGGAGCAGTTCTTAACTATTGGACGTGTTAGCAGGATTATGAGTGATGACCAATCTGTTTTTCTTAAAATATGTTATATCGTTATAGCGCGGAAATAGCAAGACAGAACGCCAAAACGAGATCTAGGTAAATCTCGTTTTTTTGCCGTTTCAATTACATGTAAAATTCGGTAATAAAATTACGAGCCTTTCGATGTACGTTTTACTAAACTATAAAAAGTATCAAATTATTATTTTCCGAACGACAAAAAATATCACACACATACTCTGATTGTCATTATACATCCTCAACCATAAAGCAAATTGTAAAAGTACAAATATATGCACTCTTAATATCTATTACATAACTTACACGATTTAATTACACAAGATTAGTTTATGCAAATATGTATATGATACACCTAATCAAACTGAAGGAGTGCAATGTATAAAATACTGAAAAAAATGATATCGTCAACAAATAGTATGATAAATCATAAACGCCTTACGTCAAATCATATTTCAAGGTGGACAAGTACAAGTCAATATGTTTTACACACACGTTATTTAAAGGAGAGGTTATATTATTGTACAATTTGATAATGTTGGACAAGAAAAGATAATAAAATCGCTGATAAACAATAGTTCAAGGTTAGCGACTTCAAATTTCGGAGAACAGTGTTCTTTCATTTATATACAATCCATAAAAAGCATCGAAATGTAACAAAAGTACTGTTAGTCTAAATATGTAACTAATAAAATGAATAACACAACATCGATATATATATATCCCCAACAGACATATACATGACTGCTCACTTTTCTGGGATTGGCATTGAAACTTCAATAAAAAGAGGCGGGGTTCAGCTAGCCGTATGGACAGATCCCTCCTCTCATGATGTCATACATGGCTAAAGAGTCAATAGCTGCTCATGTTGAAATCTTATATCCTGCCAAAGGAGATAGTTCCGACAGGTTAGGCAATCCAAATGTTCAAATATGTATCCTATGCGTGTACATATACATCTGATACATGTTAGTCTAAGAAGGCGTGGTATTTTTTTTGCATTCTGCTGTAATCTACATTTTGATGTTTGGCATGCCACATTGTATGACATTCTATCTATAGCTCTTTAAAATGCGGTAATGATGAAGTGATATGCAGGATACATAATATGATGTGTACTTATTTTTAAGTATAAATTGATTACTTTACCTTTTTAAGCTACGCAAGGCATTTACAGTCGAGTTGGGATTTCGTACACTTACACGCAAAATGGCCAATCAGAACACTGTATCAAGCAAATATACGGTTCTGATTGGACGATTTTAGAGTATGCAATCTTGTAATGAAATGTTTTATAATCGTTATCCTAGGTTTTACATGTCGAAGAAAGATTGGCAATACAGTATAGAATGTTATTTGCTGTTCATAGTGTTTTGTATTTTCCATATTGCTGTCAGTGTCTGACACTTTCCACATTTGCGTACAAGACGGAATCGCGATTACGGACTTATTGAAGACTTTCATATGACTTGCGTAATTAGCATTGCTAGAGAAATGTGATTTAGAACGGCACATTTGTAGCTCTTTCAACACACTATATTTATAATGTTAATGAACTACCAGCAAGTATTGTGGTAAACAAGCTGGGTTTCGCAAGGGAGAAAAGCATATTTTCTCCATAATGTGTTTGTCTTGTTAAATTGTCTGGTTTCCAGAAATAAATTACATACATACAAGACAAATTTTGAGATAAAGTTACGTTCTTTCCGAATTAATACAAATCTTTTATTTTGAAAGAAATCTCAATAAAAACGAGCGAGACCAAATTCTTTATGAAAAAAAATATACTATTTGAAGTACATAAACATAAAAATGTATTGTTAGTGTAAATATGTGGTTAATGCAAGAATTTATGTGCAACTATCATGTCAATGATGAAAAGTCTAAATGTTCAAATACATAATATATAATATAAAAGAGAGAAAAAGAGCACAAACAACTAATACATATTTAGTTAGGCAAAGGCCAGACCATAAATTAGACCGATTCTTATTGTTAAGCAATGTATATGACTGCTCTTTTAGATAACATATATTTTAAAACACAAATAATGTTTATTTATTATATCTAATAGATCTATATCAGAGGATAAGGTGTAAAATATACAATGGTAGGAGTAATTGTCGGTGTTTTCCAACACGTTTGTCTGTGTTTTCCGCCACTTTTTGTCGGTCTTTTCCATCACTTTGAACAATATTTCATTTATATCGTGATAGCAAACAATAGCACATAAAGTTGAATCGAGATCAACTTTCCACAAATGAGAAACATACTTACAAACTGTAAGCAATTGAATTGATTGCATTGGTAGATTCAACTACCATATAAAGTATTGAGTGAAAAAAATACTATGTACTTATGAATTTACATGCACGAAATGTACAATTTGATAAGTGTTAGCAAGTCAATAGTGTTAATATCTTAGCTTGAAAATGTGTTTACCATGCAATTTAGTGCATATGACGTATTCCACGAATAACATAATCAAGGTCAAAAGATTGGATATTAAAATATGTCTTATTTCCGTTACATGTGTATGTTTGCGCATAGTGGTGTCCATTACATATTGGGTTGTGTTTCTGTTTTGTTTGTCTTCGTCTGGTGTACCCTTTGTTGCCAGTTTCTCTGAATTGTCCATTTCCGATTGGTTATTCGGTGTTCTCTAACGTTTATTTGTTTTGCTTTTCTTCGTCTTGTGTACCCTTTGTTGCCAGTTTCTCTGGATTGTCCATTACCGATTGGTTATTCGGTGTTCTTTAACGTTTATTTAAAGGTCATTGGAAGAAATAGTCAAAATTGTTGAGGTTACCTATCGCCCGTGATGTAGGGAACTTGAGTTTTTGTATATTGCAGGTGTAATCATACTGACTACTGAACTTATGATTCTATCCATCAGCTAGCTGAACGATGTATTAGTGTAAAACACCAAAATGAGCAACAAATAACAATGGGTAAAAACAATTCATCTTAAAACATCACAAAGGCAACCAAAATTATATGTTGTAGCATCAGAAATAAAAAAAAAAACACCACAATCTCTTAATCATACACGACAGATTAAAATACCACCTCTGCTTACTATAGACATTTAAAGACGAATGAGCTGAAGAAAATGATCTAAGTGGTCTGTACTTTAATACTACAAATTAATTAATATCCTTTCTTTAATCACAGAAATCAATGACAAAGAATAGTTATATATAACAATGAAATGCCACAGATGTCAATTAATGACTGGATAGTGATGGACTATCTCATCATCGTCTTGTATCATCCACGCGATCCTAACACACCAACTACAACTATTATTGTCATATACTATAGTCAGATCGCTATCAATCGATTCATTATGATCCATGAAAATTTCAAGATACACTGGCTATTTTAACGTGCGCAAACAGAGTTTGGTTTGGTTTGGTTCATAGTTTTTAACACCAGTTTCAACAATATATCAGTTATATCATGGCGGTAAGTTTTATTGGTGGAGGAAACCGGAGTGTCCATAGAAAACCACCGACCTGTCGCAAGTTACTGACAAACTTTTTCACAGATTGTTTTATCGAGTAAACCTCGCCATGAACGTGGTTCGAACTCACAACTGATGGCCACTGATTGCACTGGTAGTTGTAAATCCAGTAAAACAGTATCATATTTCACGTAGAATGTAACCGAAAGTTGTCGTTCAATATTCCCCGATATTTGCACAAGTACAAAATAATTTCAAATCATGCTGCATCAACATGCTAAAATGGTGGTCGCATCATTCTGAAAATTCTATTATGCAAATTGCACAAATATTGATAAACATTGAACCTTGTAAGACAATAGTTGCCCCAGCATGTCATGCAATATATTATTTTGTGTGGAGGAATGTTAACGATCATTCGTGCAATATCCTGATACAGTGGTTTTCTACGGGTGCTCTTGCTTCCTCCACCAATAATACTGACCGCCACAATATAAATGAAATATTGTTGAACGTGGCGTTAAACACCATAGCCCTAACAGTATGCTTGTTATTTGTATTGTTACCCCACTGTTTTAAGGCCAAGCAGCACAGGCTGGGTCGGTACTGTACTAGACAGGGAGTATAACAAACCCAGTAGTCAGAAGTCACTACCTTCGTGATTACATGGCATTTACTGATTCACACGTGGAACACACTTGCATGATCGCATCATTTAACCAAGAGAGCAGGTTTTAGCCCCTATAACTATTGAATCCTACCTCTTTTTACTGCAGTAAATGAACAAGCCAGGAATGTGGGTGGCCATGTTTATTTGTGTTAGTGTATCGATTTTCTCTCTGTTTTTACGATTTTCGGATGAGAAGATGGAACTGTTTTGACAGTGTGGAATGTTTTGTTTTCATTTATTTTTGCAAATACTGTAAATTTGAGAAACAATATTTGTCTCAAAACAGTCAGCTATAGATAATAGGGTTGGTTTGCTCTTTGTATGCTATCTTTAGAATGTATATACTGCACGCTTATTTCTTCATACCAGGAAAGACAGATGCTTCTTCTAAAAAGTAGCGACAACAATCGGTCTTTCATATGAAGGGTATCGATTCAATACCAACAGGGGAATACATTTTCATCAAGACAATCCAACAATCTTGAATACAATAAAATTGTGACCAATGCTACTGACTACTGACTAACCTTATCTTACAGACTAGTAATTTATCAAGTGTCTTAAGGAAGAAACGCAGTATTATGGGTATTAATATCTGTAGCAATATAAACAAATTATATCAACAATTCACTTATATTACAAATCATATTAAACAAATCCTATATAAGACGAAGGCCATTGTAATGAAACAAAGTTAAAGTCAGAAAAAAATTCAACAGGAATTAATCTTCTGATCGCCTTCAGTATCGTAACACAAAGAAGACGATGACAGAGTCGAATTAAAATATGTGTTCTGGTAAACATGTGGCGGCATTATACCGGTTAGTTTGATCATAACCCAGTTCTCCTCATTCCTAGAATACAATTTGTATAGCCGTTGAACCACATCGATGGTGCCAGAGTTTGTATGCCCGCCTCGAATGTGGTAGATCATGAGTCTGGTCAAACCAAAGACTATAACATTGATATAATTATAAGCTGCTCCTTTGATAGATACACAACATCAATGAGCAAAGACTAGTTGGGTCGTAATAAGATAATATGTCCAAGTGGAACAATATGTCTACCCACACACTGTTGTGTCAGTGAGGTAGCACCATAAAAATCCAACCAATGCGCGTTGATTTATTACAAATCAAAAATCATCATCATTACGTCGAAATACAACTTGTTCTCTTATCGATAAGCACAATCACTCACGCACTATAACCGTGGACAGCACAACATCAAGTCAGCGAATACTCATAATCAACTGAAAGGAGATAGAATATGATGATTGTAGACCATTAGTAAAAGTCTAAGATCTGACAATAGGGCGTGATATCAATTAGAAATAAACATTTAAATAAATCAATGGTCTTCATGAAAGACTAAATGCAATAAAAGTATCGTGAAACTTGTCTATACCGAAGTTCAATGGGACCAGCTTTTGTGTTCGGAATATATAGAAGTTCGGTTTATACTAGTTAAATTAACAAAGATTTCCTACACAAAGACTTTACTTAAAGTTCGGTTTATACAGGATTTCGTTTATTCAGGGTTCGATTTAAGCATTCCAATCTTTCGATTATGAGCATACCTGATGAATGCGTCGTGTTCACTAAATGTCATATCTATCCTTTTTTTTTTTTTTTTTTTCACTGTAATGGATTTGTTGTAATTATATTATTGTAAAATAAGTGAAAATCTTAAACAAATCACGATCCACATCCATTGCAAGTCAATGAAAGCACATATGAAGAACTATTAATTGGGAATGTTGCATTATATTTCAGCTCAGAGATGTTATTTAATAATTTACGGAAGTGAGAAATACAAACATAGTTAAATCACAATCAAGACATAAGATTCGTTTTGCAAAAAAAATCCCAAACGTTTAAGCATAGATCGCCACCCAAGCAACACAATATAATCAGCTAAAACAAGTAAGAATTAACCAAGTACATAAACAAGTGTTATTCCACTATAGTTTTCTTGAATTGTGTTTTCCCTCACCCCATAATTATCAATTAATTAATAAGTAGAAATAATAAGTTGTAAGTATGTAAACAGATTTTCAGCAGAATCAACTATTTACCAAAAGAAAAAAAACATGGTAACGTATACGTCATGAGAGAATTACAAGAGTAATAATTCAGCAATATCAATGAAATTGCTTAATAGCAGGATCAAAAAACAGTAAATAACAATACAATGCAATTAATAAACAGTCGAGAACATTCCTCCAAATTCCTGAAAACAAAAGCAATATCTATCAAATGCCAATCTTACAAGGACGCATTTAACATTAACCTACTGTTCAATTATCAAAATGTAAAATTGTGGAGTTAAAAAAAGCTTAACAAGTCAAGTGGTGTAATGACCTAATCATGTTTCTTTGTTTTGTTTTGTGGAAGTAAATGATAACAAATGGAAATAAAAGCAATCCTGGCAATCCTAAATGGGACATGTGCAGGTTATATTATTGTTTGGCTATAATATGTATTGTCTTTGAAGATCCAATTCTCTGAGAAGGAGTATCGGGATCTCAATCGGTTTCACCCTGCCACATGTTATTACATGAACAAAGCACCGACCAAGATTTCCAGCGCCATAGGAGTGGTATTTTTGCATTCAATGGTAGAGGTGGCATCACTGTATTGAGATAAGTGGAATTGTTGACCATCACAAAGTTAACCTTCTTTAATTATTATACTTTATGTAAGTTTCTTTAGTGATATACAGCCCACCAGCCGTTCCTCTTACTTAGTATTGCTGCGTAGTAAGCGGAGAAGAAGCAAATACCAGTTTTATAGTCTTTGTGTTAAACCGACCGGTGGTAAAACTACCGAGGAGAGCACGTTGACTATTACACTACCGATATGGTTACATTTGGCGTAAAGCAATAATCACTATATCATATGGTCACATCTATTTTAACTTTTTGATAGATTTGAGGATTAGAAATATATCCGTTGTGAGTTCGAATTCCGCTTAGGCGAGATGTACTCGATACCACATTATGTAATAAAGTGTGTCAGTAACTTGCGGCAGGTCGATGGTTTTCTCCGGGTACTCCGGTTTCTTATACCAATAAAACTGACCGACAGAATATAGCTGAAACATTGTGAAAGTGGCATCAAACACCATAACTCCAACACTAACCCTAGAGATATTTCACTCGTGTTATAGTAATTTAAAGGATTCATCATTTCTTTTCCGTTGAGTTTCTTCTTCTTGAAAAAGACTGAATTAGTTAATTAATACACACATGATCACAGTGTATAACGTACATATCTTCATGCCCCTCCAGGATTGCATTTCCTTTCAAGCAAACTAATTTCCTGGTAACCCATTTATCGTTCATTTCAGTTCTTGATTTCTTTATTATGTCTGTAAATTGAACTTATAGTGCACTCTCACTTTATTGTATAAAGATTACATGTACTTCAGTTCCGATAATACATAATAATCAAAGTCTCGACACTATCCTTCTGTTTGTTTTGTAGTAACCGATAGTGAAAATGTAATAACATTAATGCACTGATACTTATCTTATTTTTATTATTTGAATCATTTGTTTGCATTTTATTTACCACAGTACATGTCAACAAGGAGTTGAGGACTGAACAGAAATGTTTAATTATTGTCATACTGTGTTCTAGATTCACGACAAACACAAGAGTATATTTTTCTAACTGTTAATTGTTCATTTGTCATTAGCGGTTTTCTGCTCCATATATGGTGCCCAGATAAGCAGGTTTCTCTTGGGAAAAGTCTTTAGTAACAAAGATGATTGAATGTTAAAAGTATGTAATCACATTAAACAAAATTACCACGATTTCTACCATGAGTGTAATGGAAACACAAATCCCTTCTCAAGACAATTTCAAAATCACTATGATATGCACTACACATGGAGCAGGAACTACTTACCCTCCAGGAGCACCTATGTTCACTCCATGTATTTGGTAGGGATTCGTTTTGGTTTCTGTGTAATGTTTTGCAGATTATTGTTTGTGCATTTATTCTTTTTCGTTTGGCCATTGTATTGTCTGTCCTTCAATTCACGGCTTTTGTGTACCCCTTTAGCATATCTTAAGCTTTTTATGGACGAATGAGACTTCATAACGGGCACTAGCAATCAAGCGGGATACGCTACCCATTGTCGTCTATCTTCGTTCCTCTTCAAGGTGCTTTATAGGACCTCATATTCTTTAATCTGTTGTCCTACACTGTTATATCTGAATCTGTTGAAAGTTCAAATTTCAACAGTTGGACAACACTATGATCACCACCAACAGCAAAAACCATTCCTCCGAGAAAGATTGAACTCCAAACCACAGAAATTACAACGACAAAAGCTGATGGATATTTAAAGACGACTGGTGTAAAGCAAACAATGAAATATCAACCTTACACTTTGGAAATTAGATCTTGGGTCCCAGTGTATCCATGTTTCGTTTGTTAAATTGTTGCTTATCGTAACGTCAAGTAACCAGGACTAGATTGTACAAACCATAATTAAATTTAAGTGTCAATCAAAACTTAATTGACACTTAACTTACTTGAAATGTACATGAAATTAATTTACACTTAAGGTTTAATTGAGACTTAAATTTAATTGAGATTTGTGCCGCCCAATCCAGTATTCCAAATAATATAGTCATGATCAGAACAAGTTGATAATCAATTAATAGGCAACTTGTCCTGAATGAAAACAAAAACTGCATCTATTTTCTAGGTATACGTGAAAGTACTGATAGATGCTGCTCTCTGAATAATTCATTTGAAAACGTTTCCCGTAACGAGTACTGATTAATTTATATAAACTATTTGGGTGTATATCATCATTCTTGATTATAGTTGATCAATACACAGCTGTAGGTATGAAGTCTCTGAAATTAGTAGATATTTACAATATTTTTTTTACCATTTTTCATACTTTTTGTTCTTATTTTATGTAAACTATCGGATGTTGAATGACCAAAACCTTATTTCGCATTTATTCTGTGCAAAATGTCCTTGCCTAAATTGAAGCAAATACTGTTGAAAGTGGCGCTAAGCACCATTACCATAGTCATAGCATAATTGATGCGGAGCTATTTACATTTATTTAAACTTTTCTTGTTGAATCTGATTAAATCAAAAATTGAAAAATCAAACAGTGAAAAGCACAAATAATAGTTTCAACTGTAAGGACCACAAACCTTAGGAGAAAATAACAAAGACAGCTAGACGAATAGAAATACTCGTCGCTGGCATATCATTGTTTAAAAAGGTAGTTTCTATTGGTTGTATAAACATATAAAAACGTAGATATCTAATTTAATTAACACGATACGTCTCTAGAACAAACGTCATCAGGTACGATGAAAGCTAAAAGATTGGAAAGCCAAATAATTTCAAAGTACAGTCAAACCTGTATTAAGAGGTCACCGTTGTGACAATTAGAAAGTAGATTTATAAGATAGGTGACCTCTTAAAAGAGGCTCAATTCATATGAAATTTTCTATGACAGGACAAGAAAAATGTGATCTTTTAATACAGGTGACTGTTTAATAGAAGTGACCGCATGGGCAGGTTCGACTGTATTAGGAAACAAGAAAACTAAAGGACCTAAACAAAACAGTCAAAATTGTCTAAGTTGATATATACCGGTGGGAGATAAACCTTAGTTTTTATAATAATTACATTATTTAAGACTTGTAAATGTCAATAATGAATATATTTTATTAACCATAACTAATTGGCGGATGATAACCTCCAGGGATTATAGTCTACCAAAAAATGTATTCTAAGGTTTGGTTATCTCAAGAAACTAAGTTGAATAACCTTGAATGATTGCTAAGAATTCATTTACGCTTAAATTAATCAATCAATTATTTTTTTAATTAATTTAACAGTAATCAAAATGTGAACATTGCAAAAACAAAAATTGATTGAAATAAAATATAGCCAGAGAGAAAGAAAGGAAGTCATAGATAAAGCATATGTCTAGGGTCTCATTTAAAAGCCAAAAACCCCACAAACTACTTCCGCGTTCGATGTTTTGATATGCGTATCAATATACTTTCCCCTACTGCATATCACTTACAAGGAACGCTTGACCTTCCTCTAATTGATATTCTAAAAGTCAGATCCTGAAAAGAATATCCAAATTAATTAAGATTGCGTGGTTTCGGTTTAATTCCAGATGTGTTCAATTATATTTCATTATTATAAGGAAATTATTAAAGACTATTATATTTCTCACAGAAATGGTATTGATGAAATAATATAAAACTCACTTCAGGCGAAAGAACAAAAATAAATAGAGTCATATTAGGTTGTATCATGCCACATGCATTACATCAAAGTGTTGTTTTTAAGGAGGACTCTTGTCTTATATACGTTGCTTGTGTTTGTTTGAGGATAGTGGTGTCAAACACATATTGTGTTATGTTTTCGTTTTGTTTTTCTTCTTATTGTGTACCCTATCATGCCAGTTTCTCTGGCTTGTCCATTTTTGATTGCCCCTTCGGTATTATCTAATGTTTATTAAGAGAAAAGACCTTAGGTAGTGGGGTTGTGTTACTCGATCTTTAGTTTTATATGTATGTTTGTTCTTTTGTACTTTTTCTTTTGGCCATTATTCGATATACGGATTCTGATTGCCCCTTTGGTATCGTCAAACTCTTCGTATTAACTATGCGCTGTTGGTTATATGGTGCAAACTTCTGTTTTTTCTTAGTCTCGTTCAACAAGACTTCAATTGATCTGCAGTGCAGGTCACTTATTCTAATTCTAGGTCATATGATAAAGTCGGGGGTGTCTACACAACTACAGGTGGGCTTTGCCTATTTATTTTATTCAATAGATATATACTTTATATTTTTTTATATTATGTGTTATGCATTTGTAACAGAAACGTACTGATTTGTTTTTTTTATCAAAACGTATCTAGAGCCCTTCAGAGAAGAAACAATATGAACTACGATGGCATCTTCTAATGAAATGATATTTTAACTATAATTGGTGTACCTTGAACCACCCCTTTCTTGGTTACAAAGCAATATTTAATAGAGGTTGTTTTCGTTGGAGAATACGAATATGTCTACATGTGGTTTATGAGAGGTTTCGTTTATATTTACGGGTAGTGTCGCGTGCTTTGTTTTTATTGCTTACTTCTCCGTTGATATTAAGCTTCATCTACTTGTATTTATCGCCTCTTATAGGTAGAGACAGTTCAAGACAGACTGTATTTCAGAGCATGCGAGAATCTGGTGGAACGAGACTATAAGGGTTCAAGATGAAGAACATCAACCTTTGTAAGCGAGGCATTTAGATAGATAGATATACATGCAATTATTTTGTAACATGGAGAAAGTATAATTAGAAAATACTAATGTGATAATCATTTAATATATTATAGAATAGCACTCTCTCAAAGTCAGTCTTGTATTCGAAAATACCAAAGGTCAAAAGAATTTTAAACCAGTGGTCTCGTACAATGTTATTAAAGGAAAACTCCATGGTCTTAACAAGTTAGCGTGAATATTTAAATGACATTAACTAAAAGACATTTGTGTTAATGACTGTTAAAAATAATATACCGTAAGGTAGAATTTGGTGATCGAAGTTGCCTGTTGCACCAAACAATGGGGGTCGCCATTTTTCAACACTCTACAATGTGAGGAGACAAGGGACATAATCCATTCTCGGATTATACCTGCAATTAAAGCTCTTCCGAAAGAGCCGTGACGTATTAGTGCCGGTATCGTATATTATATCAGCATTGATCAGTAATTGATCGTAAAATAACGTCGTATATTTATCTTTTGATATTTACAAATCATTATGACTTTACGTTAAGCATTTTATTGCACTAACGAAATTAAAAGGGAATATGTGAGAATAATATTTTTGTGTAATTACCCTTGTCAACACATCGACTAGTGACCTCGAAAAATTCGGAAAAGTACGACAGCATTGGGGACAAAAAAAGAAAAAAAAGTGTACGCATAAAATGAGTTAAAACTGACAGTTATTTAAACTATACGGCCAATCACGTAAAACATGAAATTCTCGGAGATGAAATTATACGTAGACCCTCCCCCCTCCCGATGCAAATAAACTCATTGTTATATGAAAATGTAACATTGGATGGGAATATTAAGAAAAAAAATTAGAACGATATACGATTATAAACATTGTATTGCAGTTGATCTTATATTAAAACATAACCAAACGGGCACGATGTTGGGAAGAGTCAGATACATGTTATTTATTCAACTAACATGATCCGGACCTGTGACGTCACATGAATAGGTGTCATGGCCGCTTACACTACGACAGGAAATTCCAAATATTCACATTTTTAATTGGGTATATTAATGTTAATAAAGGTGTTTTTTTTTTGTTTTTTTATAAATAATAAGTTATTTATGAATAAAAAGTTATAATGAATTAAATTAAAACAACTTTTCAACTGACTGGAGTATTCCTTTAAGTGTCTTGTATATCCACGATTCTCTGAGGGCATATTTCAGAACCATTGATTTTCCACCACTAAAGACGCTATTTAAAAAACAAAAACATGACAACACTGAATTTAATGTCATAAAGAGATATGACAGTCATTTTTAAGTAGTATAATGTATTTTTAAGTAACGTAATGTATTTTTAAGTGATGTAATGGAATGCGGTGTCGAAATAGGATAACAAATGTTGTAACTTATTTGAACGAGAAGATTCGTGAATGGAAGATGAATCTAATTTCATCAAAGAAAGCAATAAAATTACAGGAATTGGCAGGAAATATGTAGACGGTGTAATAAAACCACAGTGGAGACATTGAATCATAGTTATATAAATGGAAAGCATTATCATTCAAAATATACTTCATTTATGTTGGCAACAGAAGCTCAAATTAAGTAACTATTTTCTTCTCATAAATATGAATATAGACAGCCAGTCAGTGTACTTTAATGGTTTGTTTACAACTGTTTCTCGACAAAAGTGCTGTGATATGATATAAAACTGAGTAAGTATAAATAGTTCAACATATACTGAACTGCAACATATTTGTTTGAAAATTATAAATGAATTATTATGTATCATAATATTTTGTAAGATGTTTGATCAGTATATTCACTCGCTATCAGGGTCGGATTATGATTGTTTGGTATCTCTAGGCTAATGACATGATGGGCTCCCCTCAGATGGAACCATCCTCTAACTTGCCCGCACCCGTCTTGAGCATTTGTTACTCGTAATATATCTTAACGCAAATTCTTTAAATAAACTGGCTACAAACAGGGGCCCCTTTTTTTAAATTGCGTTTTCAGACACCCGGGCCTCCCTTTTTTAAAGTTGAAATTTGATTTTAAGTTATTCAGCGATGCAAACTATTAGAATATTATGCTTATGCTCATTTGAAATTTTTTTTGCAGGGCCCTCAAGCTACAGCTAAAACATGGTTCGATTCCAGGGTGTTGTGATATGGACTTTATACAACTCTAGGTGGTAAAGTTTGTCAATCACTTTCGGAAAGTCGGTAGTTTTCTGGCGCTAAGCAAACAACAGCCGAATATGAAACAAAATTTGTAAAATGTTTCAATGAAAGGGATGTGTCACAGAAATGATAGCAAGTGAGTGATTGATTGTTGCTTAACTCCACGAGAGCTATGTCATTGCTATGATATGAGGGGAACAAGTTATTTCTGTGAGATGATGATGATGATGGTGGTAGAGATGTCCGCTTTGCACTAGAAACACACACTTAGTTGGATTTACATAGTGTTAGCTTACTGAAGCAATAGTTTAGATATGTTGCTCCTCTCGGACACATTATGATGATTCCGAGACTACCAATCTTTGATGTTACTCCCTAACACTCCGTGCTTATCAGAGAAGCAGCAAATACCAATTTTATTGTTTGACCCGATGGATGACCGCACTCGAGGCCAGCACGATAACCATTAAACCGCGGGTTATTCATTTGTGGCAAACTTTCAGATGGATGTTCTTAAAGAATGAAATATTATCAAATTAGTTGTTATTAACTGTTTCTTTGCATATATATTTAATCATAGCAAATCTACAAGATACTGCATATAATAAGTATAAGACTAATTGTAAATATGGTGCACTCTTACTTATTTAAGCATAGATTGATCATTTGATTGACAAACGAGCTTAATTTAAGTGTTTGCAATGCATTGCATTTGTAAATACATCAATAACATACAACATTCAGTTTAATTAAAATTGTATCTGACTGTCTTATGTTATCGTGGACGCCATTAGAGTGCACTGACTTCCGGTTTTGTGAATCAAAAACAGGAAATCAGGAAAAGAAATTCATCCATGCAAGACGCAAGTAAAAGGGACAGATATGATGCTTACATGAACATATAATGTTGAAATGTTGTATACATTTAACAGAGATAATATTCCAAGTATGTGTCTTTTTTCAATTAATTCTTTTCATAAGTAGGATAAAACTAAATTATTTTGAGCTTTTAAATTAACAAACAAGTAATACTGAAAACAGCACGTTTTCCTGTAAAAACGTAGAAATTACATGTATTTGCTGTAAATATCTTTTGATAATTACAACAGAGAATAATTGTAAAGATATCTATCAAACATTCCTCAGTTATAAATTTAATATCTAAACATTTTATGACATATTCATGTTTATTATATTACGCAACTAGGAAACGAAACAAGGTCTCAATTTGTTTATTTTTTAATTTATAACAGTGTATTGCCAATAATCAATAGAAACATAAAAAGTAACAATTGATAACATTGCATAATTTAATAAAAGGCATATTTTAGCAATCCAGATGTTTCTTTCTTTACAATTTCATCATTTATGCATTTTAAATTGTGACAATCAAACACCGTCGATCAACGCAAGAAATACAGAATATACTTTTTGTTTACCGTGAAAATAACTATTGATAACCCGACGATAAACAACAACCAATGAAATGTAGGCATATTATTTTTTTTTCATTAATGAAATGTATGTAATATTAAAAAAAAATTACAGGTGCCGTCGTGGCCGTGATATATGGATTTACAACTACCTATGCATTAAGTGCCTATCACCACTGATGTTGTGAGTTCGGTTGTGTCTGATTAGGTGGATTTGTGATTATTTGAAATAATCTAAAGCAAGCGATGGTCTAAAAAAAAATCAAGAAGTTAAATAGATATGGCAAGCATATGAACAACGGAAACGATACGAACCACTTCTCATGCAATATTCACAAAAAACCCTATATATCAACCAATAGGCACATCCTAGCGACACATTTTAACTACTTGTATTGTTTGTAAACTTATCAACGTCATGACTATAACTAAAACAGCTCGAATCGAACTGAAGCAAGTACAAAATACAAAAGCTGTTGGGTTAAATTTTCATTCGTACATGTTTACAGTGGAACATTTCTAAACCGAACCTTATTAGAACCAACTTTATACAGATATCATTCATTGGTACTTTATCTAAAGTTCGGTTTATACAGGATTCCGGTTATTCAGGGTTCGGCTTAGACAGGTTTCACGATATATAAATTAACATAATCCACTATCCTTTCGACATCANCGATTATAAAGGCCCAGCCCATGGTTAAATGAATATAACACAATGGCTGCCATGGATTATTTCGATTCTAATAGGACAAATACGGTAATTTTTATGACCTTAGGACACCTTAGAATCCGCCATACAACGGCTGTTCCGTTTAGCCCCCTTCACATATGATGACGGAATCGGCGCAATTTGAGCACATATATTAAATCAAACTCTATATTGTGTGAGTAATAATATTATAAGATTTTTTTCATTTGTTTTTAAAATTCATTGAATTTACCTTTGGGGATTCCCAGTACGCACACATACATTCCATTGATGTGTGTCACGCATGAATAACAACCTAACCTTCATGTATTGTTTACAGTACTTTTTCCTTCATCGATAACTAGACGGTGATGTAATTAAGTTACTGATACTTTCCAATTTGATGGTATTTTGCATTTAGCTACTTAAACAAGTAAAATAATCAAAAAATCGAGAAAAAAATCAGTAACCAACTTGTGTCAATATCACCAGCGTCCCTTGTAAACTACGTCACATGATGACGATAAATTACAAAAGTCAAAGTCGATAGATGGTTGTCTTAAGTATTTTTTCCGGATTTTTTTTTGTATGTGTAGTTGTTGTGTATGACCTCACGGAAACGACCTTGTAGGATTTTATACATAAACTTTTTAAATTATGTTGGTTTTTTTTAAGGACTTTAAAAATACGTTATATGCCGGTGTTTTGTTTGTTTACACTCGGTCGTCACTGTAACTTCACAGCGGGAGGGTACACGGAATAGCCGAATTGACAACATTACTGCGTTTGCGCTAAAAATGTTGTTGTTGAGTATTATATGAACTGACGATAACACGGCGTCATATTAGAATTTTTAATTTATAACAGTGTATTGCCAATAATCAATAGAAACATAAAAAGTAACAATTGATTACATTGCATAATTTAATAAAAGGCATATTTTAGCAATCCAGACGTTTCTTTCTTTACAATTTCATCATTTATGCATTTTAAATTGTGACAATCAAACACCGTCGATCAACGCAAGAAATACAGAATATATTTTTTGTTTACCGTGAAAATAACTATTGATAACCCGACGATAAACAACAACCAATGAAATGTAGGCATATTATTTTTTTTTTCATTAATGAAATGTATGTAATATTTAAAAAAAATTACAGGTGCCGTCGTGGCCGTGATATATGGATTTACAACTACCTATGCAATAAGTGCCTATCACCACTGATGTTGTGAGTTCGGTTGTGTCTGATTAGGTCGATTTGTGATTATTTGAAATAATCTAAAGCAAGCGATGGTCTAAAAAAAATCAAGAAGTTAAATAGATATGGCAAGCATATGAACAACGGAAACGATACGAACCACTTCTCATGCAATATTCACAAAAAACCCTATATATCAACCAATAGGCACATCCTAGCGACACATTTTAACTACTTGTATTGTTTGTAAACTTATCAACGTCATGACTAGTACAAAATACAAAAGCTGTTGGGTTAAATTTTCATTCGTACATGTTTACAGTGGAACATTTCTAAACCGAACCTTCTTAGAACCAACTTTATACAGATATCCTTCATTGGTACTTTATCTAAAGTTCGGTTTATACAGGATTCCGGTTATTCAGGGTTCGGCTTAGACAGGTTTCACGATATATAAATTAACATAATCCACTATCCTTTCGACATCAAGTAAAGTAGAAATATTGTTGCTAATAAAGAATTAAACTGTAATGGTCTAAAATATAACTAACCACTAAAGTGCCAATCACTCCTCTGTCAATCTTCAAACTTACAAACACAGATATGATAACAACGGAAGCCGCTAAAATATTGGACCTGGATTTGGACAGCCACAAAAATGTGGATAGCTGAAGCCGGTTAATGATACCCTTCTTGATTTCTTGAGAAGGCCAACGACAACACAAAAAAGATCGTGCCGTAATAAACATCAAGTTGCCGACGTATGTTCACCAGTATGAGTTCACAAAACATGATTAGGTTTTTACCTTTAAAAGGGGTTGTGTTTTATCTTATTGTTTAATATTTATATAAAAATAGATGATAAAATAAATGGCCAAAAAGATAAATTCTAACTAGAAAACAGTATACTATTCAAATGAAAATGTATACATTTTCAAGAGTGTAATTTGCATAGTTTAAAGTTTGGTATATCTTATATAGAAAGATAACGAATTGATTGTTCAATTCAAACACCAATGTGTTATAAGATAGGAAATGATGGAACCAAACAAGAGCAAACCTGGCAGGATAATACCGTCGAAATTACGTCAAAACAACAACTAAATAAAAATGAATCAGAAATACAAGGCTTAGACGAGACAGTGACCTTACATCTATAAATAGTGATAATCGCTTACTTCCGATAACAATCAATATGTATTTAACTTGATTGGCATTTAATAATGTTAATGTCAGTATAATTGCTTCCTCGAGGGTATAATCCGCCCAGTAATCAGTGTTTCAACACTGACATGGGTTTAATAGATATGATATATTCATCATGTTTAGACCCTTCTGTTTACTTGCTCCCAAAGACTTTTAAATTAGTTGGTTTTCTAATGTTTTGACTATGAGCGTACCTGATGAAGGTTGTTCCAGCAACACATTGTGCTCACTAAATTAAATGTCTAGGTTTTTATCACGATTACTACATCGATACTTCTGCTGATGGACTATTAGTCTCCATTGTTATCATCCGCCCAGTAGTCAAAGTTTCGGCCCTGACATTATTTATAAGATATATTCATTATTGGACAATGTTGGGTATTCTGTTTAGCCTCTTTTCACTTTTAGCGCACCTGACGAAGGTATTCCAGAAACGTTTCGTGTGAATTAAATTATACATCTATTTATTTTTCTTTTAGTACATCCACCTCACTTTTTACAACCTTTAGACGAGTTATTTTGTCACGTTAAAATAATGACTGACAATATCTAGAACAAGAATCCAAATAAAAGTAAAGTATATCGTTGATGGTATTGTCTTCAATATTACATAACCAAAACTGAATGACAATGCTGATTTACAAATGATCAGCAATCTCAAAGGGTGGTCTGGAAGTAATTATGGACTATTTCTAACAACAAAGTGATTATTTAGTTACATATATTCATATCAAAATATTGTTGTAGGCTGATATGAAAATTCTCACTATCTTTGAACTTAGTTGCAGTACCCTTGGTACTCGTCTATCAAATTAAACTTTTCCACCGACTTCATTTGTTGTGATTGTACCTTTAGAAAGTTATCGTCACCCCAGACAATATAATTACCTAGTATGACAGACCAGTCATATAATTTGTTCTTATCAAGTATACGTTTTTTTGTTCTGTCAATTTCTATGATTGCACAATTGTCCTGTAAATATTTCAAATTACGTATTTCGCTATCTCGAATCACCAAGAATATTTCTCGTCTTCATGTATTTGGGTTTTATAATTATCTCAAACTGCACATTTTAAAAAATGAATTTCTGAAAGAAAAAAAAGATAATTCTTTTATTTATTGCAATAAAACCAATACGTAGACATCTTCTTGACCGAAATAAAATGTAGAGAAAAAAAATATATGCCTTCTTGTTAGATTATATAAATAGACATATACAAAAATGGCATCGTCGATGATTCTAAGTTCGCTATGATTGTAAGTTCGTGACATTCGGTGTTTTCCCTTGAACTCGTGACGTCATGAATAAATATTTATCTTCTGCAACGTGCAAGTAACCTGACGTTTCCCAAAGCATATGCCACTTTTGAGTGAAAATGGAACAGGAACAGGAACAGGTAAGTTATTGCAGCTTTTTAAAAAATTTGGTGAAAAATGGCTGATTTCATCATTACTTTTTCTTTCTTAACTAGATGTTCGAAGAATTCCTTGGGAAATCTCTTCAGTCGGTCTGTTGACATTCCAAATGATGGGTCACCCTCTGCTTGAAGGTCGCATGACGACATTTTTCTTTGTAAGTCTAAAATAATTACTTTTTTGCTTTTTTTGTTGTTGGTATGTTTCTTAGCTATAAAACGTCATTTTCATGAGTGATTTTTCAATGAAATAACAAGTAAAAATTATAAAAAAATATATTTAAGGCAATTATATAAAAATTTCTATGTTGATTTCTTTCTTAATAGGATTTATTTTGTGTATCCTATATTATGATCAAATTGTAATTTTCTATGTTTTCTATGTTTTGTTTGTTTGTATTTGTATTTGCCTGACCCACATGGGTGTATTATGCAAAATAAAGAATATTATAATCCTTGTTGTTTTTATCGTACTGTAATACGCAATCGCCGAAAATAAAAATACAATATGCGTGACCATGATCTATTGTCAGATTGTTTGCGCATGTGTGCATAATAAGGCGGTACATCAGGGTCACGAACTTACAAGCATGGCCGC
This sequence comes from Gigantidas platifrons, assembly GCA_002080005.1. Taxonomy (NCBI): domain Eukaryota; kingdom Metazoa; phylum Mollusca; class Bivalvia; order Mytilida; family Modiolidae; genus Gigantidas; species Gigantidas platifrons. The sequence goes on along the minus strand of MJUT01050046.1, from coordinate 45,388 downwards.
TTTCATTTCGGAAATGGGTCACGTTACGGATATAGATGCTGGTCCTATTCTTTTCCGAGTTATTTAAAAATTAAGGGTATAAAAATATTTGCAAATATCTAGAGAATGTTAGCAAACAGTCAAATTAATTTCTGATATGAGTATGCAAAACTTTTCGTTGCTAAACAGCTTAGGGTAACGAACTTACGATCATCGAGGATATATCTTGGTTGTATTTTATATTATTTGATATATAGAACAGCTATATTACTCTTTTAATTAAATTATTAGTGGATGTGTTGTATACTATTGTGCTTTGTCAGTGATTGTATTGATTTATTTGTGATGTATGTCATATATTTAAAATTGACAAAACAATAGTTTTGAATATATCATTGAATACATTGAATAAATGAATCCCTACTGCACCGTAGATGCTCTGTTTATTTTGATATTTTTGATTACTTTAGCGATTGTATTGTTTACATGCAGCAAACATATGATCTGGAGGGACGAATGGGGTTAGATCTTAATATACCTCCAACAACTTTTTTGAACCAAAACGTATTTTATTTTCTGTATGATGTTTTCTCCAGATGTTTTGTTTTCTCTTAATGCAATGATTTCTATGGCATTACTTTGATATATCAATTAATATTTGCTGGAAACTATTTTATTTTCAGAACAGAAGTCTATGAAGGCATTAGAAACACATAATTAATATTTGGATGTTTTTGCGAAACACTGTAAGTTTGTCAGTGACTTGCGACAGGTCGGAGGTTTTTTCCTGGTACTCCCGTTTCCTCCACCAATAAAACTGAACATCACAACGATGTAACTGAAATATTGTTGAAAGTGGCGTTTAACACCATAAAACAAACCAAACCTAAGCCTATATTTTATTTTACCTGAAGCAAGTAAAACATCAATTCATAGACACAACCCACCATAACACTTTTTCTTTCTTGTTGATTAATTGTTCTTACACTTTTCCCGTCAGCAATACTTCTAAATTAGTAATGGCTGCAGCCATTTCCTTATATGTAATTTTAACAAGTAATTATGAAAAATTACAAATGTCCAATATCTGAAGCAATATTCATCATGATGCAGCGATTAGCAAAATAATTGTCGAAGAGATCTAATTTAAGATACTGGAGCTCTGCAATCATAGGTTTTCGTGACGATTGACACGTATGCAGCAAAATATGAAATACATTCAATTAATAAATGAATTTAAAAAAAGAAGAAACAAAACATTCAAAATAAAAGAAAAAAGCAACAACACAAAAAACTGCACCTTGATAAATGTTCCTATAAAAGTACAATGAACGGTTATATAGGATGGTAAACGATTGAATTTGTCTCACCAGGAAGTGGAGTATAAGCTCTCATAGGGTTATGTAATCAATGATATTTAGTCATAGACATCAATAACTCTTTCAAAATTGGATGGATGGAGATACAAAATAATATGAAAAACGATTAAAAAAGTAGCATGTTTCAAAATTAACTCTCTTTTTAGACGCAATATATCAATTTATGGGAGTGGAATTCACATACAAATTATTTCGATTCTGATATGTCTAAGACTACAAATACAGTAATATTCTGTGATTGGAAGACGATAATTCATCAACATGTACATTTACGACGGTAAAGTCATGTGCATGTGCTAATGATATTATATCCAATCGATAAATCGTTCGTTTGTTTGCAAAGCGAAAGAAGGACGTCATGTTAGAATATGTAGTCTGTGATGTAGTCAACATTACATTATGATAAACGCAGAATATCAAAACTTGAAGAGATTTAGGAGCATAGGAAATGAAAAAACCCAACAACAACAGTATCTAGAGTCGAAGGGAAAATAAAACACACACATACTCGGTTACCATAGCCCCCTTCCCCAGGAAAATCAGGATTGAGACCAAGGTTCTGATGTATCGAAATCAAATATTCGAACAATTAATCAACCTAAATCAAATGTAATATACATGCATTTGCATGTGTAAATATGGCTCATGTGGACAGGTAAATTCCAGTTTCTTCAAGTTAGTGTCTATGTTGGTTTAAACGGCGGATTCATTATTGGGAAGTACATACCTTGAGACAAAATTACCCTTCATATTCATAAACTTTATCATCAATTTGACAAAAAAGGAGTAAATTAATTCGGAATTTTACCTAACCGAGGAAACTTAATACTTAATATAATCATAAGTTAATCCCTACAAGTTAAATCATAACATAAATTTATGAAAATAGCTTAAATTAGTGTACAGTAAACCATGTGCAAAACGAACACCTGAGGATCACCGACATTTTGATTGTAATAGATAGGTGAACTGAATAGAAAACTGATTTGAATGGACATGATGTATTTGCACATCTGACATTGGGGTGATGATAAATGGTTGATTTACACAGGTGTCCTGGTATTTCTGAGTTTCAGGTTTCATGACATTTTCATATACATGTACTAAACAACAAAATCAAAATCTGGTTGTTAGCGCGCAAATTTTCGTTTCCTTTCGAACATGTTACAAATCGAAGCTACAGGCAAATAGCAACTAATAAACACAAACTTATTTAGAAAAGTGCTTAAGGAAGAGAACGTAAATGAAGAATCACTAACAGCACAGGTACACACAGGTTATACCTGATGTCTGCATTGATCATTGTCTATTCATTTTGACGTAACGAAATATAATTGTTCGTTAAGACCTACAGTTAAGTCTTTAAGATTCTGACATTTTAGATTATCTTTTTCTTGTCATAATGACATAACATCATATGTCTATATGCTATTTTAAACAGATAATGGTTGTGTACTCTAGGAATAAGGTTATTTAGTAATAGAAGCAGCCCTTCAGCTTTAATACTGGATTGTAGCATAAGATATTTCTGTTGTCAATAGCTTTAGCCTTAGAATGACAAATCATCAGATTGTCATAGACTTTATATTATGTTTGTTTTATTTTTGGAAATGTCTTCATCAATGATTTATTATTTTCAAACAGTTGGTGCAACGAGTCCATGCATTTATGTTTGTCTGTCATTTTTGCAACATAATAGGTACTTACGGGTGACTCTTCCTACGGTTTAACCCTCAGAGCTTCATTGCTTGTCTCCCATGTACCATGTGGTGGATATGGGTACCCTCGTGATGGGGCCTAATACGGAATGCTTGATCGTAGATCATAGTTGGTAATTTGTTTAGAGTGTCCCACTTCTTGCACATAGAAAACCACTTTTGTTGACTTCAAAAATAAGTATTTTCAAGGGTACCTACAAAAGGCAAAATTTTCGCACACTATCCAACTTTCCAATGGCAGTCAACAGACGTTGACTCGGTTGTATCATCCCTTCCTAATTTTATATATATCTCTAAATATTGTTGATCCTGTTCTCGTCCAGGATGTGCTTGAAATATTTGCTACTGGCTGCTAAGCAATCAATCATCCCGACAGTTAAGGAAGAGAACGTCTAGTGTGGTCAGTTTTAATTATAACATAGGTCTTTAAACGTATTACTCGACAGTAGTACACATTGTATACAATAACGAGACGGTAAAACAAAGAAGATTAACATAACCTTAATGACATTTAACGGATATAACGAATAATGAACTGATTTGTATCATGTCATTGTGTGTTGATGTATAGTTGCTTTTATGTACTTTTTTGAACTATATAGAAAATAATGTTGGCTAAAGAGTAAAACATACAGCTATAAAATCTGTGCTGGCATAATGAAGAAAGACAACATATTTTCTGCATCGTATATTTACAATTTCCCATGTTGGTAAACTACTTACCACATTTAAAACAAAACAACAGAAATTGAACAATACTTGTCTGCAATTTGACTTGCCACAAAAGCAAGAATTGCATCTTTGGGAAATATACACTGTGCAACATTGACTAAGCACAAGTGTGGGTGGAGTTCATCTAGGTATTGGAATATAATCAGAATCGTTCCATTTTGATATCTGGAAATTAGTTGCCCAAGCTAATATTCACAAACAATACACATACAGTATAGATTTGGTTAAGTTGGCAAAAGCACATACATTCATACAAATGACAATGAAATAAACTAAGAAAGACAGGACCAATAAAGGCTCGTAGATTACATGATGGGTTATAATTATAAATAAATCAAAAGTGATACTTATGAAAATTATAAATCTAATACCAAATTTGTTATAAAAGCTAAAGAACAGGTAATGGTCTTCGTGGGAGATAAGAGGTTTAGGATTAGTGTTATGGTGTTAAACGCCACTTTCAACAATATTTCAGCTATCTCGTGGCGGTCAATTTATTGGTGGAGGAAACCGGAGTACGTGGGGTAAGCCACCAACTGTCTCATGTCACTGACAAATTTTATCACATAATGTTGTATCGAGTACATCTCACCATGAACGGGGCTCAAACTATGCGTAGTGTAACTTGATTTAAATATTTAAAATATCAAATAGACTTTATTGTCTTTGCGTCACTGATAGACTTTATCACATAATGTTGCATCGAGTACACCTCGCCTGGACAGGATTCGATCTCACAACATTAGTGGTGAGAAGCACTGATTGCATAGGTAGTCATAAATCCAACTACCATATGATACTGTCCACGACAGCCTCTTAGGAGATTAGATGTTACGTTACCATGTCATCAATTTGTTAAATATATACAGTCCGACAAAAGTTAAGCACCACCTGACTTGTTTCAATAATATCTTTTCTAATAATGAACTTATTTCAAATCGGTTTGCTGTTTTCGTTACCTGTACACACATACTTATTTACCTGTGAAACAGGTTATTGGTCGATTTTTATTTATGTGTATATGACAGGGTGTGTAAAGTGCCAGGTGTACTTTTCAACATTTTTGTTTGCGAACGAAAGCTGATTTTTTTGTGTAGAGTTTTAAGTTTCATTTTCTATTGATTTGGTGTGGTGCGGCGAAAAAGAACCATACCAGAAAGGTGGCAAGCTGTTGGCATGCATAACGGTGGTTTTAGCCATAGAAGGGTGGCAGACCACTTCAGGGTTAACCATTCCATCATTGTACGACTAATGTAGCGTTTTCGTCAAACGGGGAATGTTACTGACCGTCCACGTGCAGGTAGACCTCGCAAAACGACACCCAGAGAGGACCGGCTCATATCCAGACGGGCGCGGCAACGGCCGTTCAGTACAGATGGTGCACTTCGTGGTAATTTAGCATTTGGAGGCCACATTAGCACACGCACTGTAATCAGACGCCCCCACCATCTGGGAATGCGACCGCGACGACCCATAAAACGGCCACAGTTGACATTACGTCATCGCCATGCTCGATTTGACTGGTCACATGCTCATTTGGGGTGGACTATTCGCACATGGAGACGGGTCCACTGGTCTGACGAAAGTAGTTTTTTGTTACGCCCTACCGACGGTCGTGCAAGGGTTTGGCGCCAACGAAACACTTCATTTCAGGACAACCACATTTTGGGCACAACTGCTTTTGGGGGTGGGGGTGTAACTGTCTGGGGTTGTTTTTCCTTTGACTGTAAATTGGACTTGTACGTTCTTGATGGTAATCTAACAGGCCAAAAATACCGTGACAATGTGCTCGCTCCACGCGTAGTCCCCCATTTCGACAATCATGCGTTGGCTGACAGGCCAATGTTCATGGACGACAACGCTAGGCAACATAGAGCCCGAATTGTACAACATTTTTTTTACAGCAAGAGGCTGTTCAGACAATTCCATGGACTGCGATGTCGCCAGACATGAACCCTATAGACCATGTATGGGACTTTATTGGCCGAAAACTTAACCAACGCAATCCAAAATGTCAAAATATTGACGAATTAAGAACTGATATCTTACAGGAGTGGCATTAGTTCCCCAAGAACGGCTTAGGCGTCTTGTGCGAAGTATGACGAGGTGTGTTACAGAACTTCATAATAAACGCGGTGGATCTACTCGTTATTGATTTTTATGCCTTACACATACGCAAAATAGATGCATTTAAAAGTTCTTAAAATCTGAGGATTCTGCATTTTAATGCAATGTTAAAAACTTCCATCAAAGACAAACTGGTTTTACGTTTTTCCAGTGCCTGTTTTGAACCTCATTTTTGCCACGTCATAGTCACGTCTTTCAGAATGATAAATACTTCGTAGATTGGTAATTTTAGAGCCCTTGGTGTAGTCTTTTAAGAAGTGTAAGAAAAATATCTATTTTATTGTTTTAACAGTATTGATGTAACAAATATATTGATAAAAATATAGGGTGGTGCTTAACTTTTGTCGGAGTGTATATATACAATCACATTTAATTTAATAGCAAGATAAACTTACTTGTTACAAGTTAAACATTGATATATGTTATTTGTATCATATGATACTACACTCAAACATTTAACTATTGCACCTTGCTCTTTAATAGTATTTACGAATTATATGCTATCCATTTAGAAGTTTCAGAATTATACCTAATACCAATATGAACATTCGACGTTCACACAGACTCAATGAAGAACCTATTATTCTTGATTACCTACTGGAACTTAGATTGTATTTGTGTGTCAGCACTTTATAACTACAATACAATTTAGTAACAGTTTACAATATTCTTTGCAAGGAAATTAAAAAAAAACTGCGAATTTATCTAAATTTGTTTTTGAATTACCCAGTAATAAATACGTTGGTATATAATTTTGTGCGCACGTCGCGTTTCTGGAACAACCTTTATCGGGTACGCACAAAGTAAAAAAAAAATCGAAATCAATTAATTTAAAAGTCTTTGGGAGTAATTAAACCGAAGATCCTAAAGATGATAGCCAAAATCGGCAAAGGTAACTTATGACTCCACTGAGGATGAGTACTAGTACTATTCTGTCAGATTAGTTGCAGGCCCATGACTTACTAACATTTCTACTTTCTCATCCAATAAAGTAAGCCACCACTATATAACTGAAAATTTGTTAAAAGTTACAGTAGACTGCACAGTCCTTATTCTTCTTTTAATTGTTTGTCACTGTTAAAAGTTACAGTAGACTGTACAGTCCTTATTCTTCTTTTAATTGTTTGTCACTGTTAAAAGTTACAGTAGACTGCACAGTCCTTATTCTTCTTTTTATTGTTTGTCACTGTTAAAAGTTACAGTAGACTGTACAGTCCTTATTCTTCTTTTAATTGTTTGTCACTGTTAAAAGTTACAGTAGACTACACAGTCCTTATTCTTCTTTTAATTGTTTGTCACTGTTAAAAGTTACAGTAGACTACACAGTCCTTATTCTTCTTTTTATTGTTTGTCACTGTTAAAAGTTACAGTAGACTGTACAGTCCTTATTCTTCTTTTAATTGTTTGTCACTGTTAAAAGTTACAGTAGACTACACAGTCCTTATTCTTCTTTTAATTGTTTGTCACTGTTAAAAGTTACAGTAGACTGCACAGTCCTTATTCTTCTTTTTATTGTTTGTCACTGTTTTGCTCTACATTGTTGTGTTCCACTATAGTTTTTTTTGTTTTCTGTCAAATTTGGTACTATGCTAGTTTTGTGTGAGTTTAAATGATGACTATACCTTCATGTTGTGAATTCAGAAAAAAGATTTTGGAATTGTGCTACGCATGCAAGACAGACAAAAAATCTTGCCCTGTTAGAACTATCTTGAATATTTCCATTTTTATATGTTTTTAGAACCATTTTATGTGTTTTTGTCACGCTTTTGTTGCCAATTGTATATTTCAAATATTGTAATCATCAAATGATTACTTTTCTTGAAGAAGTATTTGTGATTAATATCCAGGAATAGTATCTTCAAAAGACGGGTTTTATCAGATCATTCACACGAATGAAACAGGTATGTAAAATGCATTGCTCTTTGTTTTGTTTTTGTCTCATCAAAGGAAGTTAATAGATTAGTTTGTTTGTTTCGTAACAACTTCTTGTAAAGTGTTTGATACAAAGGTTATAATGTCATTACCAGTAAGCCATAAAAACAGGAAATGTATAGAAAGCAATGTCTTCGTTTGTGCAAATAATTGTAGCATATATATATAATAGATCTCTTTTTAACATGATAATAATTACTATGAATTCAATTGTGTAAAGTAGAAACATGTAATTGTTTTTTTTTGCGCTTGATGTTTTTGTACTGCTTTTGTATCCAGATTGTTGACCTTTGTTTGTCTTCGTTTTCCCGATATATGCTGTTAGACTGCGTTTTTGACTAGAGTATCAGGAACTGTTTACCCTTATGTATCACCTGAGCTCGCCCCTGTTTTAGTGGGGTTACCATTGCTCTTTAGTTTCTGTGTACTATTTTGTAGTATCATTGTTTGTTCTTTTGTCCGGTTTCCTTTGGTCATTGTGATAGATGTCCTTTGATTTACGACTTTTTATTACCCATTTGGTATAGTCCAACTTACATTTAAATTGGACGGAAAAAGAGAGTATCATAGATTTATGTTTTTACCATTTCTTCTTTTAGTCTTTTCAGTTTAGTGACTTTTCCTTTTGTGTTATTGTTTGTTTTTACAGAAGAAAAATCGTCTTCAAAATGTTAATAGACATACTTTATTTCACTTTCCATATCTTCATAGATCTAATAGAAAAAGCGCATCTCATAATTTCTTGTCTTGACCTATTTTTCGAAAACCTGAATATGTGATATCATTTATTGTGACGACAGCACATGTTACTGGTTTCGTTTTGTTTTTATTATGAAGCAATTCAACTCGACAAACTATGTATTAGCACAGATTTGCATTATAAACAAATATGAAAAGATCGGAGTATTATCAAGCATTGTTATTGTTTGGTTGGATGAACTGTACAACACCAAAATCAGAAACAATTGCTTCAAAAGAGTACAATTATTATGAACTAATGTATCTAGTATACGTTGTTGTAGTGGTTCAAATAATTGTAAACATGTTTCTGGTAATAATGCCTTTTAAAACTTTGACGTCAATGGCTGCGGAGTTCATTAATTGTATACGGAATGTTATCATTCTGAGGACCTTGGGTCTATTGTGATTGAAATAATTGTAGATATAGCTGTGTTAATACTGCCTTTAAAAGTCAGGGCGTAACTGATGGAGTCCATTGATGATAGCATGGCGTGCGACTCCTTCTGAGGACATTGGAAGTACGTATTGTCTGACGTTTTATACGTTTGATTTGTATGCAGATTTAAGTATTTATTTTGGCCTCTTTGCGTACAAATGTCCGCAAATATGTACAACTTTTTGTAAGCACTTTCCATATTCATGACTTATCATCGAATTTGTATCTATAGTAACACGACGGGTGCCACTAGTGGAGCAGGAACTGCTGACGCGTCCGGACCCTGGTGTTTAGTGGGGTTCGTGTTATTCGGTCTTTAGTTTTCTGCGTAGTGTTTCGTAGAGCGTTGTTTGTCCTTTTGTCCTTTTTCATTTGGACATTGTATTGTCAGCACTTCTTCTTGTCACGGATTCTGATTTTCCCTTTGATATCATCAAATTTTCTTAGAAGAAGTTATGTAATTATAACTGGGGTTAAATTTCGAGTGAACTATCCTGTGATTTGTTTGAATGTCCTCAATTCCGTATTGATTTATATATTTATACACAAGTAATCATTAACATATTTCTGAAAACACGTAAATTAGTTATGAAAAGAAAGTTTCAAACAGAGACGAATTTAACCCATATCGGCAAATCCATTTCTTTTCAAACAGAGACGAATTTAACCCATATCGGCAAATCCAACAGTTGCTATTCTCCCCAAATTAGCGAACACATGTCATATCGTGATGAAAATGCAGGTCCTGGATTTAAACAAATGTGTAAATGAGATCACTACCCCATACCCCTAGTTGTAAATGAGATCCGTGTTCCTAATAACAATTGGATCTCCAACGACAATACATATATAAATAAACAATAACACATCAGCACAGATTCGCTTTAGATAACACACTGTCAAAAATGAACGACAACATAAACATGGACAGGACAATAGCAGGGTCAGTGAATGACAACATAAACATGGACATGACAATAGCAGGGTCAGTGAATGCTCAAATATAACCCACCACTTGCTATAAATGTAGAATCTGTTCGCTAAAGATCATTACTCTTAAGTAAAAACAATAATAACAAATACCTCTAATAAACTGAAAAACAAAACAAAAAATATACCACACCGTCAGAACAGTTCCAAGATCTAATCAGACAATCGTAGAAGCAGATTTAATATCAATTAGTCATAAACATCAATAGAAATTAATGGCCTTCGTTGGAGGTTAGAATGAGTAGGTCGTTAACTTGTTGGAATTAAATATTGAATATAAAATAATAATATCATATGGATGAATTATATAAACTGGTTGCATTGGTAGTTGTACGTACCAGTTCTACAAACACATTGTTTATATTTCTAACATTTTTATGTTTGTAATAAAACTTAGATGTCTAATATGCTGCGTACGAACCCTGTCTGGAACAACAAGGGTTTACAGATACCAAAGGGGTAATCAGACTCCGTAAATCAAAGGACAGACAACACAATGGACAAACAAAAAGGACAAAAGAACAAACAACAATTTACAAAACATTACACATAAAATGAACCCCACTACAAACTGGTGGTGAAATTCGGAAACAACCTTCATCAGATACGCTCATAGTAAAAATCCCGGAGAGCCACATTATATAGAATAATAGTTGAGAGCATGAAAACCAAAGGGTCTAAGAATAGGACGAAACACATCACGATCTCGTTATAGGAGCATTCTCTGAAACAAGTAAATCAGATTTAGTGTAATATTTGTTGATTCATTTATTGTGCGCAATCTTCTCTTCATGTATATAACTGAAATAATGCTCACTAGACATCAAACAACGATCAATCACTTTAAGTCATTCAAAATAAAACAAAGCTCATCAACTTATCCTAATCTTCTCCGAGACTACTGACAATACCAACATGTTGGTACAAGGACATTATCTATGAAAAAAGTGAATGATTCATTTCTCGTAAATACGTAAACCTAGAAAGTTGAGTTGACATATGACCACATTGTCCTGTAATTAGTAGTGTTACGGTTATGGCGCGTACGCCACTTTCAAATATATTTCAGTAATATCAATGTTATAGGTTGAGGAAACTGGAGAAAATCACTGACCTGTCGCAAGTCATTGAAACACTGCATAACATAATGTTGTGTCGAGTACACTTCGCCATGAGCTTGTACTAAGTAAGACATTAAAATGATAAAATATGAGATTATTGTGGAAATAAATCTTAATGTTACATGTTAATGGTTGTAAATGATGAATCGTAGAGACAATATGTCATCTAGAGTTAGTGCTTTATGACATGTAGAGTTAGTGTTTTATGTCATCTAGAGTTAGTGCTTTATGTCATCTAGAGTTAGTGTTTTATGTCATCTAGAGTTAGTGTTTGATGTCATCTAGAGTTAGTGTTTTATGTCACCTAGAGTTAGTGTTTCATGTCATCTAGAGTTAGTGTTTTATGTCATCTAGAGTTAGTGCTTTATGTCATTTAGAGTTAGTGCTTTATGCAATTTAGAGTTAGTGCTTTATGTCATTTAGAGTTAGTGCTTTATGTCATTTAGAGTTAGTGTTTTATGTCATCTAGAGTTAGTGTTTTATGTCACCTAGAGTTAGTGTTTCATGTCATCTAGAGTTAGTGTTTATGTCATTTAGAGTTAGTGCTTTATGCAATTTAGAGTTAGTGCTTTATGTCCTTTCGAGTTAGTGCTTTATGTCATTTAGAGTTAGTGTTTTATGTCATCTAGAGTTTGTGCTTATGTCATTTAGAGTTAGTGCTTTATGTCATTAAGAGTTAGTGTTTTATATCATTTAGAGTTAGTGCTTTATGTCCTTTAGAGTTAGTGCTTTATGTCATTTAGAGTTAGTGTTTTTATGTCATCTAGAGTTAGTGTTTTATGTCATCTAGAGTTAGTGCTTTATGTCATTTAGAGTTAGTGTTTAATGTCATTTAGTCACTATTTCATGTCATTAGGTTTTCCTATTACATAGACAATTTGTCATTGTTATGTTTTTCGTGGTTGGTAATACATCATTTTTGGACTTGAACCTCGAATTTGACGACAGTGGTCAACTTAGTACTAACATTTATGATAAACGAGACGACTTCAATTTTAAAATCATACATTTTCCTTATATGTGCAGCAATATACCAGCTTCTCCTGCATATGGTGTTTACATCTCGCAATTGATTCGTTATGCACGAGCCAGTAGCAATTATTCTGATTTCTTGAAGCGTTATCTTTGTCTGAAAAACAGGCTACTGGACCAGGGCTATAAAAAAATTCGCCTTATTCGATCTCTTAAAAAGTTTATATTCCGATATCAAGATCTTGTCGAAATATATTCTGTCTCTGCAGATACAATAGTAAAAGATACATTTTCATAGAGTGAAAATGTATAAAGATAAGGATTTGGTATACGTGGGTTACAATGTCAAAAATATTTCTTTGTGAATTTGTGACGTAAAAATGCTTTTGACAATTACGATCGTAATTAAAATACTTCAAAGGACTCATAGTTGATGGTGATGTTTCACGAGATATATTAGATACTGAATTTAGTACTGTTTGACTACTATTTTACCTATTTTTTCCAGTATTGTTATAAATGCTGTTTTAGTGACAACCGGAACCTTTGAACCGTAATGGAAGGGAGATGTTGGCGCCGTAAAATCTGATTCAATCCACCATTTCTTTAGAAATGCCTGTACCAAGTCAGGGCCATTGCGGTTTTGCAGATTCCCGGTTGTTGACTGATTTTGTCTGTTTATTGATTTATGAGTTTTGATTTTCCCTTTGGAAGATTGCTCTGTGTTCGGTAATTTTGTTATTACCCTTATTTATTAATAACCTCGTGACACCGTAACAAGGGCAGATAATGTTTAAACAGGGATAACATTGTGGTCATGATTATTTGGTAATTTGTATGGACATCTACTTCTGCAATCAATATCATTCAACACACTTAGGTTTACGATTTCTACACTAGAGGGTGTTTTTCTCCGAGTACTTCATCATTATAATACATGAATAGACCGTCACGATCTGAAAGAATCGTCGGTCCGTCCATAATCCCTTCATACACCCATCCATCCGTTCGTCTGTCCGCCCATCCATCCCTCCACCAATCCCCATCCATCCGTCCACCCATCACTCCAATCCCCATCCGTCCGTCCACCCATCCCTCCCTCCACCCATTCATCCATCGGTCGGTCTGTCCGTCGATACACATCCATCTCTTCATCCAGCACTGTTATGGTTAGACAAGTTACATTTGTTCCTGTGTGTCATTCATGCCGATCTGTCAACAATGATGTGACAGTAACGTATAATATTGGCAGGTCTCAAATATTTTAGTAACACTTTTGCTATTTATGGTTTATTAAAAAAGACATTGTGATATTGAAAGACAAGTGTATAATAAATAATATAAATATACCTACATAACTTTTATATATCACATTGTAAGCATGGTTCGTGTTAAATCCCCGGATGTCAAAACGTCATTTAAGATAAGCATTAAATCTTTTTTTTTCAACAGAATTGTATCACTCTCTGAGGATATACCTATTGTTAAAAACAACATAATAAGAAAAGGGAATATAATATCAGAATGTAGTGTCATTAAATACCGTAAAAAGCAACGTTAAAATGACACATATTTCACATTCAACGAACAAGATGAATATTTAAAAATAAACCAGGATCCATTTTGGAGTTTACCAAATGTTTTTTTTTCTTCTTTTTTTAGATTCTTCATCTTTTGCAAAGGCACAGTCAAAAGATGGTAAACAATGTTCATATTACGCATCTGACAAATACATTGAGAGAAAAAAAAACTCAGCCATATCTGATTTTAAATTTTCGATAAGGTAATAGCTTTACTAGTGAAAGATAAATAAGCGTTAGAGAATATCGAAAGGGCAATCAAAATAGACAATCCAGAAAAACTGCCAACATAGCTAGACCCACCGGTACTGTGATAAATCTAATTGTCACTATGAAGTACATTTAGATATAATTTAATGACGTTTTGCCACCAGACTAGATATTGTTTACACTAAGCAAACATGTCATTCAGTTAGCAAATCTTTAGTTTAATCTTTCAGTCTCATCTTTTCTAAATTTTCTATTTGTGTTTCCTCTGACACAGCAGTATAATTTGTATGGTTTAGTTCATAACCACCGACTGTGCTTCTTCTCGACGCAGTCGCCCTAGATATCTCAGAAAAGGATGATCCTCGGAATACTTTTGAGAAAAACTTCATGAGTACTTTTCGAAATTTTCGTCCAACAGCTGTGTATATGAGAAAATTAACAGATGAATTTGTGACGAAAAGAAAATTGCTCACAGCCAACCATTTTATCATTACAATAGGATCGAATAAAGAATCGAATTGTGCTAAAAGGCCGGGTGTCTGACAAAAGATAAAAACCACAACAATTAGTACTAAAACGAGGCTTAGGTTGGCTTCATTATCTTCTTGAATATTCATTCCAGCACGTCGTTTACGCATGCGCATAAGTTCTAAAATAATCAACAAATTAAGAACAAACAATATACACAGAGGTATCACATATATGAGAAAAGCGTATAAATATACTTTGTAGATTTGGTAAAACGGACTACTTCCAAATGCAGTTGTCAATACAACAAAACAATCATCCCTAGTTTCGCCATTCTCTTCACATGGTGTTTTGGTTTTGAATGCTAAACATCGTGGAATGTTATATATGATTGAGACTATTGTAATCACTATTAATGATATTTTAGTTTTTCGCTTGGATATCCATTTGGAGGCTCTAAACGGGTGACAAATAGCTATATATCGTTCTACGGATGTTAAGACAGTTATCCACACATTACATTGCTGGATAGTCATTATAAGAAACGTAAAAGGCGTGTAAATATTGGGATATATCACATCCGTAAAATACTTGAGCTCAGGATGATAAAAGGATAATGTGTATGGTGCCATGGCAACGCATGCTACAATTATTATTCCTGTATCCGATACCACTAAACCACGCATGAAAATAATAGTTGATGAATGCATTTCACGTCGCCATAGAACCGCCATTGTTAAGGAATTTCCCAGAATTCCAAACACCGACAAAATTGGTAACAATATTCCATTGAACACATACTGAAGGTACAGGGCCTCCCAACAAACGGAAGTGTTGCATGAATCTTGCATATACTCTCCATTGTATGATATATTCACTGCAAAATTTATTTCATGGACTACCATGTTGTATTTCTTTATATCACTTCAATCATCTCATCGTCTCCACTTGCCGATCTTCATCGCAATATCTGAGAAGAAATAAAAGAAAAACACATTATATGTAAACCATATCTCTTTTTCAAAATCATGGTTTGGAAAATTCGTTATATTTAATCGTTGTTCAAAACATTGAATATCCAAACTACCTCCTTGAATCAGTCAATAATTTCTAAAAATGAACAAAAACAAACAATACAGATAAATAAACAATTAGTATATGTTTAATCGTGTTATTAGTCTCGTTGTATCTTCCTTACACAAGTGAATTAATACCAGTAACGATCTCACTATACTACAACTAGCTCTCTGTGATCATAGATCTAGTATTTACTCATCAGTAATGATCTCACTATACTACAACTAGCTCTCTGTCATCATAGATCTAGTATCTACTCATGCAAACATTCAATCAACAAACGTAATTATATTTTTTCTCAAAGAAAAAAATTATCGCAATCTGAGACAGAATATTTGTGATCAGATTTATCATTTATTGATAGTTTTAGTGTAAATTATTATATAATAATTGTTATCATGATTATGGTAATGTATTATATGCTAGAAAGATTGCGAAATGCTGCAATATCCTGATAAATAGGACTAACACTTGAACGAGAAAACGGGGGGAAAAACATCACCAACCCAATGCACAATTCACACCTATAGAAAATACAAGAGAACATAAAGGTGAGCGTATATACTTTCTGTTCAATTTACTAACTGCTGTTTACCGTAGGAAAAAATGTCCATGCGTGTTCATATATAGCTAATGTAATTCCACTACTTTCTATCAAAGTGTCTGTATCAAGTTTTTGTATCGGATCATATCAGAAACCTTATTTCAAACAACCAATCGCATACGAGCCTACGAAAAATGAAGGCATTATTTTTGTTATTAATAGCTACATTGTATATATAGTGACCATATGCTGGATGTCACTAGTTATTATATAGATATGTGTGAATTATGGGGATTTATCCGTGAAATAAATTCCGGTATTTCACATGTGAAATATCAGTTTTTTCCCGCCGGAACTACTTTTGCAAAACTATAAGTGTGGTGGTTACGTCCTTTGTTGTACAATGGTGAATAGAAAGTCGGGAAGCCAGTGACGCAGGAGAGTTCCATCTAAAAACAAAGTCACGTGACTTCGCGTCATTTTTTTTATGAAAAATGACGTTCAACCCTTCGGTTAAAATACGTCGGTTTACAATAAATACGTACGCTTGAAATCAATTAAAATATATGGAATATGTCTATGGATAAATATAAATTTATTGCATCACTTCAGTTTTTATTTATATAGTGCACAAACATCGAATTTTGCTACTTGAAGTGGACTCATTT
>MJUT01050046.1:0-21954 GCA_002080005.1 Gigantidas platifrons | reverse complement strand
TGTTGTATATTGTAACTACTAAACTGAATATAACTTTTAATGTGTTTTCATGTGCCAAAAAACGACCAAGGTCCTATTATTTAAATGTCAAACTAAAGCCTACATTTAAAAGGTCATACACACAGAAGATTAAGAGAATGAAATCAATTTGTGATGCACGAAAAACATTGATATGCACATAAAACTTGAGTGTTTACTTGGCAATTCAAAAAAATTTTATGTTGCAGAAAAACATTGTCAAACATTTTTTTAAACACAGTGAACATGGTAAAACAAAATTCAAACAACATGAATTGGAAACCAAATTAGAAACAGACTAGAACCTAGCATTTTCAGTTTATGTCACCATATACATGTAAGCAATATTTCAGGAATCTACCAATATCAATTTTTTGGTTCAAAATCACAAGGAGGACAATGTTTTTTGGACTTAGCCTACACCTTTTTTTATTAACTATTTGCAGGTCTCACCACACATAGTAAACACAGGGCGACTTGACTTTTCTCTCTCTTGACTTAAGGGAAAAGTGAGGGAAAAGCTGGGAGACTTCCGAAAATCGATCCAAATTTTAACATTTCTTTCCCCATTACCGCATGTTCCCTTACCTTTCACAAAACGAACATGTTGCACAATGATAATAAAAAGGATGCAATTAACGAGTTTGGAATAAAATATTCAACATCAAATCCTGTATGTGTCAAATTTCAGGAACGTGGGAGCTCCTTTTATATGAATATTGAAGAAAAAGCATGATTATTGGTGAGCCCGGTATTTGTCCATACAAACTCAATACTCTTTCAGATAATCCTGGTAAACTTAAATACATTATGACAAGTTTGTGATTCAAGCCGTTGTTTGCTTCAGCCATTTTGACTTTGCTTAACGTAATTTCGAATACGGATACCGGAAACGGAACCAAAAATCCGGAATTGGCGATGTCGGCGATTTTCGATTATTTATTTTGGAATCGATTATGAGCATCGTTGCCACTCAAACGACCGTTAATCGATCATCGGCGATAATCGTTCCATCACTAGTTTTTGCTAAAGCAAATATTTATTCAAAGTTGTGGAACTTTAAGTCATAATCACACTGCTAAGCATTGTTAAAAATAACCAACATTAGCTTTATATATAAAAGATTATAGAATTAATTAATGATACAATTAACCGTAGACGTATTGTGGAAACATACCAGTTTGATATTAGAGGAACGGATTTATGAATATAAAAGAACACGAGAGAATGATACAATAAAACAACAAACAAAAAATACCACTCTGTCGCCAATTCACTGATTATTGTTTAACGCGAAGTGATGAATTTTTGATGTATAAAGTGACGAGACCAAGCTATTTGTAATGAAATGATCTGAGCTGATATCGGCTTTGTACTAGACCTACACATTTATCTGGATGTTTACAATGTAAGCTCAATAAAACAACAGTCCATAGGTAGACACCCGGACATATTATACTGATATGGAGACAAGCAGTCTTTAAAGTACGTCATAGTAAAGCGTATTCTACACTTAGACACAAATGTAAAGTAAACGAATGGATAATTTCAGGAGGAATTAAGAAGACCATCAAATCAATAATACATGATAAAAGCATCTAAATGTTATAAATATATTTGGTGGAAACTAACTTGCGCTAAGTAAATTTAGGTTTGATCAAATATCTTTGAATGAGAAATTTGTATTAAAATGGTGGCAATGATGCGATAAAATAATATTGAAGATTAGAAGTACACCCAACCGCTACTTTATTTGTCAGTGTTAGCTATTCATAGTTATCATGTGAACAGTACCCCTTAAACTGATGACGACCATCAAGTAACTCTAAATTAATAGCCACCTTTACAAGATAGAGTCCAGCAGATTATTAAGTTATTACAGTCTCTACAGACACAAGTTAAATATTTACTTCTTTTTCAATTCACAGAATTGTGATTGAGTAAAAAGTTTGTCTGAAAGATGCCAGATAATATCCAATTTAGACATATGTGGTGTCAATTTTATAGCTATATAACAAATACAACAATGTAGGCGATGTTAATTGAATATATCATACGATGAAAATGATGTCTGTTATCTGTCAGACATGACAGTCATCGAGTGGATAATGACTATGTCATGATAAAATTAACATTGAAATAAAAATAGGTGTAAAATAGAATTAACATTGAAATAACAGAAAGTAAAAACATTTACACTGACATCAACAAAATGCATTTCTATTTTGTATTTATTAAATTCAGATGGTTGTTGAACATTAACATCCTGATAATAACTGTCCGAATATAATTGGTTTAATGCTAAAGAATGTCAAATTACTTTTATTTTGATAAAAATTGTGAGATAAAACTAGGTTTTACATTGAGAATGTTTTCATGATGAACTTGGTCTTTTGTCAGGAAATGTGATTTATTTGTATATGGGTATTATAAAGAGAAGACAGAATAGCAGTAAAACAATAAAAATGTAAGCGTCAACATAACATGTCTCTTATTTGATATTAAAATAGTTTAATCTTTTCAGAAATAGAAACAATTAATCCGTCTTGAGAATTCAGATATAGTTTTACATTTTATCGTTTTACTTTCATAAAGGTTAAGAAATAAAACAATGTATAACTCCTATCTCTACAGATGTAATATTATCATTAACCCTTTTAACATTTAAGCATTTCGTTTCCTTTAAAGGAGAATATTAAAATTGAAGTCAACAGATGACGAACAAGATGAACTGTGAGCTAATGCTCACTTATGATACCCCCGCTCTTCTGCAAACAGGAAGTAGGAATGTGACGGGTCCCAAAACGCTTCCCACGATATGGGGTACCTAAATGAAGCTTATGACCAAATATCAGATTTCTGCCATCAATAGTTGCTGAGAAAAATGCGGCGAAAAATATCTTGGAGCGGACGGAAGGACGGACAGAGGTAAAATGGTATACCCTCTCCGGTGGAGCGGGGGCATAATAAGACAAAAAAGTAAATGAAAACGAACAAAAAAGAATGGAAAATTAAAAATCAGACACCAATATAAATGGAACAACAAATGGAAAATGAAAACAGTCCATGTTTCAAAACCGATTGCATCATTTGACACGAAAACACTGAACTTCAATAGAAATACATGATTACAAATTAAGCACACATCTTTATAATTACATGTAGTTGATAAACAGATTTATATCCCACATAGTATTGTTTTACTTTTTAATATCTTCATAAAATGACATTACAGCTGGCGGTTGTAGAACGTTGAGAGTATATTTATGAGCGAATAGAATATAATACACAATTCTTGCGCTATTCCGGATATGAGTGGCTCGCGAAATTGGAAGATTGTCACACAATAGACGTTCCAAACACATAAAAAATAATCTAACAATCAACAGGACTTGACAAGTGGCACAACACAGAGGCAGATTCAGACTCTCTGAAAAAAAGGATGGGGCGCTAATTATTTTCCTCTAAAATGGGGACGGTACCAACATTTGTCCAAAACATTTTCAACTTGTAATCCATTTATATCCTATTTAATTGACTAATCCATCAGCCGTCAACAGGCCATTCAAGTCCACCTATTTTTCAACTGCTAATGTATCATGGCCATCATGGATATTTCTGATATGCTGGTCACTTGACAGTAATCAACACATAATAACTCTATCATTGAAGACAAATAAGCTTTGTAAACGTTAAAAGGCAAACTATTTTCTGAATCTCTACATAAGACATCATAGTGTATTATAAAGTTAATATACTGTTCCTAAGTGCAGCATATGAGAAGTGTAAAAGTTACAAAGTAGAAGAATAAACAAGAGTTATAAAACACTTTACTAATCACCGTATGTTGTAAGATCAAAACGTGACGTTCTACACATGTTCAGTATTTACATATATCACATAATAAATAGATTAGTCAACATTTATATTCTATTTGCTAACCAAATTGTTATAAACACGAAAAGCGCCGTCTCACTCTCATCGGAAATGAAATTGATTCAAGTCCCGCTGTGGTAGGCGTTTAGCATAATAAGGTGGCAAACTGTACAGTATTGTAATCAAATAAATCATATTAAGTTATTTTGACGAGGAATTGTATTGATATCATTCTTTCTAATCATTTGAGCATTTGAAAATAATCCGTATCGCAAGGACTGCAAATTACTATACAGCAGGGATACCATCGATTTATCCAGTCAATAAGTACTCCATGAATTGCTATTAGAAAGAACAAATAAGCTTAATGTCACAATAAAATATGAATATACTGTATACGAATTAGTTCCGTTATGGTACGTCAGTTATATCGGTTAGTTATTTTTTTATTCGTTTCATTCATAGCGAGAATTCTTTTCACAAATAGCTTCGGATGCTACGATTGTATGGTAAAACAAATCAAACATTCTGAAACTGTAGAATTGCAACAAAAAATAAATAAATAAAAAATATAACAAATAAAACAAAACAATAAACAAAGCTAAACTGATAAAAAAATCAAAATACATACATAAACAACATCTGAATATAGGTTATCGTGTTTAATCAATTATTATTCTGGGGCCGTGTTCTCGAAAGTATCCTAAGATTTGTCCTAAGATATCCTTAGGACGATTTTTAGGATGGTCTTTGGACCATCTTAGGACATGTCCTAAGAGTGATCTCGAAGCTATCTTAAGACTATCCTAGCTTAGGATGTCTTAACTATGTCCTAAGTGTCAACGCAATGATTAGGAAAATAGAAATATTGTGTACAACAATATCTCCAATATTAAAATATAGCAAACACTTAATAAAACATACTCATAATAAAATATAAGATGTAAATAAAGTGTTTTTTTTTTAATTTCATCTACTTTTTACGCTGCATCACATGAGTCTGATTCTTGTTTTCTTTAATTTGCAATTATTTATATTATCTATGGACGGAGGACAACATTTTTACTCTACAAGGGATATGTGCACTTAGACCTTTCTAAAGCTTTTGACAGAGTTTGGCGGGAGGGTTTATTTTACCTATTATGGAAAAATGGTATTCAGGGTAAGTGTTGGAAACTCTTAAGATCTCTTTATAGTAACGTCAGTAACAAAGTTCTCTTTGGAGATTTTGAATCTGACTGGTTTGACCAAGAATTTGGACTAAAACAGGGATGTGTCCTGTCCCAACCCTTTTCTCTGTGTTAATGAATGATTTAGTCACTATGCTATCAGAACATAATTTAGGGGTTAATTTAGCCTCTGATATTATAAACTGTCTCCTCTTTGCAGACGATATTGTCTTAATGGGCAAATCGGAACAGGAACTGCAAACTCTCCTAAATATTACAGCTAGGTTTGCAAGTAAGTGGAATCTAAAATTTAATTCCAAAAAGTCAAAGGTAATGGTAATAGGCCAGAAAATTGATAAACTCAAACTATGGAATCTTGGAAATGATCTAATAGAAGAAACAAATGTTTATAAGTGTCTTGGGTGTACTTTTCACGTTCCCTAAAATTTACTTATCATATAGAAACATTCATAAAGGAAAATGTCCAGAAAAAACTAAATTATATAACACGAATTTTGGGCGAACATGGTAATTTTAATCGCATTTCATTTGGAGACTCATTATGGACTTCTATTATACGCCCTTCTATTGCACATGGTTGCGCCATATGGTTCCCTTCCGCAATTTCAAGTGCTCAAAACTTTGAAAGTTTGCAGTTCCAAGTTGGAAAAATTATTTTGAAAACGAAAATGAGCTTTCCAAAATCTGCTCTCCTATCAGAATTTGGGTGGGAGCCAATTAACGAATTTCTTGACTGACAACATGTTAATTCTTTTGCAAGATTTGATGAACTTCCGGGTCACAGGTTATGCAAAATTGTATTCATGGAGCTAAACAATTCTGAATGTATGGAATGGAAGTATGTAAATTATATGAAAAATATTTTCCAGTCAATACGATTAGACCATTACTACTATGGAAATTTTAATACAAACATTTTTAAACATTTTTTCGGAAAAGCAGTTCAAGATAAAGAATTATCTACGAGACTGAAAATGAGCAGTCTATCAAACTATAACACATATAATATTTCACAACGGAAACAAACATATCTATGCAGTATAAATGATTTCTGGCCTCTAGACTGAAGTTCCTAGCTAGAGCCAATTACTTGCCCCTGAATGAACGTCTTTTTAAAATTAATCTCCATGAAAGCTCTAAGTGTAATATATGCGATGGCGATATGGTCGAAGACTTGCATCATTTCTTATTTGAATGCAAAACCTTACGTGGTATCAGACAAGAACTATTCGAAGAAATTGAAACATTAATAAAATCGTTTTATCCGGATCTCGCGTTTTCAGAGTTACCGCCCTTTCAAAAGCTGCAGTTCTTGATCGGAGACTTTTGTTTTAGTTTTAACACTGAACTTGGTTTCTCGCTTGACCAGCTCAGTAAAAAACTGTTATGTAAAATGATGAAAGAGCGAACTATTTTAATTAATTCATGTGTAGATTATCAGGAACTCGCTTAATATTGTGTTTCTTTTATTCTATATGTCATTCATATTTTACTTATTATTTAGTGCAATTAAAATAATGTGATACATTGTATATAATTTTGTTTTAATGAAGAATGACACATTTGATTCTGTGATAATATGTTACGACCTATATCACAATGACTTTAATATGTTTTTTGTTCTTTGATGAAAATGTCCATGTATGATTTATGCTAATTTTAATATATAGTAGTTGTTTATTTGCGATTATTATATAATTACACGCAAACATTTGTACCCCGCTGATGTTTGCCCCCTTTGTAAAGGGGTAGTTTCTGAATAACATATTATTATTATTATTATTATATATGTAGTTCTGAAGGTCATATAAGATATACAACTAATGTATAGCACGCTTTTATAGTGAAGTACAGTCATTACCGTTATTTTTTGTGTGATTACTTTCGAGTGAGCTGATTTCAAACTTTCAATGAATTACTGATTTAAGATGAACAAATGATATTTCGTGCGCCGTTTAAATTATAATAGAAAAATCGTTGATAGTTCACTTATTTAGATTTAAAAACAGCATAAAGGTGTATACCAATCATATTCTACAAACTAAAGTTCGTTTTTAGTACAAAATATCAAATTATATTATAATTTCGGGGCTAGGACCATCTTAGGACACCTGCGTAGATGTCCTAAAGTTAAGACAAATTTTGCGACATATCCCAAGTTAGGACATGATCGAGAACACGACTTAGGACTAAGATTTGTCCTAAGATGGTCTTAGGACATGATCGAGAACACGACTTAGGACTAAGATTTGTCATAAGATGGTCTTAGGACGTGTCTTAGTCATAAGAAACTTTCGAGAACACGGCCCCTGTAAACGACGTGTGATTATTTAATAAAATGACTTCCTTATTGTTAATGATTTAATATGTGTATCTGTATAACCATGTTTAGATATTTGATCTCTTGTGGTATGTTTTAATTCCATTGTTTAGATATAAATAATATCTTGACATTGTATGTGGAAGTCGTCAATGTATTATTGATTTTCCAATAAATAGTCTTAGTCTTAGTCTTAGATTTCTACCTTGTATGCAAGTGTTTTTCATAGATAATTTAATGTACTAGAAAACAATGAAAACACAAAGCCATGTTGGCTCAATAAAAAAGGAGAACAAGACAGTAGTTAAGAAAAGACAATAAACAAAGTCGGACAATAGTGAAAATGGGACAATGAGGACATAGGGTTCATGCCGAAAAATGGACAATGACGAAAGATGGACAATGACAAAAGAGGGACAATGAGAAAAAGAGGGACAGTAACGAAAGGAGACAATGAAGAAAGATACACAATGATAAAATATGAACAACGACGAAAGTAGGACAGTAATGAAACATCGAGAGGGACCATGACGAAATATGGGTATTGACAAACGAGATGGCAATGGCGAAAGAATGAAATGTCGAACGATGGACAATGACGAATAAAGGACAATGAAGAAAGAAGTTAAATGACGAAAGACAGACAATGTAAAAAAGAGGAATAATGGCGAAAGAAGAACATTGATGAGAGAGACGAAAATGAAAAAAGAGGAACATCGAAGAACGTCAATGATACATTTGCAAATGTCAGAATAGTACAGTAACACAAACCTAGGGGAACACGTAGAATTCAGAGTGAACTGTCTCGTAACAGCTACATTAGTGATCGTTACATAACTTCAAAGTAACTGGTGGAGAGACAGTGGCTATTGATTACACAAATAAATGTATATTTCTTTAGTGAAACGAGACATTTTGATACAAAAGACGATCACTTATCATACCTGTATTTAAATATTATTGAGGTGTTCCAATCAAGGGCTTTAATAGTTCCGATAATGAATGTTTAGCAAACTTGGTGACGTGGATATACTGACAATACTATTCAAAATCTACAAAGATAGCCTTATAACCTATGACATATAGATAATCATAATATTATAACAAAGATACGAATATTTAGAATGCATTCGTCATACATACCAGTTTACTGCTTAGAAGGTAATAGTTTTTCTTGAGATGTGATACATGCAAGAGAAATAGGAATGTGATTACTAGTACTTTAAATAATTTCAAGATTAATAGGAAAAGTTTGAAGATACCAAAAGGGTAATCAGAAACCGTAAGATACCAAAGGGGTAATCAGAAGCCGTAAGATATTAAAAGGGTAATCAGAAACCGTAAGATACCAAAGGGTAATCAGAAGCCGTAAGATACCAAAAGGGTAATCAGAAACCGTAAGATACCAAAAGGGTAACCAGAAGCCGCAAGATACCACAGGGGTAATCAGAAGCCGTAAGATACAAAAAAGGGTAATCAGAAGCCGTAAGATACAAAAAAGGGTGAGCAGAAACAGTAAGATACCAAAGGGGTAATCAGAAACCGTAAGATACCAAAGGGGTAATCAGCAACCGTAAGATACCAAAGGGGTAATCAGAAGCCGTAAGATACAAAAAAGGGTAAGCAGAAACCGTAAGATACAAAAAAGGGTAATCAGAAACCGTAAGATACCAAAAGGGTAATCAGAAACCGTAAGATACCAAAGGGGTAGTCAGCAGCCGTAAGATACCAAAAGGGTAATCAGAAGCCGTAAGATACCAAAGGGGTAATCAGAAGCCGTAAGATACCAAAAAGGGTAAGCAGAAACCGTAAGATACAAAAAAGGGTAATCAGAAGCCGTAAGATACCAAAAGAGTAATCAGAAACCGTAAGATACCAAAGGGGTAATCAGAAGCCGAAAGATACCAAAGGGGTAATCAGAAACCGTAAGATACCAAAAAGGGTAATCAGAAACCGTAAGATACCAAAAGGGTAATCAGAAACCGTAAGATACCAAAGGGGTAATCAGAAGCCGTAATATACCAAAGGGGTAATCAGAAGCCGTAAGATACCAAAGGGGTAATCAGAAGCCGTAAGATACCAAAAAGGGTAAGCAGAAACCGCAAGATACAAAAAAGGGTAATCAGAAGCCGTAAGATACCAAAAGGGTAATCAGAAACCGTAAGATACCAAAGGGGTAATCAGAAGCCGAAAGATACCAAATGGGTAATCAGAAACCGTAAGATACCAAAGGGGTAATCAGAAGCCGTAAGATACAAAAAAGGGTAAGCAGAAACCGTAAGATACCAAAGGGGTAATCAGAAACCGTAAGATACCAAAAGGGTAATCAGAAACCGTAAGATACCAAAGGGGTAATCAGAAACCGTAAGATACCAAAGGGGTAGTCAGAAGCCGTAAGATACCAAAAGGGTAATTAGAAACCGTAAGATACCAAAGGGGTAATCAGAAGCCGTAAGATACCAAAAGGGTAATCAGCAACCGTAAGATACCAAAGGGGTAATCAGAAACCGTAAGATACCAAAGGGGTAATCAGAAACCGTAAGATACCAAAGGGGTAATCAGAAACCGTAAGATACCAAAGGGGTAATCAGAAACCGTAAGATACCGAAGAGGTAATCAGAAGCCGTAAATCAAAGAAGTACAGACAACACAATGGTAAAACAAGTGGACAAGAAAACACTACACAGAAAAATAAAGATCGAGCAACACGAACCCCACTCAAATAGTTGCATGATTGAACCATAATTTTGGATCGATCTCTTCAAATAGATTGTATTGCCTGTTCTTCTGCGACTTACCCTTTTGGAACCTTCAAAATAGCATTGTCTCTCAATAATAAACGTTCACAAGGAAACGTGTGTATAAAGAAGGAAAGGTTGGAGATTAGTAAATAGTGTTCTATTGATGAAATCCTTTAAATATAAGACGATCGCACAGTACAGATGTGATCAGAGGTTTTTGAGTAAAGATACGATTTGATTATAACAACAGTGCAAATACAAAGGTTACATGCAAACAATAATTGAAACAAAAAATATAGCACCAGTTGTATATAAAACCCTACTTATACGAACATCCAATTGTTGATACAGAGACCTGTGATTTTAGATTAGAAACATGTCTCCATAGAAAGAGTTCCGAGTGACTGAACTAAATCATAACCATACAACATTCCTAGATAATGTCTGATGACTAGATAATTTGGCAGACAAGGTGACTATCATGTAAGAACAGAACAACTAAGAAACAAACATACAGTATCTAAATAAATAAGGAAACGTAGCTCAATCACTAGCTCACGAGCTAATTAATAATTGTTACAAACATAATGTTACTCATGTTAAAATATTTAATAATTCATGGGTTCAATGACTTTTTAGTCCTTGAATAATTTGCAAATTTTACATGTCGAGGACTAATAATCGCCAAATTGCAGGTCAATTTTTGGCCAATTATTGAACAAGACAACTGTGACAAGTTTAGAGCTAAACAAAATCATAATCTTGCATCTTTGCATATTCCAAAGAAATCAAATAAAATGCAATAAGACCCATGGGATTCATAAAGATCATTGAACAATGGCATCTTAATTTTCTCTTTAAGACCCTTTGCTTTTAATTGCACTCCTGATTTAGACTTCATTTTCCATAACAAATTATATGGCGATAATTTACCATCTGAACTGAACGATATAGAAATAATCCGCCAAAAAACAAGTAAAATATGTCGATAATAACTGCAAAATTAACACTTTATTATAATTATTAAGTATTTTCGAACTGAAAGTACAATATTAATTTACTTAAGTAAATTATGTTTTGAAGTAAAAATACATCCACTTTGTACAATTTACACATAGGTAAACTTAAACATTTACAAACCCTATAATGTTATTTATATTGATGTAACGAACAAATGTCAAAGTATCTCCAAGTGTCTGCGTGACTAGCAAAAGTAGATTTCGTGCGACGCGTTTCTGGAATAATATTGATCAGTTACGTGCATAGTCAAACGGAACAGTCTTTAGAAGTAACCCAAAGGACCTAAAAAGAATTCCAAAACTCGGCTAATGTTACCTGTGCATGAGGGAGATTGAAATTACTACATAAGGTCAGTCGCATTTATGCATTTGAATCTTCCCCTACATCAAGCTTAACCCCGTCACTTTTTATTGAAGTGCCTGTTCCAAGCCAGGAAAGTGAACGGTTGTGTATTTGTACGTTACAGCATTTTGATTCTGTTTCTACGATTTGTCTGTTGGATTTTGTGACTGTTCCAAAAGTCTGATAGTTTTTGTTTTTCCTTTCATTCACTATAACTGGGAGACAGGTGTATAGCTAAATAATATGTATTTATCACAGAGACGTAATACTTGATAACTGGATACTGTTATAAACACTTACTAAATCCAATTTACAATTACACTAGTATAATTCTCCTTTAATGTGTTTAGTTCTATATTTAAGTGTTAATAATTGTGTTAAACATCAAAGGTTGCAATAATAATGTAATGCACCGTAATCACATTTATGTAGTAACTTTATCAGTAATGATCCACAGTTGGAGTTTCATCGGAATTGCCACATTATTTCATTACAGTTTTACAAACAATATATACTGGACACTAGTGTTGTGGTGTCTTGTATAATAAGATGCACGCACTGGACAGCAACGTTGTGGTGTTTTGTTTATTGTTTACTCGTGAAGTGATGGCATGTCACGGTGTAAAAGTCACCGAAACCTTTCTTTTGTATATCATTTCTGACGAATTTACCGCTTGTTGAATAATAACAACATGTCTCAAGGAAACAAGTAAACATGGGACCCTTTACGTTATGCGGGATACATTTATATACCCTACGGATGTATTACGAAACAACATCAATAGTTTTATTAGATTATTTATGTCATCGTAGAATATACTATAGCTACTAATACAATCTATTTAAGAAAATTAAAACGAAAAGAAAATATTAAGAATGAATAAAATTTGATTTTTAATTAAATTTTCAAAATTTTAATATAATATAAACATATTTTGTTATCTAATAACCAAGTCAAAGGGGTCCGTATAGAATTGATTTAATTTAGTTGGTGTTCTATTTTAAAGAACTTTCACAAATCTCTGTAATTGAAATCATTCAATAGATAATCCATGGCAACCATAATTGTAAGAATTCTTATCATGGGTTACATTTTTTCGATTCTAATAGGGAAAAGGCGTACATATATTTGAAGGAGAA
Organism: Gigantidas platifrons; assembly: GCA_002080005.1. Lineage (NCBI taxonomy): Eukaryota > Metazoa > Mollusca > Bivalvia > Mytilida > Modiolidae > Gigantidas > Gigantidas platifrons. The sequence goes on along the minus strand of MJUT01050046.1, from coordinate 9,307 downwards.
GGTAGTACAGGAAGTGCATCTCACAACAAACTCCACTAACCTTCATGTTTTCACAATCGTTTGTTCTATATAGACAAATACCATGAGTTTATATTAGGTTACTGACATTTTCGAAATTGGAGGTTTTTAGATTTTGGCAACTAAAACATGCAAACATCTCAATCAATCGTAAAATAAACCAGTAAGCAGCATGCGCCAATGTTACCAGCGTTCCTGGGAAACAACGTCACCGAAAGACGACAACTAACAAAAAGCCAAGTCAACAAACGGTTATTTAGTATTTTTTTTCCAGGAGATATGAATATGTAAAGAAACAAAACAAACACCATAGTCCTGCATTATATTAAATGAAATCACTCGTGAATAATATCCATAATATATGCCCGGAAATACAAATGCGCGAAGCAAAGTATATGGGGAATTATCTAACGGTATTGTTTGTTTAACCAATGATGCACATCATATTAGAATCAAACGTATAATTTACGTTATTTGTTTTTGTTTACGTATAGTGGTGTTCAACACATATTGTGTTGTGTTTTGCTTTTCTTTGTCTTGTGTACCCTATGTTGACAGTTTCTCTGAATTGTCCCTTTGTTATTACCCCTTCGGTATTCTCTCGCGTTTATTTACACTTGAATCTTAAAATGTCATTACTTCCACCTCTTAATTGTTTAAGAATGTGCATCGTACATAAAAAAGCACATAAATAGTACGATAAAATAAGGTGACATGACGTCTGTATACGTGCAAAATGAGGGGAAAGGTCAAGTAACAATATATACAGATATGTATACATATGCATCTGTATCTAAGTTAATAATCAAAAAAATTCACGCCACATTGTGGCTGAAATACTGCTAAAGTTGGCGTTAAGTACCAATCAATCAATCAATCAGTGTATCCTAGCAGTAGACATTTAAAATAAAAACGATCAAAACATATAATAAATGTTCTAGAATGACACATTACAAAAACTACTTCCTCATTTTGTGATATAAACAATTGACAATATCGCCCTAATTATAACATGTACACCTGATGATCAATAGAAGTACAAAGATATGATAATTGTATAAACGACAATGATAACACGGTTTAACCCACTTTAAACAGAGTGCACAATTTTATTTGACTATGTTTAATTCAATAATTATTTTCTACACTCAGCGCCACATAATTCCAAAAACAAACGCACCCCTCCGGACTCTACTCAGTTGGCGGAAAAACTTGTGGACCAGCTGTTTTCAAAAAACTTTCTAAAGCGCCTTGAATAGTGTTAAGATAAACACGCAAACCAATATCTGACAAGTGAGTTCCGTCATACCTGTATAAATTAATTTCTTTTGCACTGATATTCTGGTGCCTAATTGCATAACCTTGAATGCTTGACACAATATTCGTGACCGCCAAATTGACTCGTTTTCTCGACTTTTCAACCGCTTTCCCAGAGATGGCTGTATGCCAATATCTGCGTTGTAAAATTTCACTCCATATAATCTTGGTTTGCGGAAGTAACATATGAAGGCGTAATAAATCGATCTCAATATTATGAATAAATTTACGCTGGTAACAGACCCTAGGCCATTTGACCCCAACTGAATCAAAACGAAGTTCGGAGGAGGTCGACTCCCCAGTAACCGATCGAACGTAGGCCTAAAATCACCCATATCATACCTCTTTTCCCAAACCAGGAAACCGACCCACCGATGTGTTGGAGGTTAAGATTTAAACCCCCGGGTCTTCCACTGGCATTTTTGTTGGCCCAGTACACAATAGAAGATCCCATGAACCAAATGGAACGTCGACCTCTGTAAGAAAATATTCGTGTCACAGTTTAAAAAATTAATCTTATATATTTCAAGTAAACGTTGGAATTCCAACGCCCCCATTGTTTAATAATGTCATCCGTTACCCCGAGACGTTTTGCTTCGGTAGCACCACCTATTCTAAATGAATGCGGCTTAAAATGACCTGGTACTTCACAAAATGACAAACTTTTGTGCAGTACGGAACTAAATTGATAACGTGTAAGCGGCGATCCATCAAAATGTACGTATAACTGCGATTCATCTAATTTTTGTCTTACTTGGAGATACATTTTCATTAATCTAACCGGGCAAATTGAAGGATTAGCTTGCTGACGTACAATAAGGGTTGTGGAATTACGAACTTGATCAGTTTTAGAACTACGGATTTTTAAATGTAGTTCTTCTACCCCTGCGTTATTTTGTATCAAAATGTCATGAAATCCAATAACATGAGTCCCAGGTGCAGATTTCGTTTCTGCTGTAAATTCCCCTACTCGCAGTAAGCCAAAAAATTCCAAGCTAAAGGCAGAGGCAAACAATTTAGCTTCGTAGCTTGATTGGCAAATATGAGGGAGTGAGCAAACAAGCTTCAGTAACACACTAAAAGGAATAGGCATTCTTAAATCCGATTTTTTTTAGGATTTTTTTCTTTTTAAACCTTCAAGAAGTTTTGGTACGAAAAACGATGTTGTATTATCCTCCATACTGTAAAGCTTATGTGTATGACTTAAACCAGAAACGTACGTCGCAACAGTGGAGGCCGAAATCCATGTATAAGAAAGATATGCTATATATTTAATAATGTCATGAAGGGGAACAGGCCATTCCTCATGCAGGTCGTACATTACATGAAACCTTTTAAAGGACTCTACTGCTGAATTGTATGTTTTCCAGGTATTAGAAGCCAAAGACGATTTCAATAGCAAATTCACTTCTGTGTCCAAAGTTTCCACAGGTGGTCTGGAATATCTGCAGGCTGTTGATCCGCTGTTGGACATAACCTTCTGAAACGCTGCCAATCACAGCGAGACAATGAATCAGCTATAACATTTAATTTACCCTGTATATACTCTGATCTAAGCATAATATTATGTGTAAGGGTGGTAAGGACGAGACTTCTAACAAGAGCCATAACTCTTTCGGACTTCGACGATTTTTTATTTATGACCGCAACAACCGCTTGATTATCGGTATTAAAAACTATTTTCTTATTTTTCAAGTATGAACCCCAGATATGTACAGCTATTACTATCGGAAACAATTCTAAAAATGTAATATCAGATAAAACCCCATTTTTTGCCCAATCTCCCGGCCAACAAGCTTGAGCCCACTTTCCTTGAAAATAAATTCCAAAACCCCTATTTTTCTCTCCTGCACTATCAGTAAATAAATCAATCGTCTCATTTGAAGTCCATAAACTATCTAACATTATTGTAACACCATTATATTGTGCTAAACATGAAATCCAAACTTTGAGGTCTTCCTTCATGGCATTTGAAACTCTTATTTTATGATGTGGTTTGCAAACTTTGCATGTCGCATCAATTAATCTCCTGCAAAAAGCCCTTCCAGGGGCAACTACCTGGCACGCAAAATTCAACAAACCAATAAGGGATTGTAGTTCACGGAGAGTAATCTTTTTTAAATTAATACAATATTCCAAACGAGTTTTTATTTCGACAAGTTTCGCCAAAGGGAGCCTCAATTCCAATTTTTGAGTATCAAATTCGACCCCCAAAAATGTGAGAACTTCGGTGGGGACTACGGTTTTTTCTTCAGCCTAAGGGATTCCCCACAAATTACAGATATCTCGAAAAGTGGTAAGAGTTTCGTCACACTGTAATGTGTCTGCTTCCCCCCCAAATAAAAAATCATGCAAATAATGGATTATATTGCAGTTTCCACTGCGATTTTCAGTGCACCAGTGCAAAGCAGTGGAAACCTTTTCAAACAGAGCGCAGCTGATAGCAGCTCCAAATGGAAGATACTTGTCAAAATAATACTTGTTTTCAAAACAAAAACCTAATTGATCAAAATCTCCCGGAGAAACTCGAAGTCAACGAAATGCACTTTTTACATCGGCTTTGGCTAGCTTCCCATTTTTTCCTATTCGTTTCACTAATTTAACGGCGTCATCAATGTTCGCATACCTAACAGAACAAAATTCAATGTCAATAAAATCATTTACGGAATTGTGCATTGGGTGTGATAAATTATGTATCATGCGAAAATCGCCGTCTTTTTTCGGCACCAAACCTATAGGAGAGACTCGAAAAGTGGGAAAGGGTGGGTTTATAAAGGGGCCTGCAATTCGTCCCATACTGAGTTCTTTGTCAATTTTTTGTCGAACTAAATTTAGCCTTTGAAAAACAGTTCGGGAATATTTGGCCATGAAAGGTAAACGTGTCCCTGAATACTGGAGAGGAAAGCCATATTTTAAACCATTAACTAATTCACTGGCAACTTCTTGCGACGGGTAGTTTATTAGCGATTTTTCAACTTCATTGAAACAAATAGGAGAATCAGCTAAAGAGTACAACTGTAGATCATGAGTAGAATTTTTAGGCCCTGCAGTTAAAAAGTGGGTGGGGACCAAGGCAGTTCGAACACTTGTGGGCGAATCTACATGTTTTGCCAAACTGCCAGTTTCCTTTATTGAACCCCCAACATGTGCGAACATTTTGTGGACCCCTATTTCCCGCTGAACAGGGAGCCTTTCTCTGAAATGAAGGATTACCATCGGAGCTATTGGTATTTGGGTTAGGTAACGTCCTATCTCGTGTAGCGACGTACAGAAGCCACAGCCCCATGTCTACTTGTCCCTATGACGAAAAGGGGGATCGTACTTTACGTAGCCTATACTGCTCGTCATATAATACCCATCCAGTGCCCGAACCCCTCTCAGCTGCTAAACGGACATTATACATATATTTTAAATATTCTTGACCTTTGTTCGGCCACTTTTCTAACATAATTCCCATATTGATCATGAAAGCAGACGTCCAGGCGTGAATATTTTTGATAGAAAAGGGTTTTTGCTGAACAACGGTTAGTGGTCCCCCTTTTACCGCTAGTTCTCCATTGAACTGGGGGTCATATATCAATTCTTTTGCTGATTTCAACAATAGGCTAAATTCTATATATTCCCCCGCCCATATTTTTTCTTTAAATTTCAACGGAATATGGGTAATACATATACTTGGAATGTATGCTGGCAAGTTATGTATTTGTAGTCCTCCAGCTGCTCCAACATTTCCCCCTCTCCCAACTGGTTATTATGAACCACATTAGAACTAGTCGAAAACATACCCGTAGACATGTGAGATGGTCCTGGACCTGGAAACGACAATCCAATACGCTGTCTGCTCTGATAATCACCAGCAGCTGATGAGGGCCGATTGTCTGTGCGTTGATACACCATCCCCTCGCACGGTGGATTGGACCCCGCTAGATCGAACTGCCTCGTAGATTCTGGAACTTGAGCATTTTGACGTAAATCTCCATCTGGTCTCTCAAGAATTACATGTCGTGCCATGGAATCTGCGGCTGCATCTCCCGCTAAAGCGTTGGCGTCACTATTGCTTGCAGACGCAGTATTTCTTTGTGAGCCATCATGTCCGGCCACATGGTTGGGAGCGGCATGGCTGGATTCCCCTCTCCTAGGTTCATTCCGTTTAACTTGCCCATCTGCAGTTTTCTGTCTTTTTTCTGCAACTTGACCATCAGAACTTCTTTTTGTAGGCTTTCGACGTCTTTGTGGTGGCCTCATGTTTGGAAATCGACTGGATTGACACAGATTGTAAAGTTTTGAAGAAAATGTCGTGTGAGCTCGCTTACTAGTCAAACATGAAATGGGCACATGACGTCAAAACTCTAAATGCGTAATGACATACGGAGAAATCTGAACAACTTCCGGAAATACTCGTATATTTAAAATTAAACATCAAAATATATACTATCACTTTTATTAAAACTGTTTATCCTTAGATGATAAACACGATTACATTAATAATTATTTTCTACTAAATGCCATGGCAATATATCTACACAGAAGGTACTTAGATGATGGGAAGAAAGAAAACGTGTTATAATTGATGGTCACACAATTTCACCGATTATCGACAATGCGAACAACTAATTCTCACCTAAAATAATTTAACACAAAACCACTTTGACATATGCCTATGGAAATTCAGAAGCACCAAAATGTGGTGGGCTTAAATAATTTAATGGGATGTGACATCGAACTCTCCTAGATAATTGGATCTACAAAGGCAATACAGATACCATATATAAACAATGACATTCTACAGAGACACTATCGTCATGAACTAATTTTGAAATTTGAAAATAAGTTAACATTTTAAATTAAATAATATTTCCTCTACAACAAGGGATCGTGATCGTATTGTAGTTGGATTTACAACTATATATGCAGTCAGTGCCTATCACGACCACCGTTGTGAATTCGAATGCCACTCATTGTGAGGTGTTTTGTTTTTAATTGCTATGTTTGTAATTTTGATTTTAGTGTCTGTGTTGTCAAACAAGTTTAAAGATACCAAAGGGGTAATCAAAAGCCGTAAATCGAAGGGCAGACAATATAATGACCAACAGAAAAAAGACAGACAATATAATGACCAACAGAAAAAAGACAGAAAATATAATGACCAACAGAAAAAAGACAGACAATATAATGACCAACAGAAAAAAGACAGACAATATAATGACCAACAGAAAAAAGACAGACAATATAATGACCAACAGAAAAAAGACAGACAATATAATGACCAACAGAAAAAAGACAAGCAATGATCTACAAAAACACTACACAGAAAACTGATTGAGCATCACAAACCCCACACAAACCGAGGTCTAACTCAAGGTAGTTTGGTCTCTGGTGCACAGTTTGAATTGACTCTCATGTTTCAATAATCCAAAGGGAATCCAAAATGGACAACTCAGAGATTCTGGCAACACCGGGCACACAAGACACAGGACGAAGTCAAACAAAACACAAAAAGACAATATTAAAACGATGAGAAACACGGACCGCACCACAAATCGATGTGAACCTATTACCTCAACTAATGTTATAGATCCTGGGTATGGCTATTGTAATATGGACAATTTGCCACTATTTTTAATAGAAAACCGTGTGTAATAGTAAGATAGAACTAAAACGTAGCATCCGGAACATTCAACACTCTTTCCATGAAAACTCCGTGACTTTATAACAAACAATTTTTAAGTATTGTTGGTCCTGCTTTTTGTACCTCACACAGCAAAAGATTGAGTATCAAGTTGGATTATAACTTTAAAAGTATGAAGATAGAGATGACGTAACTCATGTACCAATTCGTATTAGGGGTATCAACATGGTTGCATAAATATTGTCTTTGTAGATTGCTAACATAATAATAAAGAAAAACAGGTTTTAACGACACGTCGGATTTTCAATCCGTATCACTTGATGTATTGCCTTTAGTATCCTTAAGGGGAACAAGTTTTTTTTAAACACGTTTAAAAGTTTCATTGGCATCAATAAATAATTCATATTATTTATTTAAATGATTAGAATCAATGCCTCTGTCGCTCTGCTCGCAATAGTTCTATATTTTACTATCAAAGCACATAAAAACAATGTAACAAAAACAATCATTGTTTATCTTCCAGCCTTTACTGTAAGTAAACAATTAGTAATGAAATCAGTTTCTACTGCTATTTTAATAAGCGTCTGTAACTAGCCATGTAAATGACCAGCGATGTTTTTTGGGGGTTTTTTGGGGTTTTTTTTATATATTTTTCTCGATTTGCCTTGGTGATTTCTGACTTGCTTCAAATAGTGTGTGTAATTGTTTTGACAGTTTTATTTATTTTGATTCTGTCTTTCTCTTATTGTGTCATTTCCCGGTGGAATGGTCTGTAAATATGTGTTATGAGGAACAGTTAGCATTGTTTATTATCAGAACTATGATAACCGTAATCTGATACCATTGAAACACATTAATACTGGATAATAGGATTTACTTACAATCTTTTTGTTTCTGTAATTCTCTTCTACGCCATTACAACGAATTATTGACCAATAATTTTCCTTCATTTATCAAAAGAAATCAGGAGGTGAAGCCGGAAGGAATTCTCGGAACAGCACACAATTTATTTCATTATGTTTTTCCAATTAATAAACATATTGAATTTATTGTCACTTGTTGAAAAATTTCTTACATCTGATCATTTAAAACATAAAACTTTAAAGTAATAGTACAAAGAACATTTTCTGCTGTCAGGACAGGTAAGCAGCAAGAATAATGGTGTACTGAAGGCAGCAATCACAGGACATGTAAACAGCAAGAATAATGGTGTACTGAAGGCAGCAATCACAGGACATGTAAACAGCAAGAATAATGGTATACTGAAGGCAGCAATCACAGGACATGTAAACAGCAAGAATAATGGTGTACTGAAGGGAGCAATCACAGCAAAGATCAGGAATATTACCAAGGAGGAATGTGTGCGAGTCATTGACAATTTTGCGTGACGTTTGCAAGTATGCCTTCAACGCCGAGGACGCCATTTGGAGCACATTTTGGAAATAACATAGACATTATATGCAAACTGACTCTGATCACTAAAACTTTATGGAAAGATCGTCCATAGGCTGAAGTTTAAGTCTACCAAATTTGAAGAAATTTGATGGACCTATGAAGGATTAATTAACATTTTTATGGGTTCGTTTTTTTTTGGGTCACCCTGTACATGTTATGGCAAGTTAAAATCAGAGGAATCTGTTCAGTTTCTCCCTCTTCTAGTTGAAAATGTCGGTAGATGAGCAAAAGAGCATTGAATAAACTCTATCATTAAGTGCTTTTCGTAACATATTGTAATGTATAATACTGGATTTCGTTTACACCTCAAAGTCATAAGTCCTTGCAACGGAATACCAATATCATGCATTTATTTCAGTCAAATTTATAATTTACAAACATGAGACAAAAGTAAAATAACAAAGTCCGACAGATAGCAAAAACCAACAACTGTAAAACCTGAAATCAAAGAGAAACTATAGGTCGGATATTTCGAACTCCAGCACAAATCTAGGAATGAGATCAGATACTTTGAAAAAAGACCAGATTAAGAAATACATTTGTAAGTGTTGAAATATTATATATACAGGTTATTAGACAGATCACCTGTAATGACAATACAAAGCAATTAAACCAACATAAAAGACTGCACAACACAAACTCTAATAAAACTAAAGGAATGAGATTACTTTAAATAATGTATCACTGTGATGTCTATCGTGTAGTGTGGTCTAGGGTTAGGGTAAGGGTTATATAATGTATCACTGTGATGTCTATCGTGTAGTGTGGTCTAGGGTTAGGGTAAGGGTTATATAATGTATCACTGTGATGTCTATCGTGTAGTGTGGTCTAGGGTTAGGGTAAGGGTTATATAATGTATCACTGTGATGTCTATCGTGTAGTGTGGTC
>MJUT01050031.1:189168-212187 GCA_002080005.1 Gigantidas platifrons | reverse complement strand
TATACTGACACATTCCACTTGAGTTGTTATAACTCAAATTACTTTCAAGTGGATAACTTGAATTTTCAATCCATCCGATTCATTTGTGGTATACTCTTGTAACAGGCATGCGGTAACGAGATATCATCATCACAAAGAGAACATAATTTCCCTCTTGGCATTAAACAACAACCACTCATTTCATGCTGTTAGTTTAGATGAATTACATTTTTTTAGTGAAAATTTGCTATGCATACCCATTGGAAATCTGTGTAAATTCTGTATCTCTAGATAAGTTTTAAATGTCATCTTACTATATTTTGTGTATAAGCCATTCTGGATTTAGATGAAGAGATGTCCAAGGATTTTCTATTTGTGAGGCTCTTCCCAACTCCCATCCTAGCGACTAGAGGAAAATGGAAGAGTGTTCAAAGAATTTGAATGTAGAGGCTACAGTGACCAGTGTCTTAATTTAGGACTGGTGTAATTCCACTGAAATGCAATATGAATATCTACCTTGTTAGATAAAAAATAAACCCTATTAGATATAGATACGATAACGTAACCCTCATTCCGCTTGTGCTCCATTTAGGGTCACGAATCGATCCCATTCAACGTATGGGAGCAGCGCCCGGAGTGATTCACACCGGGCGGTTTTTTGTCCTAATTCCGTTGTAAGTGGTTGGAAAAATTAACGGGGGTGAAAAATAAATATATTTAGGTAAACCTTGAGGTGTTAAGTAAACGCTGCATCAATCCATGGTAGACTTATATCCATCTGAAAATTTGAATGCATGAAATCTTCTTTCTGTCCGACATTTTGTTTACAAGTTGCTATTTCACGTGCACATGCCTCGTTTTGGAGATATCCTTATTTAGATGTCGGTTGTAAACATCGTAGTAAAAGTTTTCCACATTTGGCATTCAGATCCACATATATGGATAGGCTCCGCCCATTACAAGTAACGCAAGAGTCTACGTAAGGTGTTATGGCGGACAAGATACAATTTTCGAATACGAAATCGATCGTGAAGGTAGAAACAGGTATTGTAACACTTATTTCGTATCACCATTACTTAAACATTGTAGGGAATAATACGTTATGACCAGATATGCAAAAAGAAAGTTGAAATATTCACGGAACGAAAATTTTAATTTGCTCTCATACGTTGAATGGGATCGAGTCGTAACCCTAAATGGAGCACAAGCGGAATGAGGGTTACGTTATCGTATCTATATTAGATACTGTAAAATACTGAATTTCAAAAACAAGTTGGCTAATGTCGACCGGACCTTTTAAAGTAAGTCTAGGCAGTGGCATTAATATCATAGTTAGGTATACCCTAGACCTTTAATTTAAACCCAAGTATATAACCCCTAGCCCCGTACGACAAGCTGACAGGACATTTCAAAGAGGATATCATATGGACGTATAAGTACAATTTGGACCAACTTGGATAATGTCTGATGGACCGTGTTTCAGTGATCTGGCATTGTGAAAATCCAAATAAGCGTGTTGGTCGAGTACAAAGTGGACATCATAATCATATCATAGAACGTAACTTGTTCTCGCCAAGATATAGCTGAAAAATTACTCATTTGGCTTAAACAAAACTCACTCACTCAAAGAAGTGACCATGACCGATCTTATTGTATATTATTAAAACATATCCATGTATTAGGTTTTCGACAATTTTAATTAAATGATTCATTAATACCTTACACAACCTATTGTCAGGTAGTTCATTATGCTATACGTTGTCTGTCTACGTAATCGTTGGCTCATAACTCACGTCAAAATAAATAAAGAGGACTGTGGTACATTTTGTATTGCTAACTCGTGGTAAGACCTACAGTAGAAGATGGACTGAGTGAGTGGGAGATTATTGTTAACGTCAAATGAACCATATTTCAGCTATATCATGGGGAAAGCAAGTTACATTCGTTGAAGTGATGATAATGTCTGCTTTTACTAAATCAATATGCATATAGGTGGATTGTTATAGTGCTAGCTCACTGAAGCAACAATCCGCGGATAGATATGTCGTTCTACTCGGACACATTATTCTGAGCCAGCCAATCTTTGCTCTTACTCCTTAATGCTGCGTGCCTAGAGGAGAAGCAACACGTACCAATTTTATAGTCTTTAGTTTAACCCGAAAGGGCCTCGAACCTGCGATCTACCGCACTCGAAACGAGCATGCTAACCATTACACCGCCGATGCGGTTTCAGTAGAAGATGGCAATGACACAAAGCATCCGTGAGCTATGAATGGTGTTAGTGCAGAATTCCACAGAGATTCTTCAAAGATAAATGTATTAAAACTTCCATGTACACATCCCCACCCACATTTTTGTCAAAAATTTTAGAAAAAGCTGAATATATTGCATGGAAAACAAAAAAAGCCTGGCCTCCACTTTTTCCGCTTTCCAATCCACTTACAATTCATGTCCCCACTTTTTTTTAGGTCCAATCAAAAATCTTGCCCCCATTCTTACAGATCCACTCCTACACCTCTGCTACTTATGATTAGGATATGTATTTGTATATTAAAACATTCAGATAAAAATGTTACCAGTCCTGAAAAGTCGGATATAACCTTTTGGAGTACAGTTTGACCTGGTAAACGGTCGGCTAACTCTGTCATAAAAAGCGCAAAATTTGACCTTTCAGTACTGATATAATAAAGTAGAAAGGTCTATTGTAAGCCTGCACTTCAGAAAATCAATATTATGTGTGTTTCAATATATATATATATGACCCAATGACCTAGTAAACCGTTATATGATTTCTGCTTAACTTATAAATTGTATGTATTTGTATATTAGAATGCCCAGATAGAAATGTTATATTACCAGTCCTGAAAATTCGAATAACCCCTTGACAATTTCCAATGTCAAACTGTCCTCAAGTGATATATCTGACCTTTCTGTACTGGTTTATTCTAAGTCTGCAATTGACCCACTACAGAAAATCAATACTATGTGTGTAACGATATTTAGTACCTAACATATGAAAATGCTGTATTTTGATTGGATAATCAGTGTGAACTATTTTTGAACAGTACACTTGAAAACGGGTGACTACACCTAGCGACGGGAACTATACCAGTTTCAAACGATTTCCCGCGGGGACTATACCTTTGGCATAGATTTTCCGGCGTAATTTTTATATATTATTTTCGTGAAGATTTACATCCCTTAAATTAGACTCGCGCTGTAGTCTGCTGTCAACATGGCCAGGTTTGGCAATGCAAATATAATGTTACATTGTAAATTTCATTATTATTATTATTATTATTATATTGAATTTGAGTGTGTTTTTCTTTATGTCTGGAATGGGATGTTAGGTACTAAATATATTATTGTCTTCTCCTTCGAGAACGGAACTTTTCCTATAGTGTTGTCTGGTGAGGTATATTGCCCTCGCCGTTGGCTCAGGCACTATACCTCACCAGACAACACTATAGGAGAACAGTTCCCTCAAGAGTAGACAATCATAGACTAATATGACCCGTTGACAGTTGCACTTGTTAAACGGTGATCGTCCGTTGTCTGTACGCTCTGATTATCATTCTATTTCTTAAAATTATTTGTAACATGAATGCATTCTATTCCTTTGATCTTTTTATGGTTTATATACCAGAATGTAAGCAACAACTATAAGAACTATGAAATAACACCCGCAGATAACGAGATATTGAACACTTTAATATGGGCTGTAGTTTTATTACTCACTGAGAGAGTGCCGTGCAATAAATAACGACCTAGATGTGATATTACATGGCTTCATGTTACAAATAATGTATACCACGGTTTTCCCGAATTAAAGGAGAATTTGCAGTAGTGCCTACCGACAAAATTTGTGGGCGGAGCTTATCATAAAAAATCACGGTTGATATGAACAGCATATAAACTGTATATCACATGACCAACGTGACCTAAAGGTCACATGATTTTGTAGATTTTAGACTGACGTAGAATATATTTTTTTTTAATAAGACTGAAAATTTCGTAGGGAGGAACACTAGTAGCCATGCCTGTCAAATATTTTGCTTCAAAAGTAACTGTGAAAATATGTATCATTGATTTTTCCTTCTCGAGATAACGTGGCCAAAAAATGAACAATCTGAATGTTTGCTCCACCCACAGCTATTTATACCCACGCTTCGCCTTTCGATCGTTAAACCGTTGAACTCGGAAAACCATGGTACATAGCTTATTGTTAAAAAACAATTTACACTATCTTACGTTAAAGCTGAGGTCAGGCTTTGTTTATGTAGTGGAGAATACACTCCAACTGTAGATTCTTAAAAATAATCAACGAGACCCGTAAGGGTAAGCAGTTCCTTTTCCACGCGCGGCACCCGCCGTGTCACTCATGTAACAAACTCGATAATTAGTCATATCCGGTGATAGTCGTGAAATGGAAATGGAAATTTCACAATAGGAAAATTGAAGTCGTCTCTTTTATCTTAAAGTTTGGTTCTCAACCGTCACTCACTGTCAATGAATAATTAGTATGATTGTAATATACTCAGGTTTCAACCTTTTAAATAGTTACAGTTTGCTATTATGATCACCTGATGTACTATCATTGTCATACATGTTTCTTTTTAAAGCTTTGTTAAATTCCTTTCTATAACATGTTAGGTTGGTTTGGTTGGTTTATGGTGGTTAACACCACTTTCAACAATATTTCAGTTATATTGTTGCGGTCAGTTTTATTGGTGGAGGAAACCAGAATACCGAGAGAAAACCACCGACCTGTCGTGTGTCACTGATAAACATTGTCACATAATGTTGTATCGAATACACCTCGCCATGAAGGTGATTCGAACTTATAATATACAGTCCGACAAAAGTTAAGCACCACCTGACTTGTTTCAATAATATCTTTTCTAATAATGAACTTATTTCAAATCGGTTTGCTGTTTTCGTTACCTGTACACACATACTTACTTACCTGTGAAATAGGTTATTGATCGATTTTTATCTATGTGTATTTGACAGGATGCGAAAAGTGCCACGTGTACTTTTCAACATTTGTGTTTGCGAACGAAAGCTGATTTTTTTTGTATAGTTTTAAGTTTCATTTGCTATTAGTTTGGTATGGTGCGCCGAAAATTAACCATACCAGAAAGGTGGCAAGCTGTTGGCATGCATAACGGTGGTTTTAGCCATAGAAGGGTGGCAGACCACCTCAGGGTTAACCATTCCATCATTGTACGACTGATGCAGCGTTTTCGTCAAACGGGGAATGTTAGTGACCGTCCACGTGCAGGTAGACCTCGCAAAACGACACCGAGAGAGGACCGCCTCATATCCAGAAGGGCGCGGCAACGGCCGTTCAGTACAGCTGGTGCACTTCGTGGTAATTTAGCGTTTTGAGGTCACATTAGCACACGCACTGTAATCAGACGCCTCCACCATCAGGGAATGCGAGCGCGACGACCCATAAAACGTCCACAGTTCACATTACGTTATCGCAATGCTCGATTTGACTGGTTACATGATCATTTGGGGTGGACTATTCGCACATGGAGACGGATCCACTGGTCTGATGAAAGTCGTTTTTTGTTGCGCCCTACCGACGGTCGTGCAAGGGTTTGGCGCCAACGAAACACTTCATTTAAGGACAACCATATTTTGGGCACAACTGCTTTTGGGGGTGGGGGTGTAACTGTCTGGGGTTGTTTTTCCTTTGACTGTAAGTTGGACTTGTACGTTCTTGATGGTAATCTGACAGGCCAAACATACCGTGACAATGTGCTCGCTCCACGCGTAGTCCCCCATTTCGACAATCATGCGTTGGCTGACAGGCCAATGTTCATGGACGACAACGCCAGGCCACATAGAGCCCGAATTGTACAACTTTTTTTTTACAGCAAGAGGCTGTTCAGACAATTCCATAGCCTGCGATGTCGCCAGACATGAACCCTATAGAGCATGTATGGGACTTTATTGGGCAAAAAATTAACCAACGCAATCCAAATTGTCAAAATATTGACGAATTAAGAACTGCTATCTTACAAGAGTGGCAACAGTTCCCCCAAGAACGGCTTAGGCGTCTTGTGCGACGCATGACGAGGCGTGTTACAGAACTTCACAATAAACGCGGTGGATATACTCGTTATTGATTTTTATGCCTTACACATACGCACAATAGATGCATTAAAAAGTTCTTAAAATCTGAAGACTCTGCATTTTAATGCAATGTTAAAAACTTCCATCAAAGACAAACTGGTTTTACGTTTTTCCAGCGCCTGTTTTGAACGCTATTTTTGCCACGTCTTAGTCACATCTTTCAGGATGATAAATACCTCGTAGATTGGTAATTTTAGAGCCCTTGGAGTAGTCTTTTAAGATTTAAGAAGTGTAAGAAAAATGGTGATATCTATTTTATTGTTTTAACAGTATTGATGTAAATAAATATATCGAAAAACATATAGGGTGGTGCTTAACTTTTGTCGGAGTATATATATTAATTTCAGATTGAAATCTGATAATTTTAGAAAAAAGTCCACCTCCTCCAAACGATTCAAATGCACAATTTGGACTGCAGCTACACCAGCCTCCACATGGATTCAGTCAACCGGTCGGGTACCAGCCAGTTCCCCAGGGTTATGGACAGCAGGGATACCAGCCACAACAGCCAGGACATGATGGTCAATCCCAGCAGTACGTTGTTGTAAGTATACATGAACATCAGATGACAAGAAATATCACTTCCAAAATGGAGCTCATTTATTGTGTGTATGTGTTTGTGTATTCATTAATTAAGAGGGGAAGGTTTTGGCATAAAAAATGTCTGCTCCAAACCTTAAAAATGAACGAGCATGTATTTTTTGTGTGTTAAGGGTATCTATTTTGCCTCTTCATATGATTTTTCTATTGAATTTTGGAAATTTTCACTTCCGTATTTTATTGGGTTCGTGTTACTCGATCTTTAGTTTTATTTGTAATGTTTTGTAGAAAGTTGTTTGTCCTTTTGTTTATTTCTTTTGGCCATTGCGTTGTCTGTCCTTCCTCGATTTACGGATTCTGATTGCCCCTTTGGTATCTTCCAACTCTTCTTCCGACAGTGTGGCATTTCTTGTTTTTCATTTGATTGATTCTTGCTTATCAAGTGTTCAGTATGTTTTGATATTCACACGTTTACAAATTAATTAAGGTTCGACGGATTAGAAAGTGATACTGTTATTATCTGTTGGTATAACCGAGGGGCACCAAGGGTTAGAAAGTGATACTGTTATTATCTGTTGGTATAACCGAAGGATACCAAGGGTTTAGAAATACGGTCTATATTCTCCACTGTTGTAGTACAACCTTCAGAATGGAGCGTCCAATAATGGTTGTGTGGAACGAATCACAAACACAACTCACTCTCTGGATTGTACGTAAATGACTGTCTCGTGTAATAAAAATGTAGGTATAGGTTTATGGTGTTTAGCGCCACTTTCAACAATATTTCAGTAATATCGTGGTGGTCAGTTTTATTGCTGGAGGAAACCGGATTACCTGGAGAAAAGCATCGTTCTGCCACAAGTCACTGACAAACTTTAGCACATATTGTTGTAGCGAGTACACCTTGCCATGAACGGGGTTCGAACTCACAACTTTGGTGGCAATAGGCACTGATTGCACAGGTAGTTGTAAATCCAATTCCCATACGATCACGACAACGACGGTCCCTAATAAAATACAATATTCCTTGCAGGTATAAGATAACTTGAAATGACCCCTGATGGAGGGGGTGGGGGGGAGGTGGAAAGGGGGGGGGGGCGTGATCGTATCCGTCCCTATCCATATCCTATTTTTCTGTTGCAATCTTTACTTCCTCCCTTGATGGGTCAATCGCAGTGATATATTTTACCTGACGTTACTTTTCATTACGTCTAGACGACATGTCGTTTCCAATCAGCTTACAAACTGTACGCTAACAACAACACTTTTTTTTTACACAAAACCCCGAAATTATTTTCAAAAAATAAGGAGTTGTATATTGTATACGGAATACACTATCTTTGGCCCATTAACGTAAATTACTGAAAGTGGCTGATTTCCAGAAAAATATTATGACCAAACTATTATATTCCAATCTAAAATTAAATATTTAGGAATAGAGCGAGTGAATGAGTGAGTGAGTGAGTGATTGTAATGTTTAACGCCAACTAGGAATAGATATATACCATCTCTATTCATACCAATATACAATAGATTGGTTGGTTTTGGTTTGATGGTGTTTAACGCCACTTTCAACAATAATGTCGTGGTCAGTTTTATTGGTGGAGGAAAACGTAATACCCGGAGAAAACCACAGACCCACCGCAAGTCACTGACAAACTTTATCACATAATGTTGTACACCTCACCCTGACCTGGATTTGAACTCACAACATCAGTGGTGATAGGCATCGAATATACAATGGACAAGGTAAATACGGACGGAATATGGGCGAAGTAAGTTAATCTCCAGGATGCATAAAATGCACTATTGACCGTCTTATTTTTTATGATCTGTATTTTGTGACCCCACAGTATACAATCAATCATCTTTATTCTCATAAACTTTATATAATTATAATGACACACAGAAGACATACATATACAATAACAAATACAAAATTGATATACATATACGTGTATATACAATATACACAACATGGACAGGGGTGTGAGACAGCCTAGAGAACGACAGATTTATTTATATTTCGTATAAATTTACATAATTGTTATGCCCTCGCGACGAAGAGTCGGGGGGGCATATTAATTTACCCTTGTCCGTCCGTTCATCCGTTCGTCCGTCTGGATATAGAAACATGGCTTGTCCGGCTATCTCCTCCTACAGTTTTGGAGGTACAGCTTTAATATTTTGCAGGATGTTTATACACATAATGGAGGTATGCATGTCCACAGGATTTTTATTTGACAGGTAGTTGGACTTCATTAACTTCTTACTAGCTACATAATGGAAACATGGTTTGCATGGCTCCTACTACAGTTTTTGACTTATTTATAATTTGATATGGTCAGGCACACTTCATTTTTAAAAAATCAGTCCTAACAAAACAACTTTGTCCATAATTATCAAGTGCGGGGGCATACTTCTTTTCTAGTTTCAAAATTTTGTTTCTGAGAAGGACTCATAATATGTTTAACTTAGGATGTTTAACGCCACTTTCAACAATATTTCAGTTATATCGTGGCTGTCAGTTTTATTGGTGGAGTAAACCAGAGTACCCAGAGAAAACCACCGACCTGTCGCATGTCACTGATAAAACTTTATCACAAAATAGCCCTGGGTCTATTTGGCCCTAGTTCAAAATTTATACTGTACCTTTATACATTTATAACTTCTTTTGAATTTAAAAAGTCCTGGGGGTCAAACATTAGCATATGTTATGCTGATATATTTAACAAATCTTTTTTACCACATGGGCGATACCTGTAGGTCATATATTATAAATTTATGTTAGCGTCTGACGTTTTTGTTGAAGAAAAGAAAATCTAATACTCAATGCATGTACTCATTCTTGAACAAATAGATCAAACAACATAAAAATATATTAGATCATATGTAATGCATCGGGAATAAGAAAGGTTTGGAGATACCAAACGGGTAGTTAGAAGCTGAAAATGGAAAAAGGATCGACAATACAATGGCCAAAAGAACAAAGTACAATACACCGACAAAAACGAGGTCAAACACTGATCTACAAAAGACTACAACAAAAAAACCTACAGATCGATCGACACGAGCCCCACTAAAACCAGAGATGGGCTCAGATGCTTCGGAAGGGTTTGCAGTTCCTGCTCCACTTGTAATACCCGTGGTGTTACTGCTAAACAACACGAATATCATATAATATTGAAATCGTGTTGGACACTGGAATAATTCTCCTTACTTGTCACACAGTCAACAGCAGAATCATTCCTTTATTTAAAACTACATTTTAGATGACCCGACCAGCACCAACTATGATTGTAGCTTCTCAGCCAAGACCACAAAACTATATAGTACCGGCATTCATTGCATGTATATGTTGTTTCTGGCCAACTGGTATCTGTGCTATTATTGCTGCCATCAATGTAAGTATTTATTCTTCAGATAAATAACTATTTTCCCTTTCTCCTCGACAAAAGTAGTACACTGATTTTCACCTGTCTATTCGTCTTTAAGTCTACAACCTGGTCTATGTTACAAGGTGGCACTATACATATCGAAACCTAATTATAGTGTTATGGTTAGGGTGCCACTTTCAACACTATTTCAGTTATATCTTAAGCGAATCCAGGGATAGACATAAAACATGTGTTTATGTGTGTATATATGGCATACAAGACAAGGTAACATTTAGAGTATTGAGGCTATATATATGCATAGCAGGCACACAATGCCACTTCAACGTTGAACCAACGTCCCACTTTTGTCAATGAATTGACGTTGCACACCTGAAGGATATATACAAAAAATATATAGCAAAGGTTGAATAAGCATTTTATAAGTATACAAAATGTATATCTCATAATTACACTTGGCCACACAACTGTAAAATTAAATATCGCGAATCACGTACAGAACATTTCCAAATAACTCGGTTATGAATGACCTTTTCTAAACCGGAAGTTTGAAAAGTTTGAAGACATCAAAGGGGCAATCAGAAGCCGTAATTCGAAGAAGCTGTATCATCTTATAAAAATGTATGTAGATCTATTCATTTGCATTATTGTTGACATCTTTTATTGATATTATCTGTGTTCTGTAACAGGCTAATTCGGCTGCTGATAGTGGAGATATGGCAAATGCAGAGGAGAAGACAAGAACAGCCAGAAACCTGTTCATCGTAACCGTTGTCTTAGGGGTTATTTGTATTGTTGTCACCCTGGTGTTAAAACTGACAGTGAAGTCGTCTCCAGCAGACCGCGGATATTACTAGTCCATGCACACCAACAGGAGGAGGACTTCGTTGTATAGATGCAGAACAATGCAAAACCATTGCGACATTTTCTCTATGAATAGTTGTTCATTAAAACAATTGGAACAACCATTCTTGCCTGACATGAGAAATTAACATGATTATGCATTGTACCTTTAGATTATGCAATTGTTGAATACAATGCCGTCGTCGATTTTTAGTTTTATCTCCTGGGATGACATGGCATGACATCAACGGGTTTAATCTCTGTATTATAGCATTACAAACTGTATATATTTGATATTAGTGTGCATGGCTTTTTGTCAATGAATTTACATAATTTTAAACAATCTCTTATTCAAAGTTATTTATTCTTGCACTGCTTCATTTATCATTGTCAATGTCTCACATATTCAAAGTTTCGCGCTAGAAAATCACAATAAAAACTGAATTAATAGAACGGATATGAATTTAACTTTGTCCGGATATTACTTGTTCAGAGAATGTGATAGATGACATTTCCAAAATTTTTCAATTGCCCACTGTTACATAACGAAAAGAATCTGAAATGTTTTGCAATCCGTGATAATAAGTTTAACGGATAAATGCTTAAAATTTGAGCTCGGGATTGAGCTACAGACGTTGACAGAGGTATCTGAGCGAGTATGAGGACTGATAACTCTGTATAAGAGTTTGAACTTCGAACTAAAGGAAAGTCGTAGACGTTTCCGGTGAAACATTTGACCTCGTTTAGAAATTGGACAAAAGTATTCAGTCACTGTAATTTTTTACTATATATTTCATATAAAACCACAATTTTTCAAAGCATTATTCCAAAGTCAATTCTTGTTCGATTTTGATGAAAGTTTTACCAATAGAAACGAGAACGTACAGTTTTCTGTGATTATTTTAAAATATTTTTTGGAGGGACAGATTTTAAATATTCATGATTTAAACACAAACTTAAATTGTCTTCAAATGTACTATCATTGTATTGTATTTTTAACGTTCAAAAGTTTTGTGTTTAAATCGTGAACTCATAAAAATTATAGATTATAAAATATGCTAAAATTACTGTGTAAAACTACATTTAATTCTGTTTTTTGTTGGTAAAAAAAATCATCAAAATCGAACAAAAGTCGACTTTGGAATAATGTTTTTAAAAAATGTGGTTTTATATGAAATATATAGTAACAAATCACAGTGACCGAATACTTTTGGCACTTCTCTGTATATATAATGACAATCCTAGACTGTTATTCAGAAAAAAAAACTGACTTATATCTATGTATAAACCGAAATATATGTCAACATTTTGTTACATTTTTAATTTCATTTCTAATTTGCTTTACAATTCTAGCGTTCTTGAAATTACCATGAGATCAAACAAACTAGATAGGTCATCAGACTTGAAAGGGTCCTATATCACAAGTGATAATTATGACCACAATTGTTTACATACATGCAGATTTATGATATGAGTCCGCTAGAATTGTGTCTAAAATCTATTAATCATTTATGCTAGAATATAATTCACAATTAATAGTGGTGATAAATACTTTATGTTGTAATTGTTTTTTTTTCTACACAGTTTTGTTTGTGTTGGCTGCCTAACAGAGCAGACACATAGGGGTCACTATCGATAGTTTTCCGTCATCGTGTCAATCATGCACTACTGTATAAGTTTCTCATTAACCACGTCTCTTTCAATAAAGGTCACTTACGTTTATCCTAAATTAGTGTAAACAATATTTTATTATAGAATAAATTCAAAACATACAAATTACAATAGTGATAATGATAATACTATTATTGGATTGGAATTATCCTAAATTGAGTCTCTGTCTGTCATGTTAACCCACAACTTTCTCATTACACTTGTTGGTGTTACAGACATACGTCTCGGTTGGGTCGACTAATACATTTTAGTATATGATGAAACTTATATATACCATGTATATAATACATTGAAGACGTAAGTTGTATTGTTATTTTATGTTTTAGACTACTTACATTTAATAAAACATGTATACTAAATATATTTGAAATGTTTTACGTTTAAATTGTTCATGATTCTCATTATTAATAACAGAATAACCAACTTTTGTCAGATGTGGTGTGGAGGCCCGGGTTGCTCAATAAATTAGGTCGTTGGATCTAACAGTTCATACAAGCCTATTACCAATACGGCGTGGGTTCGCGCCCAGCTTTGTAAATTACAAAAAGGGTGCACTCGACTCGCAGCCGCAAGTGATAAAGTTTACCAGTTGGTTGCCCATGGTCGGTGGTTATCTCCGGCTTCTTCCACCACTGAAACTGGTCGCCATGATATAGCTGAAATAACCAACTTTTGCCAGCTGTTGTGAACCGCATCAGTACTGGTGGTGTAATGGTTAAAATACTCACATAGAATGCGGGAGCCCCAAATCGGGACAAATCAAATATTATAAAATTTGTATTTGTTATTTCACTGCTTCGTCCGCAATATTACGGAGACAGATAAAAACTGGTTGGCTCAGAATCAAGATAATGTGGCCGAGTGGAGTGACATGTCTTCGTGCAGAATATTGTTTCAGTGATCTAGCACTATACAAATCAAACTAAGCATGCTGGTCTCGTACAAAGCAGAGATCATTATGGCATCGATACATGTATGTAACTTGTTCCTGACATGCGCACTAAATTCTATATCTAATTGTTTTTTTATTACAATGCAGGAAGTTCTCAAATAAACCTATGATTATCCACAATTTCCTCTTTCGTAAGTGTCGTCGTGGTATATGTTGGGTTTTTCAAGCGTTGGATTTTCAATAGTTACTTCCTTTATCAAGCAGTATATGTTATGTGTGATGTACATATAAAACGATATTGTTAGTAACCATTCCTGCTGGAACAACAACATCCTTGTCAAGGAGGTAAACATATGCTTTGCAACATTTTGGTCTTTGTGTATAGATGCGGCGTGAGTGTCAATTGACCTGTTAAGATTTACACCAGCTACGTATACTAGTACATCAAAGCCTTGACTTTCTTCTCTTTCACGTTTTGTCCATTTTCTGGAATAATCCTTGACAGAATCAATATGAATGTTAATTTGCTTCCAAATGGAGTTAGGCACACAATATTTCAACATCTTGTCTAAAGGAGAAGTGTTGTTAGGAATATTCAGGTTACTAGCTATAAAGTGGTCCGTTCGATTATAAATGCATGGCGGGACTTGCAAAGGGGCGATCAGGAAGCTTAGACTAGAGGTTGTCGATGTTGAGATCCTGTAACACGTGTTTGCAGGAGAAAACGTGGTTACAATATGTGCAGCATAGGCATATGAGTTCAATTGAACAGACTGATCTTTATATTAGTGCGGAATTAGAGATTCTACCGATTTTGAAAAGAAATTTGTTCTACAGTTGAGAGAAAAAATTAAGCGTATTCTACAGTAGAGTGAAATTTGTCACCATAAATATATTGTAGAGTGAAACGTGAATCATAGTTTATCAACAATTGATGTGTCGTTTCTGTCGCCATGAAATGAATAAAATTATAAATGCTATGTTGTGTTGACAAATCAGTATCCCATCAACTTTCTATAAGTAGATATGGCCAGTTGTCTGCACTAGTAATACAACTGTGTTCAAGTTGGATGACAGGTGGTTGTTTCTGTGTCGCAGCTAGCAAGGAATGTAGATTTGCGCATTCTTCTCGAAATGATATAACCGTGTATAGTATATACACACACATGTACTCCGGTCGATGACCGTCGGACGAATGCTTGTCGGACTTCTTACTGTCGGACCAGTGGGACGACCCCATATTGTCGATAATAACCGTTTCTGTTTTTATATTAATGTTTTTCATATTCATTTCAACGGATAAGGTCTAATATTGGTATTATTTATATTAAATATGTGTAGTCTTAAAACAGTATGCTTAAGAGTTGTCTTTCTTTGTCCACGTTCAAAGGTAATATCTCTATAATACCGAAATGATACAAAATATAGTCAATAGAATCCTACAATACTGTCAAATTCCTAAAAAAAATCAATATGTTATTGGGAACAATATATATGTACACAACTCACCCTTACAATAGATCCTGATATTGAGAAAAGCACATTCCTTCAACGGCAAAGAGAACATGCGGAAGCCCGTAATGAGCGAGGTGGACTCGATACAACATTAAGTGATAAAGTGTGTCAGTGACTTACGGCAAGTCCGTGGTTTTCACCGGGTTTTCCGGTTTCTTCAACCAATAAAACTGACCTCCTCGATTTAACTGAAGTATTATTGAAAGTGCCGTTAAACACGTAAGCTCTAAAGCCATGATGAGTAATACTATAACAAGAACGGTCCTTAGTGGTCCGTTCAAAGCAAACATTTCTGATCCTATCCGTTTCCGTCTTTCTTTTGACACTCAAAAACGTTTACTTAGAAAATAATTAGTTCTTTGATCATTAAAATAGCTGAAGCTGGAATATTCCTCACTGACGTTAGAATAAATAATCAATAACACGAACTGCATTTCAGCTATATTCAGGACGAGAATAAAACATGTTTATGTCTGTACAATGGTGTCAATGGGGTGGGTGAAAGTTTTGATTGCCGCTGTTAAAAGGAAGAATAGCTTGGATAAGGTCCGAAAAGGGGACACAAACGATATCTAACAAACTTGCAATGTTGCAAGCAAAAGTCGTCTATAAAGTCCAAAGAGCGAGCTGTGTATTTGATACTCCCCTCGCAACTTCCGAAAGACCCCCTTGGCAGTTTGTACTACGTATAGGAGATTCGAGCTATAGCTACTGTGCATTCATTTAAATTTCTTGCTTGAGGAAATTTTGCAATTTCGTGTGTTCCCTGCTATAGTCAGTATAGATATGGATGGGGACAAATATGCGTTGACTTCTTAATTTTGTGGTTTGATACTAATCACGAAACCCACTAAAATTGTTCGACCACGAACTCGAATGAATACACATTATTTGTATCTCCTTGATTTCACTGGGGAATTTGACGACTTTATAGAAAATTTGACGAAGAACAATAAAGAAAACGCAGAGGAAGTTGATATTATCTAAATATCAGTTCATTAGGTTTAATTTGCCTCTCATTATTTTGAATTGATTTTGTAGTCCAGAATTGTTGTTATTTAAAACCGTTAGTTAGTGTCATACAAAGAAAACAATATTTATGAAATATTTATATAAACGATACTCACATAGTAAATATTGATTAGAACAAAAAAAAAGAATCACTTTCATTTCTTAGATTTTGCATTTTTCATCTAATTTATGTCAACAAATATTATTTTATAGATAGTGCGTCATGGAAATTAATTATTTCTATAATAAAAGGTGCATTTGACACTTTATGGCCGTAATCTAGTTTAAATTCTTTATCAAACTATAAAATGCGGTCAACAATACATATTGCATTTTGACCGATTGTTTCCTTAATTTACTGTGATGTCAGCATTTTTTAGTTCAACTAAATATTTGATGGTCGAAAATTTATGTCATATTTTTTACCATTAAGAAAGAAAAGTTTGAAGACATCAAAGGTGATAATCAGAAGCCGTAAACCGAAGGAGGACATTTAATACAACGGTCAACTTAATACACAGAAAACTAAGGATTGAGCCACACATTTGTACTCTACCACAAAAACTACTTTAACTCCAGATCAAAGGAAATAAACGTTAGAGAATACCGAAGGGCTATAAAAAGAAATGTACAATCCAGAGACACTGGCAACATAAGGTACAGAAGACGAAGAAAAACAAAACACAATATGTGTTGTAAACCTCTATGCGCAAACAAACACAAATAACGTAAATAAGACATGACCCTCCCCTTTTACAAACAACTGGAGGTAAAGACGAACCGATGCGGAAATGTGTACCGGACATCACAACACAGAATTCAGAACGTAATGTGTACCGGACATCACAACACAGAACTCAGAACGTAATGTGTACCAGACATCACAACACAGAACTCAGAACGTAATAGAGTAAANTTGACACACATTAAAAAAGGGGGAATGATAAATATAAATATAGAAGTTCATAAAAAACATGTAAAACTGTCAGTGTAAGAAGCTTACATAAATCACAATAAGCAATTCTAAAAAGATAAGTCTTAGCATTTTTCTTCAAAATTTCCAGAAACAGTTTATTTCGGGTTTCACTAGGCATGTTATTCCAAAGTGTGGAAGCTGTCTTGTCAAATCGTCTATCACCATAAGTTGTTGTCCTTACACGTGGTTGTTGAATCATCATGGCGTTCTCTTACCGTAGAGACCTTTATGGTTGATAAAATTGACAGGTTCCTTAAGATATATCGGACCTTGGTCATGAAGAGCTTTGAAAGTGTATAATAATAATTTGTATTGGATGCGATACTGCATCGGAAGCCAGTGAAGTGACATGATTGGTGTAATGTGATCATGTTTCTTGCTACGGGTTATCAATCTAGCTGCTGTATTTTGAACTTCGAGATTATGTTGGGTATTTACTCCATAACAAAAAGCGTTGTCATTGTCCAAACGTGACGTTACAACCGAGCAAACTAATGTTTTGCACGCATCTTCGGTGGTGTAAGATTGAATACGTCCGAGTTGCGAATTTGAAAGTAGCATGACTTTGTAATTGCACTTGAAGGTTTTTGCATGCATAATGTCCTGTCGATGTGCCGAGGTTTAACAAATGAAGCATTGGTTACTATAGTTCCGTCGAAAAAGAGACAACATTCTGAAAATTCCTTCACATGGTGTTTCGGTCAAATACAATAAGTTATGTTTTGTCTTGGTTTAATTTGAGCACATTTGAGCTCATCCACACACTAACGTCTGATAAACAAGTCTCTAGGCGTCTGGATATATTTTTGCAGTTATCAAGTGGTTTGATTACATACATTGTACTTGCCAGTTGGGTGTCATCGGCATAAATGTGATGACTAAAATTACGTCGTCGGCAAATTTCACTGATTGATTTTGCAAAAATACAGTACAACCTGGGCCCTAAAATAGAATTTGTGGCACGCCACATTGAAGATGCATTGCATTTAACACTACTGAACCAACAGCGACACGTTGATTTCGGTCGTTCAAATAGGACTTCATCCACGTCAGAACTGTGCAGGGCCGTCTTAACAACATCATAGGCCTCCGGGCAAAACAGTGCACTGGGGCCTTACCTTCACAGCCACTCACAGGAATAAAAATGTAAATGGTCGATAAAATTAAACATATATTTATTGCATTTGTACTTCCGATAAACTCAGTGATTAAACATTAAATAACATGTCATACACAACATAACTATATTAGCATGGGAACCCCAAGCAACTGCCCATCGGTAACAATGATCACCAAAGAACACTTAATTAAATACTTACCACAAACAAAATATATAGACAATAACAGTGCATTGACTTGACATAAAATCGATATATGGATGAGGCTTAGAATCGGGGAAAATGCGAGGGTTTCCCGAGCATTTTCCCAGATTCGTGCCGAATACGTATATCGAATTTTATGTCAAGTCAATGTACTGTTATTTTGTCTTTATTCTGCAATCATTAGTGACATTAATGGATATTACTACCAATATTCAAATTATTTAAAAAGTTAGTTACCCACAAGAGGCCCCAACTAATTTATAAATGTTATAAACGGACAGTGACAGTTTATCACTTGTAAATATACTGTCAACGCATTTTGACTGCTCAAATAGAACGATTGCAGTATAAATATTGTTATTTTTTACCAAGTATTTAGAATTGTTGCATATTTGCCGTTTAACCTTTTCACTTTTTGTTGGTGTCTTCATTATTTGCGAAATTTTAGGTGAAATCTGAAATTACACACAATTTCGGACAATAGAACTGAGCAGTAAAAGCACCGTTCGTTTACATTAACTTATGCCTTATTGTACTGTTGGATAATCTCTCATGTTCATAATACTTTACATCCATCCCCTTTCTTACTAATACTACGTATTCCGGATCGATAATTTCAACCATTCAGTGGATTTATTTTTCATGATGTTCTGTCTATGTCTAGTTTGAATAAAGTATTCTTTACGATTATCACCATTTTGTCCACATTGTGCTAAAGTTTTCCGTTTTGATATTAAGTGATTAACGATGGGTTTTTTTTAATGAGAGGACGTTTCTCAGTCATCTCTCATTGAAGGACGAAGCAGTCCTGAGATGAGAGATGACTGAGAAACGTCCTCGAGTTTTAAAAAACATCTTTAATATATATTATCGTTGATATTGCAATTGCATATATCATATGCTATATATTATATTTGTTGATTCGAGACTATGTACAATTTTGTACTTTATATACTGGGAACAATGAAATTATATCCCACGTCCCTGTGGTTCTTTAAATCCAGAATATCATTTCTGTGTTTCTGATTAAATATTGCAAACTGAATTTAAAAAGAAAATGCAAGCAAATTATCAAATCCGACGTTAAGAATACGGTTAGCCTTTCCGCCACGATATTATACAATTATTGCACTTCATCGAGTGCGATATTATACACTTATTGCATGCTGGTGAGGGAAATATGAAAATTTATTCACCCAAGAGTATCATATTCCCCGAGGGCAACGCCCGAGGGAAATATGATACTCGAAGGTGAATAAATTTTCATATTTCCTGAACCGGCATGCAATAAATGTTTTATTGGCATATTATTTCGACCTTCATTTATGAACCAAGATAAAGTGTTTTTCAAATTTATATTTTAACAATAATAAAAATTAACAATATCACAAAAATTTACACAAAAACAAATTTTCAAATGAATTCACTTATTGATAACATTAAAGTTAATGGTAACATTACAGTTATCAGAAAAATTTGGCCTGAAAGTGAAAAAGCCAGAAGAAGAAATATCCATTTGATTCTGCATTTTTTGTACAACACTTTGAGTTTGATCAGTTGACGATGCTACATTTTGAGATTTTCGTGCAACAGATTTATTTTCAACACTTGGTAGTTCACGAAGAATATTTTTTTAGATTTGAGTCCCCACACTGATTGTCATTGACGGGCTCCATTTCATACGACTCATTGAAAATATTTTCAATATCATCAATGTCTAAATTTGGTAGATTTTCCTCAGTTTCTTTTACATCTGTCTGTCCGAGAGCGCTTGACAACGTTTTCGAAATTTCCCTTTTTTTAGTGTCACTTACGTAATGAGAGTAGGATTTCAACGAAGTTTCGGATTTGTGACCGGAAACTTTCATTATGTGGCGACCACTTATTCCCGCAATATCTAACGCTGTTATGCATGTTGCTCTGACGGAATGATTTCGATATTCGCATGAAAGCAGAGCAATTTTAGGAATATCCATCATGAAACTAGATAACTTGTTCTTTCCAACTGCTGCATTTACATACCACACATCATCATCTGGTGAATATGAATCCTTTGGACGCTGCCACAAGTCATTTTTGTTAGGGTTCAGTTTCGAAATGTATTTTAAAAAAGATTTCACTGGACAAAATGGATTCCCTGAAAAATAAATGACTTAAGTAAGTAAAACCCCATTTTGCACATAAAATTAATATATCATACATATGGATATGCAATATTTGACATAATTTGTACAATAAAACAAAACAAAAATAGCGGCTTTGGTATGTTTGTGTATTGATTTTTGTGTGCGATTTTCGCTAGTAATTTTATTCACTGTATTACCATCTCATTAACATTCATCCACAATATTATCTTACGGTACATATACATTCATCAAGCTTTAATGCAACAGCTTCATCAAACACAAATACTGAGCTACTAAAATTTATTATTTTAATACACATAAATTTATACCTTGAATCTCATACATTCTGCCCTCAGTTACTGCGCATTGGTTGTCAGCTCTGTGGTTTTTGTCTAGCTCATCCACATCTTGGTAGACGAATCTCCTTCCTGTGTCATCAGTACCAACTTTGAAAGTGTTTTTGTCCATCTCTCGTAAGTTTTCTCTCCCCCTTCTACATAAATACAAAGTCAGATGAAACCACACTTTTCTCTGTAGTCCATAGGGGATATCAGTATAAAAAACAACAGTTTGTCCACTATAAAGTTTTTTCAGATCATTCTCGGAAATTGGAGGGTGAAGATCAGTGCCACCAAGCCCTTTTTTCTTCAGATCGGTCAAAACCGCCTTGTACACCTCGTTGCTCCCAAGAAAATCAGAATCTGATAAAATTTCATTTTTCGTTTCTCTTTCAAGTAGCATTTGATGCCATACCTTATATTTTGAAGAGCACTTATTTTAAAATGGTTTCCATCAGTTTTCCTTGCACCAACGTAAAACGATTTCAATGAATTGTTCAAGTGTTCCAAGGAAAACTCCTCAAACTCGACATTGTCAGGACCCTGTTCTAGCAAAAAGTAACGAAAGCATTTCACAGATAATTTAGTCGATCTCTGTGTATTGATACTGTCTTTGTCATTTATTAATTTGTATATTTCCTCCTCTGATGGGACGTGGAAGCGTCTTTCGGCTGTTGCCATTGTAACTGTCGTATGCAAGTGATAAGTTCCGAGTGCCTCTGACGGTTTCCTGTCAAAGAACGTTAACTCCGGCGGGGAAATCCGCGATGCTTCCGAAGGGGTGGAATATGATATTTATTTCACGGGAATATGATTTTTGTCCTGTGTGATCACGTGTTCTGATTTTTACCAATTGTCCAATCAAATTAATCTATTTACGGTAATTAATATATGAGGTATAATAAGATCGCACATCATATTGCACAAAATGAAGTGCTGTAATTGTGTTAGGTGTCAAACCACTAATTCAACCAATCGGAGCTTGGAACATATACGAAAGTAATCCTTTTTAAAGAAAATAGTTCCTTTCACTTTGTAGTATTGTGAGAAATACTGATTGGAATGGAAAAATTAAAATTGCTAATTGAAGTAAAATATATAAGGATTATCGGAGAAATAAATAACCATTGATTGATTGATTGATTGTTGTTTAATGCCAACCTTAGTAATATTTAAACTATATCGTGGCAAAATACATAACGACGACAGCACTAAAAGAGATGACGACAGCATGGAACCATTGTATTGCTGCAAGTTGTTTAAAAAAGAACATGTTAAAATTAATTAAATTTATTAACTTATTTACATTGGCAATGTTTGGTCGCGGCTGTATTTTCTCGAAAACATTTTCAAAACAAGTTCAAATTTTAAAAGCACATAAAATTATTAGAAATTGGCACACATGAAAAGTTAGCACACAAAAAATGTTCATTATTGGCACACAAGAAATGTTCATTATTAGCACACAAGAAATGTTCATTATTGGCACACAAGTAATGTTCATTATTGGCACACAATAAATGTTCATAATTAGCACACAAGAAATGTTCATTATTGGCACACAAGAAATGTTCCATTCATTAGGCACACAAGAAATATTAAATTCATAAGGCACACAAGATATATTAAATTCGTAAAGTACACAAGCATATATATAAAGTTCCATATTCCATATTAAGGAAAGTTATATTTTTTTTTGGCACATTAAATTTCCATTAATCTGCGTTGTACTTGACCCTGGGATCAGTAGTCAAGACAAATAAGTTCAAACTGACATATTGTGCCGCGCTTTCGCCAAAGGTCCGATCATCACAACTTGTTGACATGATCTGACCTCCGCCACAAAGTGGTGGTAGCGGCACTTTTATAGCCGGACCAAACAAGGATTTAATTTTCATTTGAGGGAGGATTAGAGGGACTATGTGCCATTTATCATATTCCATCTGAAAATGTCCCATTGAAATCAGAAATATTTACAAAGAATGTTAAAGAATGACCCACTGAAATTCTGAATGTCAATATAAAATGTCCCATTATTAAAATTTTAATCCTAATCACTGGTGCACATCAAGTAAACATCTGAAATTAAGATAAGTACACGCACATACCAGCTAAACATCTGAAATCAAGATAAGAACATATTAGCTAAACATCTGAAATTAAGATAAATACTTATCAGCTAAAACATCTGATAATAAGGTAAGTACATACCAGCTAAACATCTGAATTAAGATAAGTACATATCAGCTAAACATCTGATAATA
>MJUT01050031.1:159381-172324 GCA_002080005.1 Gigantidas platifrons | reverse complement strand
GGTGCCCCTCGGTTATACCAACAGATAATACCAGTATCACTTTCTAACCCTTGGTGCCCCTCGGTTATACCAACAGATAATAACAGTATCACTTTCTAACCCTTGGTGCCTCTCGGTTATACCAACAGATAATACCAGTATCACTTTCTAACCCTTGGTGCCCCTCGGTTATACCAACAGATAATAACAGTATCACTTTCTAACCCTTGGTGCCCCTCCGTTATACCAACAGATAATACCAGTATCACTTTCTAACCCTTGGTGCCCCTCGGTTATACCAACAGATAATAACAGTATCACTTTCTAATCCTTGGTGCCCCTCGGTTATACCAACAGATAATAACAGTATCACTTTCTAACCCTTGGTGCCCCTCGGTTATACCAACAGATAATAACAGTATCACTTTCTAACCCTTGGTGCCCCTCGGTTATACCAACAGATAATAACAGTATCACTTTCTAATCCGTCGAACTTTAATTAATTTGTAAACGTGTGAATATCAAAACATGCTGATCACTTGATAAGCAAGAATCAATCAAATGAAAAACAAGAAATGCCACACTGTCGGAAGAAGAGCTGGAAGATACCAAAGTGGCAATCAGAATCCATAAATCGAGGAAGGACAGACAACACAATGGCCAAAAGAAATAAACAAATGGACAAACAACTTTCTACAAACATTACAAATAAAACTAAAGATCGAGTAACACGAACCCAATAAAATACGGAAGTGAAAAATTTCAAAATTCAATAGAAAAATCATATGAAGAGGCAAAATAGATACCATTAACACACAAAATACATGTTCGTTCATTTTTAAGGTTTGGCGCAGACACTTTTATGGGACAAAACATTCCCCTCTTAATTAATGAATACACAAACACATACACACAATAAATGAGCTCCATTTTGGAAGTGATATTTCTTGTCATCTGATGTTCATGTATACTTACAACAACGTACTGCTGGGATTGACCACCATATGCTGGCTGTTTACCATACTGGTTTGGTTGTGGCTGGTATCCCTGCTGTCCATAACCCTGTGGCTGTCCATAGCCCTGGGGAACTGGCTGGTACCCGGCTGGTTGACTGTATCCCTGTGGAGGTTGGCCATAACCTTGCTGTTGCTGCTGTCCATATTGTGCATCGTATGGAGGAGGTGGACTCTTTTCTTAAATTACCAGATTTCATTTTGATATGTATATGTTATAGAAGGGAATTCAGCAAAGCTATAAAGACATGTATGACAATGAAATTACATCATGTCATAATAATAGCAAATTGTAGCAACTCTTTAACGCCACTTTCAACAATATTTCAGTTATATCATGGAGATGTTTTATTGGTGGAGGAAACCGGTGTACCCGGAGAAAACCACCGACCTGCCTCAAGTCACTGACAAACTTTATCACATAATGTTGTATCGAGTACACCTCGCCTGAGTGGGATTCGAACTCACAACGTCATTTCTGATAAGCAATGATTGCATAGGTAGTTATAAATCCAACTACCATGCAATCACCACCAGGACGGCCCAATACTTTATGGCAAACTTTATTAAATAACTTACAATCCAATTATAGTGACTTAGCAGACCAAACAATGTTATACAATGTATACCTTTAATCCGACTAACACCCAGCAGGAACTGTTTATCCTTCTGAAACACGCGAGTTCATCCCGGTTTTTAGTGGGGTTCGTGTTGCTTGATCTTTAGTTTTCTGTGTAATGTTTTGTAGATGATTGTCCATCCTTTTGTCCTTTTTCATTTGGCCATTGTATTGTCCATCCTTTGATTTACGGCTGTCGATTATCCCTTTGATATCTTCAAACGTTACTACACAACGATCTTTAGTACTGGGTCAGAAGACTCTGTGCTTCACGACTTTACATGTATATGTTGTATATCTTAAGATTATTTCCCTGTTTGATCCATGTCATTCTCCATTACCTATATGGGTGTAACTTCAGCTAATAAAGTTCTTATATTTTTACCCAATTAAGTAACAATTGTTTTTTTTAATATATTTGTAAACATAATATAATATTCTTCACATAAACCAAACAAATTCATTCAACATTCCCAGTCACATTCTGTTGTTGCAACTTGCAATTTGAGTGAGTGAGTGAGTGTTGGTTAAGCCAAATGAGCTAATTTTCAGTTGTATCATGACCAGAACAAGTTACATTCAATGAAATGATGATGGTGATGGTGGTGGTGTCCGCTTTATACTAGACAAACACACTTAATTGGATCTTTATCTGACCAGGTTGGAACCAAAGAAAAATCGATAATATTACAAAAAATGCCTTCTTGAACACTGCAGAGATCGATCATTACTAGTTTTTACATCTTCATGTTAAGATATTTTTATAGCACTTGGCGACAGATCCCCTCCCCAACCTTACACACAATAAAAGTTAAATGACAATTTGTTGTGGTTTGATTTAAACAATTACCTGACGAATAATCATGGCCTTCTGGAGCAGAATAACCAACTTGTTGATAGCCCTGTGGTGAATGTTTATATCCACCTAGTTCCACATTGTCTGAAAATAAATGAAAGATTGATATAAATGCTAACACCACTAGTAAAAATAAGTATTTCAGCTAAATTCGTGACGAGAACAAGTTTTTAATCAATAACAAACTTAAATACTGCTAAGGTTAGCGTTAAACACCAATCAATCAATCAATAAATAACGTAGGTGAAAAGATGACATTGTGATGGAACCTGTTTGGGAGAAATTTAGATTGTCATGTAAAAAAAGTGGTAATAAAAACGTAGATATCAAATCTAGTCCACAGGACGCTCCTTCAGAACAACAACCATCAGGTACGCTCTAGGCCAAAATATGTTAACGCCAAATAATTTAAAAGTCGTTGGGAGCAAGAAAACCAAAGGATAACCAGACAACGGCCAATGTCATCTATGCCTGAGGGAGGAGACCCTTAGCTTAAATAATAATTAAAATTTGTATACGGTCGGACGATTTTGCCTTGCAACGGGCCACCACTGACCACTACGATTTCTATCTATTATGAGAAGAAATCTACACTGACAATGCATTTCAAGTTATATGGCTACTGTAAGAAAAAATTGCAGATACCAAAGGGGCTAATCAGACGGCGTCAGCCCAATAGTCCGAACGCCCAATAATCCGAAGGCCCAATAGTCCGAAGGCCCGATAATCCGAAGGTCCAATAGTATGAAGGCCCAATAATCCGAAGGCCCCATAGTCCGAACGCCCAATAATCCGAAGGCCCAATAGTCCGAAAGCCCAATAGTCCGAAGTCCCAATAGTCCGAAGGCCCAATAGTCTGAAGGCCCAATAGTCCGAAGGCCCGATAGCCCGAAGGCCCAATAGTCCGGAGTTCCTATAGTCCTAAGGTCAGATAGTCCGAAGGCCCAATAGTCAAAAGGCCCGATAGTCCGAGGTCCAATAGTCCGTCTGCACGATAGTCCGAATGACCAATAGTCCGACAGTCCGAAAGACCAATAGTCTGAAGGCCCGATAGTCCGAAGGTCATATAATCCGAAAGATCTTCCGAAAAATCTCCCAAAGCACTGTTGAATTCAAAAACTAGAGGCTGAGTTAAACTTAATACAGAACCTTCCATACATGTAGATGCTTCCTACCAAGTTTCGGTTCATATGGCTAAGTAGTTTCAACGGAGAATATTTTTTTTAGAAATAGACCAATCAGAAAAAAGAATTGCATGTGATGGCCATGTTTGCTAACCGATCGGAACGAAATGAGCAATCTTCATAGAGGACATTCCATGGATGCTTCCTACCAAGTGTCGGTTCATTTGGCCAAGCGGTTTCAGAGGAGAAGATTTTTAAAAATCTGTGGCGGCCATGCTTGGTAATGGATCATAACAAAATGTGCACTCTTTAGAGAGGACCTTCCATAGATGCTTCCTACCAAGTTTCAGTTCATTTGGCTGAGGGTTTTCAGAGAAGATTAAAATGTGAAAAGTAAACGGATGACAAACGACCGACACCAAGTGATGGCAAAAGCTCATATTGCCTTTGGCAAGGTTTGCTAAAAATAATATTAAAATGTGAATACCTACTTGTAATATATAAAATAAACATGTTACACTATATCAGCATTAGTTAATTTCTAAGGGAGATAATGGCAAGAGTTATCTTTCTTTTAACAGTTCAGGCAAGACTTATCTTTCTTTTAACAGAGGAGAAGATTGTTTTAGAAATCAACCAATCAGAAACAAGAATTGTCTGTGGCGGTCATGTTTGTTAACCGATCGGGACAAAATGAGCAATTTTATAGAAGACCTTCCATAGATGCTTCCTACCAAGTTTCGATTCATTTGACCAAGTGGGTTCAGACGATTTTTAGAAATCGACCAATCAGAAACAAGAATTGCATGTGGCGGCCATGTTTGTTAATGGATCGGGACGAAATGAGCTAGAGGACTGTCCATAAATGATTCCAAAAAAGTTTCGGTTCATTTGGCCAAGCGGTTTCAGAGAAGAATTTCAAAAATCAACCAATCAGAAACAAGAGTCGCCTGTGGCGGCCATGTTTGTTAGCGGATCGGGACGAAATGGGCCATCTTTAGATGCTTCCTACCAAGTTTCGGTTCATTTGGCAAAGCGGTTTCCGAGGAGAAGATTTTTAGAAATCTACCAATTAGAAACAATAATTATTTGTGGCAGCCATATTTGTTAATGGATCGGGACGAAATGAGCAATCTTTATAGAGGACCTCCCATAGATGCATCCTACCAAGTTTCGGTTCATTTGGCAAAGAAGTTTCTTAGGAGACGATTTTTGGAAATCAACCAATTAGAAACAAGAATTGCCTGTGGTAGCCATATTTGTTAATGGATCGGGACGAAATGAGCAATGTTTATAGAGGAGCTCCTATAGATGCATCCTACCAAGTTTCGGTTCATTTGGCAAAGTGGTTTCAGAGAAGAAGATTTTTTCAAATCAGCCAATCAGAAACAAGAATTGTCTGTGGCGGCCATGTTTGTTAACGGATCGGGACGAAATTAGCAATCGTAACAGAGGACTTTCCATAGAAGCTTCCCACCAAGTTTCTGTTCATTTGGCCAAACGGTTTCAGAGGAGAAGAATCTAAAAAAAATCAGTTAATCAGACACAAGAAATGCCTGTGGCGGCCATGTTTGTTAATGGATCGGGACGAAATGAGCAATCTTTATAGAGGATCCTTCCATAGATGCTTCCTACCAAGTTTCGGATCATTTAGCTAAGCGGTTTCAGAGAAGATTTTTAGAAATCGACCAATCAGAAACAAGAATTGCCAGTGGCGGCCATGTTTGTTAATGGATCGGGAAGAAATTAGCACTCTTTATAGAGGACTGCCCATAAATGCTTCCTACCAAGTTTCGGTTGATTTGGCCAAGCGGTTGCAGAGGAGAATTTTTTTTTTAATCGGCCAATCAGAAACAAGGATTGCCTGTGGCGGCCATGTTTTTTAATGGATTGGGACGAAATGAGCAATCCTTATAGAGGACCTTCCATAGATGCTTCCTACCAAGTGTCAGTTTATTTGGCTGAGGGGTTTCAGAGGAGAAGATTAAAATGTGAAAAGTTAACGGACGACAGACCACGGACGACGGACAAGTGATGGCAAAAGCTCACATCGTCTTTGTCAAGGTGAGCTAAAAACGATTAGATCAACGTATTAGACAATTTTGTATTTGTTTTTGTGCTTTTTGAAAGTACCGGATAAATTTATACAATTCACGTACATTGTTGGAAAATATATAATTTATTTACACTCCCTGCGAACAGGACAGTTTAAAAGCTAATACAAATAAATTTTATGTTTTTCGATAATATGCGTTGTCTATTCAAACGAACGTACTAGTAGTAAGAAAGAAGATTAATAGCTGGGAATTGTCACTTGGAATAACCCACCAACAATGTGCACTCACTCACCTGTATAAATTACACACATTTAATGTAACTAACATGAAATCTACAAATAGTATGTTTGGGTATGTATAGATACAGTATGGGTGGGATTAAAATTCACGAGAAAGCTTTGCTTTCGAGTTAATTTTGTCCTACCCATGCTGTATCTAAACATAGTTACATACCCAGTCATTTCCAATATACATATGTACAATGTAGTAAGTCACATGTACCTTGGTCATTCGACTTTCCTTTGTTAAGAGTGTGATGATGAAATGCCTCGACTCCTCCTATGTGATATGTGCAGATATATCATCACACTTTTAACAAAGGAAAGTCGAATGACGATGGTACATTTACCATATACAAAACCTGAGCTTAGCTTTAGGGTTATCATACGTAAGATAGTGCGAACATTTTTTTAAATTATTTATTATATACTTCCAACATCTGCAGACGTAAACACCGAAAGTTGTTTATTTTGTCTGAAACGCACGGGGTGTGAAAATATGGACAGCTTACTTCCTGTCATATTGGTCATACAAAAATGCCTTTATTTTAACTAAGTATGTAATAAATATCGATACACACATAGTATTGATTTTCTGTAGTGGGTCAATTGCAGACTTAGTATAAACCAGTACAGAAATGTCAGATATATCACTTGAGGACAATTTGACATTGGAATTTGTCAAGGGGTTATTGGAATTTTCAGGACTGGTAATATAACATTTCTATCTGAGCATTCTAATATACAAATACATGTAATTTATAAGTTAAGCAGAAATCATTTAACGGTTTATTAGGTCATTGGGTCATATTTATATAATATATACTGAAACACAAATAATATTGATTTTCTGAAGTGTGTCAATTGCAGGCTTCATCAGTACTGAAAGGTCAAATATTGCGCTTTTTAGGACAGCGTTAGCCGACCGTTTACCAGGTCAAACTGTCCTCCAAATGGTTTTATCCGACTTTTCAGGACTGATAACATTTTTATCTGAATGTTTTAATATGCAAATACATATCCTAATCATAAGTAGCAGAGGTGAAGGAGCGGTTCGGTAAGAATGGAGGGGGGGGGGGTATTTTTGATTGGACCTAAAAGTGGGGGCATGACCAAGTTGTAAGTGGATTGGAAAGCGGAAAAAGTGGAGGGCGGGATTGTTTTTTTTCCCATGATATTTATTCAGCTTTTTCTAAATTTTTGGACAAAAAAGTGAATGAGGATGAGAACATGGAAGTTTTAATACATTTCTCTTTGAAGAATCCCTGTGGAATTCTGCGCTAAGACCATTCATATATAGCTCACGGATGCTTCGTGTGGTTGCCATCTTCTACTGAAACCGCATCGGTGGTGTAAAGGTTAGCATGCTCGTCTCGAGTGCGGTAGATCGTATGTTCGAGCCCCCTTCGGGTTAACCAAAAGACTTTTTTTTTTATTTGTATGCGTTGCTTCTCCGCTACGCACGCAGCATTACGGAGTGAGAGCAAAGATTGGCTGGCTCGGAATCAGAATAATGTGTCCACGGATTGTGGCTTCAGTGAGCTAGCGCTATAATGTAATTCACCGAAGCATATTGATTTAGTAAAAGCAGACATTATCATCATTTCAACGAATGAAACTTGTTTTCGCCATGATATAGATGAAATATGATTCATTTGGCGTTACCAATAATCACCTGGACTCATTCAGTCCATCTTCTACTGTAGCTCTTACCATGAGTTAGCAATGCAAAATGTACCGCCGTCCTCTTCATTTATTTTGACGTGAGTTGAGAGCAGTGCCGGATTTAGGACAAATGGAGCCCTGTGCTACTTAAGTTATGAGGCCCATGAAAATATGTGTATATTCTGTATCTTTAGATCTTACAATATTTTTGTGTATATAAGCCATTATAGCTTTAGATGAAGAGATGCCAAAGGATTTTCTACTTATGATGCCCCTATAATTTTAGTTGAAAATTAGAGGGGCATCACAAGTAGAAAATCCTTGGGCATCTCTTCATTTAAAGCTATAATGGCTTATATACACAAAAATATAGTAAGATGACATTTTAAAACTTGATCTAAAGATACAGAATGATACACATATTTTCATGGGCATGCA
Source organism: Gigantidas platifrons (assembly GCA_002080005.1). Lineage (NCBI taxonomy): Eukaryota > Metazoa > Mollusca > Bivalvia > Mytilida > Modiolidae > Gigantidas > Gigantidas platifrons. The sequence continues at coordinate 164,295 of MJUT01050031.1, read as the reverse complement.
TGCATAGCAAATTTTCACTGAGAAAATGTACTTCATCTAAACTAGCAAGAAATGCTCACTAACCAGTCTGTTACGGGAGTATACCACGAATGAATCGGATGGATTGAAAATTCAAGTTATCCTCTTGAAGTCTTTTGAATTACATGTATAACAATTTAAGTGGAATGTGTCAGAAAATTTGATTCAGAAATATTAAATTTTTTTTTTATCTTTAATATCCATGTATGTCAAAACATATACTCAGTAATGTGTAGCATACACAAGAATTACGTGCGGCGAAGAATCACGAAATCACTGAATATCCTTTTTAGCTCACCTGGGCCAAATGTCCGTCGTCGTCTGTCGTCGCTGTCATCGTTGTTGTCGCCTGTGTGCTTTTACATTTTAAACCTCTTCTCTGAAGCCAAAGGACCAATTGGAACGAAATTTTGTATGAATGTTCATTGGATGATCCTCTAAACAATGTTTTTGATCCGAAGCACACAAAACAACCAAGAGACCCAAATGTATCAAAAATGGTGCTGTCAGTTTTTAATTTTCTTCTCTGAAAATATGGGCCAATTGGAACCAAACTTGGCATGAATGTTCATTTGATGGTCCAGTAAGATGTGTTTGTTTTTGTTTGTTGACCGGAAGTACACAAAAGAAACAAGAGACTCAAAAGATGTCAAAAAGGGTGTTTTGTATGTGGAGTGTTTATTTTTCAACCAATCCTGATTGTATTTCTTCTCTATGTTCCTTATAAAATAATCTTAGTGTGCTAACAGATTGTTTATGGCTATAAGATATAAGTGGATCAAAATGGGGCCAACACCAAAAAATTAGAATTCTAATTTCAAGTCTGATTTTTTTCCTGTAGATTCCTTATGACATTTCCTGCCTGTATGCTTTTTTTTCCCAATCTCATTTGACCTAACTCTTGTCGTTTCTGAGATAAAAAGGATTAAATACAGTCAAAAGTGACCAACACCCAAAATGATATCTTCCTTGTAAGTCGTATGCAGTTTTTTACTTTAAACATAGAATGTCTTCTCCAATACATACATATATATACAAAATTCTGAACAATTAGCAATTACATATACAAATTAAATAATAAATGTAATATGAAGGCATGAAATAAGTATGAATTAAGATAAAAATAAATAAATAAATAAATAAATGACCTGAAACGCATCAATGGATTTACTTGTCTTATTATATAAACACGAATCGAACATTCCTCTCCGTATTTATATGGAACACTCCCGATAACTTGGCAATTTTTAGGTACATGTGACGTGTAATTATATATAATATTCACATTGAACCAGATACGTTTATTTAATAATTGGATTATGCTAAAGAGCCGTAACGGTGTTATTTTATACATTTTAGTTTAAACAAAAAGTTATTAAAATCCATTGATACGTGTCAAGCATGTATTTCAGTTTACGAATAGCATGATCACTCGGGGCATTGTACTATTATTTAAATACACATACATATATATATATTTAATAATCATTATGGTTGTCTAAACGAAAATCGTTCACTTGTTTAATACACTTCTGTACTGATAAGAATATTTGACAATTATCTTCTATATTAATATTTTCATTTCCATATAATAATAATTCAGTAGTAATCGGTATACCGTTCAATTGTAACATGTTTACTTCATGTAACAGTTGTATTCTCTGTTTATTAAATCTATTACAGTAGCTAGTTCATTAAATAATGTTCGGCATTTTCATGTATATATCCACATATACATTTTGAATTTTTAACCAGATTTGCCCTTAATAAGTCAAAATTTAGTGTACTGCAATTATTGGGTAAACGTGTATGTAAAACTCCTAATGCTCTATCTCCATAAAAATAATATCCAGGTGTTTTTTTAATTTATGTAATATTTTTGGTGCAACCTTAATTTGAATGAAGTGAAAGTAGGTAATTGTCTAATTGTCAAGTCTAAGGAGTTCCATAGTTTTATACAGGATGGAAAGTATGAATGTTGATAAAGTGTTAAGTGATGAGGTGGTACTATAATATTTTGTCCATGTCTTAGATTGTAGTTATTACTTTCTGATACATTTGGTGGAACTCATTCGCTAAGATATTCTGGTGCCTGTTTATTAACTATTTTTATAAAAAAGCGATATTTTTTTAACCTCCCCTGCAGTTTTTTTCTCTCTTGAATTCCTTTGAGAATCTCTTGTTTGATGTATATGGCAACATATTTGTTGTAGCTTTTACTGTTGCAGAGATATGAGAGGACCAAAAGTCCTATTTCATTGAATCATATTGACCCATATTGGCCCTCGACTTCGTTTCAGGCCAATATGGGTGTCTCGGGATGATAAGGCCGTCCTAAATTAATTCTATGTTTAACATCAAAGTAGGGTATCAAAACCTAGGAGGGAGGGAGGAAAATCAAAAAATCAAAAAAAAATCAAACAACCTAAGAATACTTTCAGTAATAGGAAGTTTTTTCATTGCTCAATTAATAGCCTGAAGATGGGCAACACACAGTTTTTAGTATCAATAAAGACGATTCAGAACTGTATTCTGTAATTAATAGTTTAATAATTAAACATGAGAGATTAACAGTCCATGGGAATGTAGCACTGAACTTCATCTTTTGGCGAAGGGGGTCTCAGTTCGTGTGAAAAAGATGACGATCCCAAGGCAGCAGCACAGGGCCTTGTCACTATCCACATAAATATACTATCAATGCATAAACATCTGTTTATGCATTGATAGAATATTTACGTGGATAGTGACAAGGTTTATGCATTGATAGCATAGGGGATTTACGTGGATAGTGACAAGGCCTTGTGACAGCAGCATGGGCAACCGATTTGAAACAGTCGAGAAAAGTTGTTGTGTTTTCGAGTTCGATCATGTAGTGATCCATCAGTAGTCTTGAAAACCCTCCTTTTAGCCTTTCTGTTACTTTTATTGCGGCGTACACCCATGCATGAAAATGTACCGGTAATGAAAATGTACATCAAGACGACCGGTTCCGGATGTATACCGAACATTTCCGGATTTCACGCAATGTATGTTTGTTTTTTTTATTTTTGGCAAATTTTCAAAACCTACGCGCGCGGGTGATGTTAAACGTAGAATTTATTTAGGATGGCCTAACCAGGCCAATATGGAAATACCCATGTATTAATCTGTATATAGATACAAATTACAAACAATGCATGATACATTATACACAATACATAATTATAGCTGATCATGAGCATGATATAAATTTTACGATTTTTTTCAGCCACATATAACTATTTTCCAAGATTGGTCTTGATATCTTACAGCTCCAAAATACTACTAGTCCAAATCAAGTAAAACTACACAAGAAATATGTAAAATCAACACTAAAATTTTACTATAAAAATTTAATAAATAATAAGCTCTCAAAATTAGACCAAAAAAGTAAATTATATTTATTCTCAAATTTAAAACAAAATTTATCAGTGGAAAGTTACTTATCTATATCTAATTTTGAACACAGAAAGCTAATAACAAAACTTAGAATTAGTGAACACAACCTATTAATAGAAAAGGGGAGACATTTAAATATTCCCAGAGAGCAACGTTTATGCTCACACTGTAAGTGTATAGATGACCAGAAACATTTTCTTTTACATTGCACGATAAATTCTGAATTGAGGTCTTCTTTTTTAAACATTTTGAACAACGAAAATCAAATTTTTAATAACTTATCAAAATCAGAAAAACTTTTATATATTTTAAACCCATCAACACCATCTCAAGTAAATAAACTGGGTTCCTTTTTTAAAAAAAGTCATTAGAACTGAGGACAGGGGATTCCTAACATATTTACTTGAAAATGTCGATTTTATGTTCTCTTTGTTACATGTTTATTTGTATAATTTGTATAATTGTCACAAACTGTATTGCTAATAATGACAATACAATTTTGAATTTGTTAAATTCTTTAATATTTTGAACAGATAATAAATGTGTTAGTTTAAAACGCTGTAAAAATGGGAGAAATAAAGATAAACTTTTGTTTAAAAAAATCATTTTCACAACGAGATGTTACAGCTGATTTGTTGTGAAATACAATTTCCGGCTCGGGGGAAAAACACACTGACTTGTGTAGAAATACAATTACATGTATTTATTACAACACATCTGCTTACACACGAAAGAAAATTAAAGACAACAACAAAATCATAACAATAGTAACGCGTTCATCTAAGGAATGTTTACATTTTGTAGTAATTATATGTTTGTGAAAAATAATACATGTTTTGAAAAAATACCAACAGACGGTTGTGTTTTAATCTTATACTGTATGTTTAATGCGTTCCACACTTATTAGCCTTAGTAAACAACAATGGCATATTATCGACCTTGCGCGTTTATGTCTGTGTACGCCTACACATCCCCCCTTTTAAACAAATATGTTTGTGTTGCGATGGAATTGTTAAATACAACATTAATTTAATAGTTAATAATCTCACAATAAAATACTGTAAATAATATCAACAAAAATCCGTACTTCTAACTAATTTTGTTTTTATTAGCGTAAAGTTTACGGTAAACGTAGCCTCGACCTTGTTTCGTTTGTGTATTTAACATTAATTCTTATTGATCGTAAAAGCGTTGCAAAAAATAACATTTATATCATACAATAAGATTATCAATATCTTATTTTTCGCAATTTCTCATATATTTACTTAAATACATACCTTGATTTTTTTCACTCATATTTAACCTGTAAACGTACCAAGTCCTCTAGCTGTGTAATAATCTAACGTAGAGCTAATTGTGTGTAATGTGCGGCGGATAAATGCGTATTCGAAGGTAAACAACTTGATTTTATGTTTTCCGGTATTTCTAAAAATTGTGTTAATATTGCGAAATAACACGGAAGCTGAGTAATGTTTTTCT
>MJUT01050031.1:128277-141585 GCA_002080005.1 Gigantidas platifrons | reverse complement strand
AAAAAAAAAAGTGCATGCAGTAGGATTTATACTGATTTTGTATGGGGAAAATAACGGTAATTAAAAAAAATAATAATACATACCAGGTAATTTATTTGTTGTCATTATATCTCCGTTTACAAATCACTTCACAGCAGGTGTTATCATTGAATTTCAAGCCGAAATAACAGTATATTGTGACACCTGTACTAGAGAAACAATACATTTGCGTATCGATAAACCCCGAGACCATAAGATTTTTGTTCTTTACTAATGGCGGACACACTTGGAAGTTTCCCCATGTTTTTAAGAATAAAAAGGTCTATACTGACAATATTTGTTTTTTCGTTTGTTTTGGTTTTTTATTTGTCTGTATTTTTTTTTCATTTTTTTAAATTTTTTTTTCTGTTTTTTTTTTCTGTTTTTTTTTCATTCTCATAATTATATTTGACCTAAAAAAACATCTTAAAATATTTTAATACATGTAGTGACCAAACAATGATCAAAAGAAAGTTTAAAAGGTGACGGTCACAGGGGTGTGGAATTGCCATGCCCGACTCGCCCGACTCGTACATAGAACCTGTCGGACAAGTAGATTTTCATGGCTAGCTTGTCCGTGGACAAGTCAATATCAACAAATAAAACTAATTTCATATTAAAGTATTCTGGAAAGACAATTTCTCAAATGATATTATATCGTAAAATATTGACGGTTATATAAATGTTTTGTGTTTTTTTTTATTGGAAACCATCGCGTCAGTGGTGTTCCGAAAGCAGCTAAAATAAACAGAATTGTACAAGTTCTAAGTTGAGTATTACGACCCGATTGCAATGATAATTGTACTGCATTTACTTAACGAAAACGGGATCGTGATACAGGTTTTTATTGATGTTCCAAATGTGAAATTTCCTTGCTTGTCCATGGCTTTTCGTTAAAAAACAGGGCCTAACATCCGTGAACATACATTGTATAATACAAATCGGGTTGCAGTCGTTACAATGGATAAATATTTAACAATAAAAAAAAGGCTGGAAAGATTGTTCACAATGAGAAAGTTAACAAACGCTAAACTCTAGCGGGAAAAGACACATAATTTGTGGAAAAACACACAACAGCGGCAACTGACTGTTCAGTCAAAGTGGTTGCCGATTTCTCATGGCTACTGCTGGATTCTGATATTGTCTCATATTTCAATATCTACAGGAAATATTTTGATTTTGCTGACCGAAAATCATTAATGTTTTTTGTTTTTTTTTTTGCAAAATCGTGGAAAGAATGGATACTTATCTTCCCATGCCCATGGAAACACAACTAAAACGGTTTGATGGATAAAGCCATTGTNTACATACCAAGTAATTTATTTGTTGTCATTATATCTCCGTTTACAAATCACTTCACAGCAGGTGTTATCATTGAATTTCAAGCCGAAATAACAGTATATTGTGACACCTGTACTAGAGAAACAATACATTTGCGTATCGATAAACCCTGAGACCATAAGATTTTTGTTCTTTACTAATGGCGGACACACTTGGAAGTTTCCCCATGTTTTTAAGAATAAAAAGGTCTATATTGACAGATTTGTTTTTTCGTTTGTTTTGGTTTTTTATTTGTCTGTATTTTTTTTTCATTTTTTATTTTATTTTTTTTTCTGTTTTTTTTTTCATTTATTTTTTTCATTCTCATAATTATATTTGACCTAAAAAAAACATCTTAAAATATTTTAATACATGTAGTGACCAAACAATGATCAAAAGAAAGTTTAAAAGGTGACGGTCATCAATTCAACCAATATCAACAAATAGAACAATCACATTCCAGAAAAGACCATGACATTTGAAGTGGGAAATCAAGGTCCATGTTTGTGACATTACAAATATGTTGCAAGGTTAAAAAGCAGTAAATGGAATCCCAACCGTCCACTCTTAAGTTATTAATAGATTCCACAAGACACCAATCATACCTTTTGCTATATATATATTATTATATATTAAGTTAAACTTTATCTAATTTACTTTAGACATATTTTATTGTCAGGCAATTATACAGACAATGGATCAGACACAAGTTATAAACTTACAAGGTCTTCTCCATCATTTCTAATTTTTTCTAATTTCATAGAAGTGAAAATATGTGGATTTTTTTTTACAGTATCTAGATTTGAGTTCTGGTTTGTTGGGTATCAGAGATTTGTGTGTGCAGATCTTGGTGTTACTACAGGAATAATGCAGCAGTGCTATGCCATGTCTGAATTAGCCAAGGTTTTTGGGACAGAATTTGCAGAGCAGCTGTTTTATCACAGTAAAAAAATGCAAGAATTAAATTTGACAATTGATGATATTGCTGTATTGAGATCATTCCTAGTATTTTCACCAGGTAGGTAATTAAAATCAAAATTTCTGGTTTCGTTTGGTTTTTATTGGTTTTGACACCACTTTCAACAATATTTCAGTTATATCGTGGCAGTCAGTTTTATTGTTGGAGGAAACCGGAGTACCCGGAGAAAACCACTGACCTGTCGCAAGTCACTGGCAAACATTATCACATAATATTGTAATGAGTACACCTCGGCGTGTCGCCATGAACGGGATCGAACTCACGACTTTAGTGGTGATAGACACTGATTGCACAGGCAATATGACCACCACCACGACTGCCCACCTTCTGATAAGGTTGAGATAAAAACTTAATTTACATATGAACAATCTTGGCAGAGTGAGTGAGTGGATAATTGTAAACAATTTTTCAGCTATATTATGATGAGAACAAGTGACAATTCAATGAGATGATGCTGATCCCTTCCGATTTGTACTAGACCAATATGCTTGGTTAATTGAATTTTTATCATACTAAAAGAGCACTCCATAGGTAGATATCTCTACCAAGCTGAACACATTATCCTGATAACGATCCAATCAGTCTTTGCTCTTACACCTTTAATGTTTGTGTTTATCAGAGAAGCAGCGAATACCAATTCAATAGACTTTGGTTTGACCCAACCAGTACTCGAACCCATGATTGGTATACCATGGTCTTGTCTACTTATTACCAAATGAAGATTCACATATCATTACATCATTTTGATCGGAGCATCTTTGGAGGAGTTATTTTCCTTTTTGACGTGCACATACATGCTAGTTCTGCTACATTTTAAAAGGGAATTTCTCAAAACTTTGTGTTATGAAAAGAAAGTTTCAGTTTTGCTGGTCAACAATTCCACCAATATCAACAAAACGAACAGCCACCTCTAAGCTCAAGCAATTAAACACAAAAAATACCAGGACATATGACATTGGAAATCCAGTCTCTTGCATGGGATAGGCAAAAAATTGTGGCAGGGTTGCTCATATAAAGAATCGCATATGATGACAGCTTAATCAGACCATATTTGAAGAGTTATTGGCCCTTTTCACTTAAACAATTCATCAAAAAATTTGTGCATGCATACACAAAACTTCCTAGATTTTAAATGGGAATCACAAGGTATCCTTTTCAAAAAGATGAAAGTATGTGGAGAGGCTGGGTGGAGAAATTTTCTTATACAAATAAATAAATGTATGTAAAACTAAAGAATAACCTTTTAATTCTTAATTCCTTTTGTGTTCTGAACAGATCGTTGTGAATTAAAAGATCGAGACGCTGTTGAGAGGATCCAATGGAAGTTGCTCATGTGTATGAATTATTTATTTGAATTGAACCACAAACCAGAGGAACATTACATGTCAAAGGTTATAGATAGGGTAGCTAGTATGAGAGTTATTTCTGAATTAAATGAGAAAAGAGCTCAGTGTATTAAATTGGAATGGCCAATGATTAAAAACCATCCATTATTATTGGAGTTAATGTCGGGTTGAAGAGCTTAGTTTTTTTTTTATTAACAAATGTCTTAATGGGATAGTGTCTATGATTTGACCTAAATATTTTAACAGGGAATGAATATATTGAAAACATAAATAAATACTGAATTAATTGTTTTGAAAATATAAATTCTTTTTTTTAAACTTATTTTGTGAAATTTTTTTTAATCCCGAAATAATTTTGTATCCCGTTAATATGTCGTGCAAATTCATGTAATGCTTGGCATGACTTCCCACTGTGCACATACACAGTTGTTACTGATTTAAATGACGACTGATGCAAAACTACTGTGTTCCCACAATAATTTTATGGATTCAGCTAGAAAAGAGAACAAGTTTTTAAGATGTAATAAAGCCAGAATTATAACAGGGCATTGTTGGTGGCAGATGTAGGATGTTCTTTAGGTTCCTAAAACAAGAGCTATGAACAAATAAGCCCACTGCATACCCTTTGTCTATTTTGGAATTTAGATACCACTTAATGATGTAATTTGGAAACCTCTTCAAACATGTGACAATGTAGGTCAGGTTTTATTTGTGATAATATCACAATTTCAACTGATACATGTATTAAAAATTGTATTTGTTATCTTTTCAAAGTATAAACTAACAACATGGTGCAACAAAAGTTATAGAAATAAATTCAAATTGCAGACACTACCCCTTTAACAAATGTATTTTTATATCATGTTTTACACTAGAAAAATGTATTTGATTTTCAAAGTTGAGTTATGACAAAAGAAAAAAATCATGTGTTGATGGTCTCCATGACAACAATTAGGGAATAATTGGGATTCCAGTTCTTTTGAATTTCCAGAATCAATTTGGGACATGGGAAAATTTCCAAGAAAAAATAACACGTAAAAATTTTAAATAAAGATGCCTAAGGCCATACAAAGTTAATTTCTTGGTTCTCAGGCCTGCCCGCATGTGGAAATTCGTCGCCGCATTGCCGATTTTTTAGCAAAAATAGTACAAAAAAAATTTAAATGCGGTAGCGCTGTCCGTACGGAAAAAACAACCGCATCCGTTTTTCTCTTATATCGCGTGGTCGGTGAAACGCTTTAAAACGCATCATGCTTAAATGAGATTTAAAGCATCGTTATGACAATGTATAAATAAAAAACGTGTTTCCGTTTGACATTTAGACGTTTCTGTGCAAATTCGGCAGGAAACATAATAGGGGCTTCTCCGAAGCTTGTACCTTATTGGAATTGTTTACGGAGATAAAAAATGGTACGTTGGGACCAGCGGATTGGACGTTTCCATAAAAATTAACCACTTGTGATGTTTCTGCCACCATCGGAAGAAATTAAATTGAAATTTTCAATAAAGTAATGAAAAGATTTATACATTGCCATATTTTTCACACAAAAAAGAAGAAAAAATGCCTCCCTCATCACTTTTTACAGCAGTAAAAGGATTAAAAAAAAATGCCGCCCTCCCTCATCAATTTTCACAAAAAAGGGCCTGAGAACCAAGTAATTAACTTTGCATGGCCTAAAAAACAGCACATTTTCTAAGACATGTAAATAAAATGCCAGCTGTAACTTTCTTTTCTCTATAAAGTTGAATGAGGAGAGCTAGTTTAGCTGTTGACTGTTAGTAATACTCATTAAATAAATAAAGAAATAAATTATAGTTTGAATGGAAAATTCATTTTTTTAACATTTAAAGAATTATTATGAAACTATTTAAAGAAAATCTGCTTTAGAAATGGTTTTGATGGAAAGAATTACATAAACAAGTTATTACTTTACTTTTACTCTTAACCAATGCAATGCTGGACTTGAATTTATTGTGGCATTAATATGGATGTAAAAAAAAAAATGGTATTTTTTTCTCCAAGAAGCTGGAGAGGAAGAGAAACATTTCATTTTATGATGTATAAAATTGTAATGGCTATCAATCAAAATAGTTCATTTCAATTTTAGTGTTGTATCAGTCTAGAAAATATATATACAAGTTAATATTTATACTGAAATTTGTTTTTGTACACATGATACTTTAGACAGTTGTTAACTCATGTTTGCATTCTAATGGGTTATGTGATAAAAATTTGAGTGACTTGCGGTAGGTCAGTGGTTTCCTCCACCAATAAAACTGACCGCCACGATATAACTGAAATATTGTTGAAAGTGGCATTAAACACCAAAACCAACCAACAAACTGATAGGTATAGATTAAGAAATGTTTCTATGTTCAAATGCTCGAATTGTTATTATCCCCTCGCCAACGAAGTTGCGAAGGGATATAGTAACGCTTCCGTCCCCGTCCGTACTTCCGTAACATCCTTGTGAACACTCTAGAATCAACATCCTTCAATGTATTTTGATCAATTTTGGTACATACTTCGTCCTGAAGAGAATCTGGAACCCTATTGATTTTCAAGGTCAAAGGTCAAGGTCACGGTCTAATTTTTACCCTGTAACATCCTTGTGAACACTCTAGAATCAACATCTTTCAATGGATTTTCACCAAACCTGGTACATACTTAGTCCTTAGGAGAGTCTGGAACCCTATTGATTTTCAAGGTCTAAGGTCAAGGTCACCGGGTCTAATTTTTACCCTGTAACATCCTTGTGAACACTAGAATCAACATCCTTTAATGGATTTTGACCAAACTTGGTACATACTTAGTCCTTAGAAGAGTCCGGAACCCTATTGAATTTCAAGGTCAACGGTCAAGGTCACAGGGTCTAATTTTTACCCTGTAACATCCTTGTGAACAGTCTAGAATCAACATCCTTCAATGGATTTTTACCACACTTGATACATACTTAGTCTTTAAGAGAGACTGGAAGCCTATTGATTTTCAAGGTCATAGGTCAAAGGTCAAGGTCACGGGGTCAAATTTTTAGGCGAGGGGATATACCACGCTTTGCGTTGCCTTGTTTTTCTTTCTTCATCTTTTTTTTTTAGAAGAAAGAAATCATAATCATTATTCATAGTTCATTTAGCAATGCAATTTTTTTTTTAAATATCGTATTCTAGGAGAAAATACCTCTTCGATGACATAATTTCTAAATATAATACAACCTCCATTTAAAAAAAAACCAGATGGCCCCTGTCCTGATATATGAATATTTATGATATATATTTAGTCAGTGCAGTCTACCATTTAAATATTTTGGGCAATATATATAAGATATATATATATTTATGAAGGTGTTTTTTGAATTAGAATTTTGTTATCGTATTTTTTTTTTTATTAGATTTTGTTATCATGTTACTGTTTTGCATTTTAATGGTAATGTCTTGTTCCCTTCATTTACACAACTTGTACAATGCACAGATTACATTTTTTGTGTTTATTTTTATTTTTATACAATGTTAAAAATTTGTAATTATGGAAGCATAGGAACAGAATACGTTCCTAAATATGCAATTTAAACATTTTTTGATTATGCAAGCATAGGAACAGAATGCGTTCCTAAATATGCAATTTAAAAATTTTGTAATTATGCAAGCATATGAACAGAATATGTTCCTAAATATGCAATTTTAAAATTTTGTGATTCTGCAAGCATAGGAACAGAATGCGTTCCTAAATATGCAATTTATAAAATTTTGTGATAATGCAAGCATATGAACAGAATGCGTTCCTAAATATGCAATTTAAAAATTTTGTGATTATGCAAGCATATGAACAGAATGCGTTCCTAAATATGCAATTTAAAAAATTTGTGATTATGCAAGCATAGGAACAGAATGTGTTCCTAAATATGTAATTTTGAAATTTTGTAATTATGCAAGCATAGGAACAGAGGGGGAGGGGTCTGGAGGTATGTGACATGTCGATAAACTTGTGCTGCAACATGGCATTGTTTGTTGCCTGGGGTCGAAATGTGGACTGTAATAATCATATTTCAACAGAAATCCTAATTTTAAAAGTCAGAATGCAACATAAATCTCGACTTCAATATTCTGTTTTGTCGTACTAGCCCCCTGAACCCTCTTGCCTACAAGTTTGTGCTGAATCTATCTCAACTTCTGACCAGATTTAAATTTAGAAAAATAATGAATGAATAGTAACTGATATTACAGTCCTCGAAATAAAAATTGGAATTTACTGGTCTGAATCAAATTCTTGAATTTATTTTTATTTAGTTTTAAAGAAAAACTGAAAAATTAACTTGTCCAAACAAAGTTTTACTGGTCTTGGTCCAGAGGACCGGTGTTCATTGTGAAGACTGATATTATGCATTGAGTAAATGAATTAGAGCAATTTATTGATATTAGAGAAAGTTTATTTACTTATATTCGGATGATTTAGTGATGGAGAACTAATAACAGATTACTATTGACTAACAAGGATTGTATATTGGTATAGCCATGTCCATCATAACCTTAGTTAAGGCTCAAATTAATTGATTTTCATAAATTATTGTGAAACCGGTTATCTAATTCATATTATGACGTTCAAACCAACTAATTGACCCTTTCACGATAACTGCGGTCCTACATTCATCTCGGATGTGAGTGGAAAAAAATTATGATTTTGCAGCGAGTGGAAAAAAATGATGATTTTGCAGAAAAATTGTGACGTCATCAACACAATTAATTGTTCTTTGACATCATTTTACGGGAAATGGTATTATTACCACTCGTAAATGTCCCTGATGAATGCTGGACGGCAGCTATCATGAAAGGATCTATATATTTTTGGAACAAACCGGAGCTAGAGGGGTAAAAAAATATATAAAATTCCTTCTTACCCTCCATGTTCTTACTTGTGTTTATCATATTATAATTTTTACTAATCACATACATGTATATAACATTTTTACTAATCACATACATGTATGTAACATTTTTACTAATCACATACATGTATATAACATTTTTGCCTGTGACAATCAAAATATTACTCAACATTCTTTTCCCGGTTACTTGTTCATTTTGTAAACTTGTTATCGGTGATATATCGTTTGTATGATCGTATGACAGTTAGGGAACAACCATTTAACTATGGAGGAGAGGGCATTATGTTTTTTCTTGAAACAAATTATGTTGCCAAATTTTATAGCAAAATTTAAATTGACGTTCTGACCCTGTAGTTTACAATGATAATTTGTTTGGTAAAATATGAATAAAAACTACAGATTTTTATGTAAAATAAACAAATAATCTGTTTATTGTTTCATGTGAAAACAATTACTGGCTTGTATTGAAACAAATACCTTCTATAAAGAGTTAATTGGTCAGTCTGTTATATTTACATCAATCTATGCAATCAGTGCCTTATCACCATTAACATGTGACTTTGTTATTACCCTTATTTGTTTCCCAGCTGTAGCAATTAGCAAAATAGAATCATTGATATAGATTATTTTGATAAAGTTTTATCAGTGACTTGTCAAAATAGTTGGCTTCCTCCTCGTATTCTGCTTTCTTGCAATGAAACTGACTGCTGAGAAATAACTGAAATATTGTTAAAAGTGATGGTAGGTGATCTTAGCCGATTTTTGCTATCCTGTTTAGGCCCTTTGGTTTTTTGGCTCACAAAGACTATTAAATTATTTGGCTTTCAAATATTTTGACTTTGAGCATACCTGATGAAGGTTATTCCAGAAACACGTGTACACTAAATTCAATATACATCTAGGTTTTTATTGGATACACATAACCGTGACACAAAGCTTGTCAAAATTTATAAATTATGGACACAAGGAGATGTAGTGCAAGCCTTGGGATCCCTCATTATAATTCTTTCATATTATATACCGTTTTTCATTTTTTAGCTACCGGTATCTTAATTGTGAATTTTTAATAAGTTTAAAATAGTAACTATGATTAAAAAAAAGAAGTATGAATGCCTTCTCAAGCAGCAGACTGAAAAAATGGCTTACATGTAGTATCTATCTCATGAATATGCATTAATTATTTGTCATGGTAACCACAATAATATGAAAAAATAACGAATGTGTGATTAAGCATTATACAAGAGTGATTTTCCTTGTTTGTTCATTATGTTTTGAGTAACATATTTAACCCTCCCTTCATAATGCAAATAAGCTTTAAAACACAGACTCTCCAGTTGGAAGTAAAATGGACCGCTTTTTTCACATTCACATACAGTCAAACCTGCTGACGTGGTCACCTCTATTAAGCAGTCACCTGTATTAAAAGATCACCTTTTTGTTGTCATGTAATAGAAAATTTCATATGAATTGAACCTCTTTAAAATTTGTCACCTGTTTTAACAGACCATTTTTTCTTTGTGACCTCTTAATACAGGTTTGACTGTAATACAATTACTGTATTTAAATTAAACCAATTATATTTATAAACTTTATTATATTATAAAATGATTTATATCTAATCTTTAAAATAATGTATTTATTGATAGCTGTATTTTTTTATTACTGATTTATCTGTTGATTTTAGATATTTGATTTTTGTGTTATTTGTTACTATTATTTCTCAATAAAGGTTCCGAAAGTTAGTTTGTCTTCCAAGTGAGTGAGTGAGCGAGTGATTATTGTTTAACGCCAACTCAGCTATTTTTCAGCTATATCATGGCGAGAACAAGTTAATTTTCAATGAAATAATGATGAAGTCTGCTTTGTACTAGACCAACACACTTATCTGCATTTTGATAGTGCTTAGCGGAGAAGCAACAAATAGCAATAGAGAAATCTTTGGTTTGACAGGGAATGGGGTTCTAACCAACGATCTACCCCACTCGAGGTGAGCATGATAGACATTACACCACCCATGTGGTGCAAAAACAAACTGGATAAACCAGAAAATATATCAAGTCCTACTTTTAACAGTACGATACGCTTATTGCTAAATCATAACTTCGATGATTTTAATTGAAATTTTCCAATAAATAATTTTGTTAACTTAAATTATTTGACTCTCCAGCAATCTTTTGATTTTAAAGGTACCTGATGGAGGTTATTCCAGAAGCGTGTCGTGCACACTAAATTTGACATCTGCATTTTTATTGAACCTTTATCTTTTCTATTACATTTATTTTAGACTTTAGAGCAAAAAGTCTAAATTGCTGATGCATTTTGANGATGGTTGTTATTCCAGTAACGTACCTGATGGAGGTTATTCCAGTAACGTACCTGATGGAGGTTATTCCAGTAACGTACCTGATGGAGATTATTCCAGAAGCGCGTCGTGCACACTAAATTTGACATCTGCATTTTTATTGAACCTTTATCTTTTCTATTACATTTATTTTAGACTTTAGAGCAAAAAGTATAAATTGCTGATGCATTTTGACGATATTTGTTCTGCCATACTTCTTATTTACAGAAATAAAACATTATTCAAAGCAGATTTTTTTTTGCAAGCAGTGAATCCGTTGCTATGAAAGGCTTTTTTTATTTTTTTTTTTGCTGACCATTGATCAATGCTACCAAAAAAAAATAAACAAAACATACATATAAAGACCACAATGAGTTAAATTGTCGCAGCTGCATTCTGTACATGTCCATTCATGCTTGCCTTTACCTAATTAAATCAATCTTTGTAACATTTAACTGGCATCACGAATATTAAGGCTAGGTTTTCGGTTTTCTGTTTCCATGACACTTTTTTTTAATTATATATAAACTGGTAGGAAATAACATTAACGGTATAATGGTATATAATGTTTGTGTCACGTAATTAATATTTGTCTTTCTCCCCCCCCCCCCTTTTTTTATTTGCTTTTGGATACCTATTTGTCTTCCTATATTTATTAATGCCCTTATTATCAAGTCTTGGTATCTTCTACATGCTTTGCTCTTAATTGTTTGTTTTAATTGAACTATTTATGTTTTAAATTACAGTTCCTAAATAATGTAATTTGATTAAATCGAATATGGTCAATCTCCAATCTGAATATGGTCAATCTCCAATCTGGTTCAGGGATAGGTAATCTTAACTCGTTTTGGTTTTCCTTTTTAGATCTTTAGGTTTACTTGCTCCAAACGAATTTTAAATTATTTGGCTTTCAAATCGTTTGACTTTGAGCGCACCTGATGATTTGGTTTGATTTATTGTGTTTAACACCACTTTCAGCAATATTTCAGCTATATCATGGTGACCAGTGTTAGTGGTGGAAGAAACCGGAAAGGACCACCGACCATGGGCAAGCAACTGGTAAGCTTTATCACTTGGGGCTTCCAGTCAAGTGCACCCTTTTTGTAATTTACAAAGCCGAGCGTGAACCCACGCCATATTGGTCATAGGCTTGTATGAGTTGTTAGGTAATCCAACTATCTAAGTCATTGAAACACCCGGACCCTCGCACCTGATGAAGATTATTCAAGAAACGAATTGTGTGCACCATGACTTGATTGACCGTTATGGAATATCTGTGTAACAAATGATCACGAATATGTTCAACTTGTAAACACGCCCCTGTCCTTTCCCTATTCATGACTTATCACCGGAGTTGTAACTAGATTAACACGACAGGTGTCACTAGTGGAGCAGGGACTTTTTTTCTATTCTATTCTACCATATAGTGACCACCTTCAACTAGCTGAAGATTATGTCACAGTGGAGGTTTACTTACAACAAGACTTGTAGACTAAAAGCCAAAAATGTTAATAATATGTACAATTAATGGCAAGAAGAGCAAAAAAGTAAAATTACATATATACAAGTAAATTATTGAGAATTAATACTGTTGTTCAGAGATGGAGGATTTGAAAGAGTCCAGTGATGTACTGTTGATTATGTTTTCCGGTAATTTGTTCCAGTCTGTTATTGTTCTTGGGGAAAAAGACTCTTTTCTGTATCCAGTTTTACAAGTTGGTAATTGGAAGCTTTTAGTGTGGGAATGTCGTGTCTGCCTTTTTTGTGGAATGAGTCTGTCTGTCTGTCTGTCTTACCCTTCCGGAGAACCTGAGTTCACACCGGTTTTTAGTAGGGTTCGTGTTACTCGATCTATATATCGTTGTTTGTCCTTTTGGCCATAGTGTTGTCGGTCCTTCCTCTATATTTACGGTTTATGATTACCCCTTTGGTATCTTCAAACTCTTCTTATCTATCCACGTTTTTAAAACTTTTTTAGCTCACCTGACCCGAAGGGTCATGTGAGCTATTGCCATCATTTGGCGTCCGTCGTCGTCGTCCGTCGTAAACTTTTTCAAAAATCTTCTCCTCTGAAACTACTAGACCAATTGAAACCAAACTTGGTTTGAATCATCACTAGGGTGTCTAGTTTCAAAATTGTGTCCGATGATGCCGTGCACCAACCAACATGGCCGCTGTTACTAAAAATAGAACATATGGTAAAATTGCAGGTTTTTGGGTAATAACTCAAAAACCGTTAATAATATCAAAAATCTGACATGGGATAAAAATGATCAGCACACCAAGATCTACCTACACTGCAATTTTGAAGTAAATCTGATGACCCATCTTGGAGTTATTGCCCTTTTTTCATCAAATTTTTAAAATTTTAATACTTTTCGTCTTGTATTTCAAAAACTATAAGAGATAGATGTTAAGTTTAAA
>MJUT01050031.1:62126-128108 GCA_002080005.1 Gigantidas platifrons | reverse complement strand
GATGCATTTTGACAATATTTGTTCTGCCATACTTCTTATTTACAGAAATAAAACATTATTCAAAGCAGATTTTTTTTTGCAAGCATTGAATCCGTTGCTATGAAAGGCTTTTTTTATTTTTATTTTTGCTGGCCATCGATCAATGCTACCAAAAAAAAATAAACAAAACATACATATAAAGACCACAATGAGTTAAATTGTGGCAGCTGCATTCTGTACATGTATACATTCATGTTTGCCTTTACCTAATTAAATCAATCTTTGTAACATTTAACTGGCATCACGAATATTAAGGCTAGGTTTTCTGTTTTCTGTTTCCATGACACTTTTTTAAATTATATATAAGCTTGTAGGAAATAACATTAACGGTATAATGGTATATAATGTTTGTGTCACGTAATTAATATTTGTCTTTCTCCCCCCCCCCCCTTTTTTTATTTGCTTTTGGATACGTATTTGTCTTCCTATATTTATTAATGCCCTTACTATCAAGTCTTGGTATCTTCTGCATGCTTTGCTCTTAATTGTTTGTTTTAATTCAACTATTTATGTTTTAAATTACAGTTCCTAAATAATGTAATTTGATTAAAATGAATATATGGTAAATCTCTAATCTGGTTCAGGGAGAGGTAATCTTAACTGATTTTGGTTTTCCTTTTTAGATCTTTAGGTTTACTTGCTCCAAACGAATATTAAATTATTTGGCTTTCAAATCGTTTGACTTTGAGCGCACCTGATGATTTGATTTGATTTATTGTGTTTAACACCACTTTCAGCAATATTTCAGCTATATCATGGTGATCAGTTTTAGTGGTGGAAGAAACAGGAAAGAACCACCGACCATGGGCAAGCAACTGGTAAGCTTTATCACTTGCGGCTTCCAGTCAAGTGCACCCTTTTTGTAATTTACAAAGCCGAGCGTGAACCCACGCCATATTGGTCATAGGCTTGTATGAGTTGTTAGGTAATCCAACTATCTAAGTCATTGAAACACCCGGACCCTCGCACCTGATGAAGATTATTCAAGAAACGAATTGTGTGCACCATGACTTGGTTGACCGTTATGGAATATCTGTGTCACAAATGATCACGAATATGTTCAACTTGTAAACACGTCCCTATCCATTCCCTATTCATGACTTATCACCGGAGTTGTAACTAGATTAACACGACAGGTGTCACTAGAGCAGGAACTTTTTTTCTATTCTATTCTACCATATAGTGACCACCTTCAACTAGCTGAAGATTATGTCACAGTGGAGGTTTACTTACAACAAGACTTGTAGACTAAAAGCCAAAAATGTTAATAATATATGTACAATTAATGGCAAGAAGAGCAAAAAAGTAAAATAACATATATACAAGTAAATTATTGAGAATGAATACTGTATTTTAGAGATGGAGGATTTGAAAGAGTCCAGTGATGTACTGTTGATTATGTTTTCCGGTAATTTGTTCCAGTCTGTTATTGTTCTTGGGGAAAAAGATTCTTTTCTGTATTCAGTTTTAGAAGATGGTAATTGGAAGCTTTTAGTGTGGGAATGTCGTGTCTGCCTTTTTTGTGGAATGAGTCTGTCTGTCTGTCTGTCTTACCCTTCCGGAGAACCTGAGTTCACACCGGTTTTTAGTAGGGTTCGTGTTACTCGATCTATAGATCGTTGTTTGTCCTTTTGGCCATAGTGTTGTCGGTCCTTCCTCCATATTTACGGTTTATGATTACTCCTTTGGTATCTTCAAACTCTTCTTATCTATCCACGTTTTTAAAACTTTTTTGGGTGTTTTACCTTGCACCTGCATAATTCATTTATATTAAGGTCTATCTCATATTTTATAAGCCTAGCATTTTTCTAGTTTAAAAATGCTCACATTAACAATTTAAATATATTGTTAATCGAAACTGAAGTTTACATTTTCAAATGTCAATAGAATAAATTTAGAGAATTAAAAAATAAACTTCATTAGAAAATGATAAAATTTACAATGCATTATACTTATTGTGGTAAGCCAAGTAAATCAGGATACACATAGTAGGTAACAACGGTATACAAGACTCCCATGAAGTACAAAAATGTTTATGTTTTTCTAATAAAATTCTATGTTATTTATGTTAGTATAAACATATTTTATTAATCAATACATATGAATATAGTACAACAATTTAAATACAACAATAGTAATGAATATGAATTAATTAAGGGGATCCGAAAACAAGTTATTAAACTTATTTATGTTAGCAGTTGACTTTAAACACGCGTGAAGGTTAGCCCATTTTTCATTCGAATAATACATGATTGTATTCGATTACTGCATATTGATTAATTCGTATTTTTATTAAACAATTAAAGTTTTTAATAAGTAATCTGATAACATGTAAAATGTAGAAGGAAATAAATGAAACAAAGAAAAGATAACATAGGTTAAAATCTGACAAAATTCTCATTTAATTCCTGCTTTGTTGGAATTGTATTAAATATTATGATATGCTTGTTATATTTTGTTATATGATTTATATGATAAATTATAAGATATAAGATAATAAGATAAGAAAACTTTATTTGAATTCGGTTTTTGTATAACAATAAACACAAGCTCTCAGGCGCTTTTTACCGAATATACATAATAGCACAAAATACATACAAATATTAACATAATCGCATAAATACACATATAAAGCAGTCATTTACATACAGTTAGCAAATGCAACATAAAAAGCAGCATAAAAAGCACAAAAATAAAGGACATACTAAACATGCTGAAGCAATATCAAGCAAACATAAAATAACTAAGCAACATTAAATTACACATAGGTAAATGACGTTCGCATCAGTCAGCACTACAGACTGTATATTTGCTAAAACTGACATTGTATACCAAAATAACATTATAAATATAAAAAATTGTTTGAAGATACCAAAGGCGTAATCATATCCCTTATATCGAAGATGGACAGACAACACAATGGTAAAAAAAAAGGACAAAAGAACAATCAACGATCTACAAAACATACACATAAAACTAAATATCGAGTAACACGAACCCCACTAAAAACCAGGGGTGAACTCAGGTGCCCGGAAGGGTAAGCAGTTCCTGTTCCACTAGTAAATGGCGTACACTTAAAACAAATAAAAATAAAACAAAAACAATCTAATCGTGAAAACTGTAGAAATATGAACATTCGATACCCCTAACACACATTTACGTGACGGCTTACTTTGCTGTCTTGACTTAGAGGCTTCAATAAAAAAACAAGTGGTGGAGTTAAACTAGTAAACTGAAACATTAGTAAAATGATGACGTCACGCAAGTATCTCCGACATACTAACTCTAATATATAACTAAGCGAGGAACGTGGTCCTAAAGATCACCAGAGGGCCCAGGTGGTTCAATGAGGTAGATAGTTGGATTACTTCATACAAGCCTATCACCAATACGGCGTGGGTTCGCACCCGATTTGTAAATTACAAAAAGGGTGCACTCGACTCGCAGCCGCAAGTGATAAATTTACCAGTTGCTTGTCCATGGTCGGTGATTCTCTCCGGGTACTCCGGCTTCTTCCACCAGTAAAACTGGTCGCCATGCTATAGCTGAAATACTGCTGACAGTATTCTATTCCCACTTTTTAAAAATATAATATTACAGGTATTCCCACTGACAAATCGATTTTGTTACAATTAATTTGTTGTTTCTAATTAATTCTTACCTGTAATATATCTGTATTGTATGTCAAACTATTGCACAAAATGTTAAAAACAAATATTCGAGCGAAATAAGTGTTATTAATAAATTGTGCCATAGTTAGGTGAAAATCTCTATGTTAAAAGGTGTGGTGTATATATGGCAAACCCACACTTTACTCTCTTGATTTCTATTGGTTCAGTTGAGTTCATGGGGATTACTTAAATTCTTGTTTTGTGCCCAAAATTGTCTTGTCTTGTAGTCAAATTGACTTCTTAAAACGTTATATAATCTTATAAACATTACATGAAATAACCATTTATTTGGAAGGCTTATTTCCAAAAACAAATTTTATATGTTTTCCCATTTTTTGACGATTTTGCACAAATCCCGAAATCACCAAATGTATGTACATTGTATATGACCTTCAAAAACAAGTTGAGCGATACAGATTCGGGTTAGTCTTTGTATAACCACCAGACTATTCATGCAATTTTCCTTTCGTCATGCTTCATTAAATATCATGGTTTCATGTCTGTATTTTTGTCAGCCAAATTTCTGCAAGAATTAATGACAATCGAGAAATAACAAAGGTCTCAATTAATACCATCACACACTTTTACCCAAAGAAAATCAATGACATATACATGTACTCATACCAATAACAGCATGAATTATGTAAACGACTGACAATACCATACCAAACAGAAGAAGCTACTCTCTCGTCTATCCAAGGAGTCCGAGTTCATTTGCAGTAAAATAAACCCAATGTTTGCGAAAAAGATCATTTAATCAACAAAAACATATCTATCATAAACAAATAGAGTTATACAATAGAGTTATACAATAGGTTATGTAATAATTGAAAGTTGAATAAATGACAATGGTCTGCAAAGGTGGGGAATAAAACCGCCAAAAATCACCATGATTATCATGGGGATCCCCCACCCGAGGACTCCTTGTGAAAAGAAATCATAAACAAACAAAACAACAATACACACACAATTACACAGTAGAGCAAGCCCTGTTGACCTCTACACATACATAATGTGGTACGACATTGTATTTTCTTATAAGCAGATATGTAGGGTACGCAAAAATGATGAACTAGATAAAGAACACAAAAACAATACAACGTGTATTTATGAAGTAAAAAAGATAAAGTAAATTCTGTTGACCTCTATCTTAATTACAAAATCACAAATTTCAATAAACAACAGCTGATAGAGCAAGCCCTGTTGACCTCTACCAGTCATTGAAAATAGTTTGCAAAACATTCTTTTTGATAGAGCAAGCCCTTTTGACCTCAATCATAAGGAATTCACACATATATATATGATAAACATAAACAAAGGTTATTAGACAAAATAAAGTGCCTATTAGTAACACAAACTCTGTTGACCTTTTACTAATTGAACCCTTAGGAATATATTGACCCTGATCACGCGATTAGCATGCCGTCCTTGACAGCATGATCAACAGCATTATGTACTGGAAATTAATCTATAATTAATGAAGAAAAAATTCACAAATTTGCTACCAAAAATATTTTTTATCTACAATAAAATAACTTTTTTGTTCCTTATTTTAATTTTTTTTTAAGTCATGATATCACGTCTGAATGCATTCCAATAAACAAAAGATATCATCTCATCGATACAAAACAACGTATTGTTAGATAAAATATAAAAACTTTGTATTATTATGCAGAATACGGAATTTGCTAATAAAATAACGTTATAACCAATGCAAGGCAATTTAACAAACGGGAGATTTAAATTCAACAATCATTAAATTAGGAATCTATTGTAAAATATTAATTTGAAAATACCAGATGGATGTATACTTGTTAATCATATTTATTGTTTCTCCCGTCAACGTTTTATCTTGGTCAGCAGACAGTTATTGGAACAACAGATACAGTTCCGATGGAATTAGTTACACATCTGGTAAGTCCTTACAAACAAACAGAAACACATTTATTAACATCTATGATGGAACCACAAATTAAGACAAGTTTAACTATACCAAAGGTAAGATCAGAAGTCGTAATTCAAAGGTAAAATCAGAAGTCGTAATTCAAAGGTAAGATCAGAAGTCGTAATTCAAAGGTAAGATCAGAAGTCGTAATTCAAAGGTAAGATCAGACGTCGTAATTCAAAGGTAAGATCAGAAGTCGTAATTCAAAGGTAAGATCAGAAGTCGTAATTCAAAGGTAAAATGAGAAGTCGTAATTCAAAGGTAAGATCAGAAGTCGTAATTCAAAGGTAAGATCAGAAGTCGTAATTCAAAGGTAAGATCAGAAGTCGTAATTCAAAGGTACGATCAGAAGTTGTAATTCAAAGGTAAGATCAGAAGTCGTAATTCAAAGGTAAGATCAGAAGTCGTAATTCAAAGGTAAGATCAGAAGTCGTAATTCAAAGGTAAGATCAGACGTCGTAATTCAAAGGTAAGATCAGAAGTCGTAATTCAAAGGTAAGACCAGAAGTCGTAATTCAAAGGTAAGATCAGACGTCGTAATTCAAAGGTAAGATCAGAAGTCGTAATTCAAAGGTAAGATCAGACGTCGTAATTCAAAGGTAAGATCAGAAGTCGTAATTCAAAGGTAAGATCAGAAGTCGTAATTCAAAGGTAAGATCAGAAGTCGTAATTCAAAGGTAAGATCAGAAGTCGTAATTCAAAGGTAAGATCAGAAGTCGTAATTCAAAGGTAAGATCAGAAGTCGTAATTCAAAGAATTACAGACAATACAGTATCCAAACAAAGAGGACAAAGAAGACAAACTTTACAAAGAAGATAACGCTAGAGAAAATCGAGTAGCACAATCAAGAATAGACAATCAAGAGACATGGGCAATTGCAACAGTGGGCTCATAAGTAGAACAAAAGCAAAGAAATAAAAACACATAGGCCACAACACAGAAAAATAATGTGATGAGAAATACGGTCCCCACCAAATAAACCCACATAAGCCACAACACAGAAAAATAAAGTGATGATCAACACGACCCCACCAAATAACCGACGGTTTCTTGCTCCTAAAATTTTACTATTTAGTCTTGACAATTTTTTGACTTTGAGCGAACCTGATGATTTTATTCTAGAAACGCGTCGTGCGCACTAAATTAGATATCTACGTTTTACTAAATTAGTGTATAATAAACAATTCTCCATTTATTTTTACATTTATTGTCATCCCTAAAAATCTTACAGTTAATACGCAATACTAATTGGTTGATTATATTAATATTCAAAACTGAAAGATAGTAGGATCATTTTTTTTAAAAGAATCATTTCCTGAGGTAAGAGAAGGCAGTTCTTACACTAGGACATACATGAAAAGTTTACCCTTTGTGCTATTGAATTTTAATCGGAAAGAGATTGTATATCTTGAGGTAGCCATCTTGACTTGCTGAACCGTTGAGGAATATCTGTGTTAAAGCTAACCACGGATGCGTTCCATTTATCAAAGTAACGATCCCGTCCTCTACCCTTTTCATGACTTTTCATTGAATTTTGAACAACAGTAATCCGACTGTTGCTACTGATTGAACAGGATCTTCTACCATTTCGAAGGACACGAGTTCACCTGCGATTTGAAGTGGGGTTGATATTGCCCCATCTTTACTTCGCCCATTGTTGCTTTGTTTTGTTTTTTGTTTTGTTTTGTCTTGTTATGTTTTTGATCTTGATTTGTTTTGTTTTGTTTTGTTTTTTGTTTTTTCATTGTATTTTTGGCCTTTGATTTTGTCACGCATAGAAAAATGCAACAATAATTTACCGTATTACCCCTAATACCTACCCATGCCCATTTACGATTTTATACCTCGCAATTGACCTTATTTGTCTAAGTAAGCCTTGTAACCAAATCATCCTGATCTTTCATGCAGACGCCACTACATAGCTGAAATACTGCTAAAGTTGGCTTTAAGCACCAATTAATCAATCTTGTATGCTGAAACGCTAGATATTATATCAAGTGTTTCTCGTTTTATTGCACTTGATAAAAATCAAGCAATCACTCTGTTGGATACGAGATGAAAAATATTCCGGTTATGTTGGATCGATTTGTTTAATTATGTGCAAAGGTTTTAAATGTTTATTGATGTTGACTTGTAACCCTTTAAGTCAGTAAAGATTTAGAGTTCTTTTAACATATTAATATATTAGTAAACTAGTACATTCAAACGATGTAAACAATGTTTTAAAATTTATCACCTTTAAGATTAAAAAAAAAAATCTTTACAACGACATGTACCTCTTTAAAAAAGCCTACAGACCATGGACAAAAGTATTCGCATGCTTCCAATTTTCCCTATATGTTTCATATAAAACAACAATTTTTCAGAAGCTTATCCTGAAGTCAATTCACACCCGATTTCGATACTTTTTATATAAATAAAAACAGATTTTATGTGGTTTTACTGTATAATTTAAAAATAATTTTCTATGATAAACATTTTGAAAATATACTAGCTAAACACACAACTGAATTAATTTCTTTCGAAATACAATGCTTTGCTAGTACTTTTGTAGACAAATTATTTAAGTCTGTGTTTAAATCATGGCGATTTGAAAAACATGCTTCAAAACGTAATTTCAAAATTACTACTATAAACTACATATGTTTCTGCTTTAGTTGATAAAATAATGATTAAAATCGGACGTGAATTGATTTCAAGATAATATTTTGAAAAACTGTAGATTTATATGAAATATATAGGGTAAATTGGAAGCGTGCGAATACTTTTGTGTATATTGGTGTCAAACCAGTAATTCAACCAATCAGAGCTAAGAACATATACAAAAGTAGTCCCTTTAAAAAAAAAGTTCCTTTCACTTTGTTGTATTGTAACAAATACTGAATGGAATGGAATAATTAAAATTGATAATTGAAGTTAAATATATAAGGATTATTTTGAGCCCAAATTTGATGCATTTAGTTGTATTTTAATACCTCTATGGAGGATTTGATGCATGTCCTATATATATTGAATTTCCTAGGGATGACTGAGCTATTTTTAGAGTAGGTGTTTTCCATAGCCTGGCATTTCACTGCAAGGCTTTAAACATGCCCTGATATTTTGACAGAACGTAGAGGAATCATGTACGTTTCAGAAAATATATGGTCTTAGAAAGGTTAAACTTAAGATAAAATAACCAGTCAGGCTCGAAAAAACACAAATTTAGTAGAAAATGTAAAAGAAATTAATTATAGGTTTCACACCTATTGAACCAACATGAGATTGAAATCAAATACATAACGGTTCTGTATATTAAAATTAGTCCTATGATTCATGAACAATACATATCTGTTATCATTGTATTATAGAGGGATACAACACTATTTGATTTCTTTAGGAATATTGTCCCCTAGTATTATCTCGTATAGCACTTGCAGGTGAGTGTAATATAATATATGTATAAGTGAGGGACAACATTGATATAAATATTAGACTGATACCCTTTTATAATGTATTATCCACAAATATGTCTGATTTCTCAAGGTCTTCATAAATTGATTTATATAATTTGTTCTCACCACGATATAGATGAACTACTGCTTAAGTTGGCGTTAAACACCAATCAATCAAGCATATTATATAGAACAAAATAATTCAATACCATTGACGATACTTAATCCCATTTCTGCAGTTCTGATTCCTGCAAAATATGCGCAATGTCCTGCACCACCATCTTTTTTCTCTCGCCTTCTTAATCTTGCTGTGCGCCGGCGAATATCGCTTTATCCGGAACCTCCCTAAAAGGATAAGAAGAAGTATGTTATGCAATATTTATTTTTGGTCAAAATGCAATATTTGAACTCATATAAAATGCTCTTTTGTCAGGCATATTTATAGAACGATCAATTAAAATATCGAATTTTTATTTCAAAGCGAACTTACAGCCATTAACGTAATAAATTAAATTTAGAGTCACATGTCATTTTATACATGTCATGATTGGTTTAAAAGTTGAATACATTTTCGTATGTACTAAATCTGAAGGCGTCGCGTGCCGTTGTGATCAGGCGATTTTCTTTAAATGAGGCACATTTGGGGTTATTTAAATTTATTTCCGATTATGTGCCTTATTTTGAAATAAATAAAATATATTTTTCAATATCATAGCAAAAAAAGTTTGAATTAATATATAAGGATTGATCGAAATTATTTGTTCGATTCATTCAAGGATTTATATATAAATCCTTGGTTCATTCGAAATAACTTCAATCAGGATGTACACACCCTTGCGTACATGTAACGGTGTGTACAACCGGATAGACGTTATTTCGTCATGAACCGAACAAAAATTGCGACCAATCCTTAAATAGTTTATTAAATTGGCGGTGTTCGGTGGTGTTCGCGGGTTACACAGTGTGTACCACATTTTTGAGTTTATTTCTTCATGAACCGACAAAAAATTGAGATCAATCCTT
Organism: Gigantidas platifrons; assembly: GCA_002080005.1. Classification (NCBI taxonomy): domain Eukaryota; kingdom Metazoa; phylum Mollusca; class Bivalvia; order Mytilida; family Modiolidae; genus Gigantidas; species Gigantidas platifrons. The sequence continues at coordinate 117,996 of MJUT01050031.1, read as the reverse complement.
AAAGAACTTGTTCGACATTACAACATTTAGATAATCTTAATACAATAGAAATGCTGTTGTCATCCGAAAGATTTGTGCTACTCGTTGTCACATTGGTGACTTCTCTTATATATCAACATTTCCGATTGGTTTGTCTGTATTTTGTTTATATTTATTGAAATAATGTCTTATGGTTGCATATATTAAAATATTTTCATGACAACTGAATGCTTATTTTGTGAAATTATCATTTTTTAAGGAGAGTTTTATCAAAAAAAGATCCGTCCGAAAATATCTTTTTATGATTTTTCAGTTGGATTTTGGAACTGTTTCAACATTGTGATATTTTTTTTTTATTTTTCATTTTATTCATAGATATTTTATGTAATAAAAACGTAAATATCAACTTGTCATTGATAAATTTGATAATTTTTGTTTGTTCTTTTTAATCCAAACATTACTATTAGCGCACTTTAAATACTAAATGTTAATTAAACGTTATTCAAATTCAAATAAGCTGAGACGTGAATACCCATTACACGAACGAACGGGTTATTATCAATAAAAATATCTTCTCCAATCGATTGGATGTTCTTTGTTAAGTTGACCTGAATCGTGATCATGAGTCAATTTAGAATATATATATATATATATAGTTCTTTTAATAATACAAATCAATGAATAGTACGAAACAATACATTAATTATTTAACATATTCTTCCCACAATGCTTTATTTCGGCATGATACCATTGTTAGTCATTTGTCTAGATTTACGTTCATTTAAACTCCAATGACATATTTTTGATAATTAAGCAATTGCAAAATTGAAGTATTTTAAAACATTTTAAATGTAGCTTACATCGTTCAAAATTAAGACTAAGAGTTCAAAGAGTTATGTGTGAGGGTTATCATGTTACTCGTAGGCTGAAAACATTTACATTTTATTGCAGTACCAGAACACCAAGCCAGAATGTGTAATTTATTTGATATCAATACACATTCTAATGTTTATGCATTAAGATCATCTGCAAAGGGAAATTTGTTCGTTCCGAGACGACATTCTAATTCTATGAAACGAACTTTCACTACTCCGGAACTATTTTATGGAATTCTTTACCTCCTATCTTAATATTAATTCAAAATATAGATCTGTTCAAAAGTATATATACAGATTATTTAATGTCAAAGCAAAATAACGAATGATTATGACATTATATCCATTATACTCAGATTGTGATATTTTGTGGTGAATATGTATGTATTGTTTGAAATTGCATTTGTTCTATTTGATTAGGGTGCGTCTTTTTACCACCGAACACCGCCAAACACCACCGAACACCAAAAAAGTACCACCGAACACATTTAAACTACCACCGAACACCTTCAAGTGAAAAATAAGATATATTTTAACTGAAATTTAACAGTTTGAGGAATATAAATATCTGAATAAAAGAGTTATTGATAATTTAATCGGCACGCGTCTTGTAATTCATGCTCAGTCAACCAAACAGAACCGCTAATTAACACCGATCACTCAACCTGAACAAAACAAATCAATAAATAAAATATATATTCATCAAGTCGGATATGTCTGTTGTTTTTTTCTTTTGTTTGTTTGTTTATCAAATTTATTACTATTTAATTTGTTGTTTTGAAACTTAGGTGAATATCTCGATCGGTAGAAACAATTTTTTTCCATAACTGACCTCTTGAATATGTCTAGTAGTCAAGTATCAATGAATGAAAAAAAAAATTATATTATAACAGTACTTTATTTTTACAGTATACAAAAAAATAATAACAATTAATAGCATTTGTCAACAAATACGCTAAAACGGCATTTGTTACACATAAATATCAATATTGTTTAACGTGTTTGTGTTTTTTCAGTTCTTGCTCTCTTGCGTTGTCCGGGCATTTTGGCGATCATCTTTGCTTTATTTGGAACGGCGTATGTTCCATCTGTCGAAGAGATCATGGCGGCGTACGTACGCTTTCGCTTCTTATCATGTAGGAAAGAAGTAAAAATGTCATTTTTTTCTTCAGATGTCTTGCAACGCCAAAGTTGGTCTGGTATGCGATAATGTTCCTGCCCTGGAATCAGCATATAATCCCCCGAAAAATGAAGAGCACCACGCAAATGGTGAAATTGTATGTCGACACAATCATAAAGTTTATTGATAAGTTCAGGTGTGGATTGTGGTTTCCAGTTTGTAGCTATTTTAAAAACATGGTTTATGCTCTCAACGTTGTTATTTGTCCATAACTTTTCTGACATTTCTTTGTTGTGACGACGAGGTATATGATGAATTGAATTGATTCTATCTTTTAATCTTTTCTCGAAATATGTTTTGAATTGTGGATATTCAGCAAGTTTGTCTTTTAATTCTACTGATTTTTTTTCAAAATCAATTGTGTCGTCTGCATTAGCAATACCAAGAGCACCAAACAGAGAGTCCATAATTTCTTTTCTTTCGTTCGAGTCGACACCTACACGATTTTGCAAGTAGTATTTAACATTGTCTTTTATATGTTTAGTGCATAAACGTCTTCCTGCTTGTGTAAATGCATCGGATATTGCATTCGTCATGGCCTTTTCGTCATCAGACCCGAATTCTATGTCTTCTGGAATGCGTAGTTCTAAATTGTCAATCTTAATCAATGCGGATAAGTGTGAAAAAAATGACAGATACGTTGGATATGTTGCATCTTTATGAAGAAGCATTGGACCGGCAAATATTGGTTGGTCTTTAGTTTCTTTACGGAATACCCTGTGGTTTTTATATACTAGAGATGTAACAAAGAAACTGCCAAGATTAAATGTTCTGTCAACACCAACGATAGGATTATCAGCTTTGTGTAGGTAGTGTTTAAGATCGGTCATTTGGTGGTCAGTGTAGCATATTATCGATGGCACTTGCCCTTTAGTGTGGATAACTTGCTGTACAAATGGGTGAGTGTTCATTATAGAAAGCACTTGCAAAATTTCATCGGCAATGTTATTGTTATACACAGGCTGCGTTGTTTTCTTTTCTCTATAATTAGCATTACGAATTTGCTTTGTGTCCTTAGGTGCCAGAAGTGAGTTGTCTCTGTTCATTTGCAAATAAACGTCTTTTGGCTTTTTAGTTTGTACCTCTGTTTTTATCTGTTGTATAGTTTTTGGATTGGATCGTACTTTATCAGTTGAGTTGATTTTGTACTGTCCTGAATACTCATACAGAACAATGTCACTAAGTTTACTATCGGTGGTAGATTTGAACCATGAAACATGCTTTTTGAACTGGTTGTTGGTTTCATATCGATGCATAGTAATGATTTTGGACGGGTCTGGTTGTGGTTGTATCGGTGTCCATACTACTTTCCCTTTTTGTCGTTGTTTGATGCAATAGACACTTTTCTTGTTGAAGACGACGCGAAAATTGTCACTAATTAAATAATCCTGGATATGAGTACGGCCCTTAGAACTGTCCCATGTACCACAGTCATCATAGTAAGTTCTTTTTTGATGGCCAGGTTGTATGTTTGACTGATTATCTACTAAAAACCACACGTTTGATTTGTTGCCGGGTGGACAGTTGTCAAAAACGTTTTCTTGTCGTGTCACCTGTTGAAAAGCTTCCCGAGCTGACATAAAGCGGCCATTGTTTACATTGACATCAATAGGTGGCTTAAACTAGTCTACTGATGTATGTGGAGAAGATAGATCAATTGTACAGATGTTTTCACTGTCAGTTGTCTCTATATGCGCGTGAGGTGAAGATGGTATTGTGACAATGTCGTTGGTACTACGGTTGGATATATTGACTTTAGGAGAAGAAGATTGTATTGTGACAATGTCTTTGGTACTACGGTTGGATATATTGACTTTAGGAGAAGAGGTAGAAAGCGGTGGAAACTCGTCTAATGAGTCTATGGACGGTGAATCTGGTATGTGGTTAGAAACAATCGGCGAGGAAATCGGATTACTAAACACGCGAGTGTTTGTCTTTGGCAGTGGCGGATACTCGTCAATGTCTGCAAATGGTGACGGCAATGAAGATGTCTTCACTTGTATAAGGGGTGCGAAGTGATTAGGCGTCCATGTCTGTCTTGGATTCTTGAATGAGGTACGTGTCCATAGAACGGTAACTTTGTCATTTTGGTGCTTACAGTTTCTTGGAATGGCGAGTAAGTTTAACACTTTGAATGATAAGTCTTTCAAACCATTTAAAGGTGGATATACTGATTTTATAGGCATGCCTATTACCTCGGCCAAAGCAAATATTGTCCAGGCGGAAGACCAACCAATCGGATTTGCACAGTCAATAACTGATGAAATATAATTAGGCGAAACCCAGATAAGATCATTTGAGATAGGTAGTGATGTATAAACGTCTTTGCGGACGGCCATTTCAATGCATGTACGTACACGAAGCTCGATAGCTAAGTCTTCTCTACCACAAAGAGCTAATGACACAGAGTTAAAAAGGCAACTACCATTATCGGTAACTTTATAAGGAATACCAAACTGCTGAATATTAAACTGTTGAAGATAACTTTGTGATATAGTATCAATAACGGTCGGCTCTGCAACAATGGGTGGTAAAGTAAACAGAGAAATATTGTATATTTTTCTGTAATTAAAAAAAAAACATATACATGTATATATGAAGAAAAATTGAAATGAAAAAAATGACAAATTTATAAATAGTACCCATCTCCAGTATCACCTGTGGTTCCAATATACAACAGGAAATGACTAATTACCTATATGTACAGGTAAAACCATCACTCACAGGTGCATTTCATAAGTTATAAATATAATATTTTCAGATGAATGTTTTCATTGAGAATAAGATTGGAAAATTATGCACAGAATAAAAAAAGTTAAGGTTTATATGTATAAATTAATTACATTAAAAAAAATAAATCATTTGAAACAAATTTCATGTAATTAGTTTTTTAAATCTGTTCAGAATTTTGAGTAATGTTCAGAATCTGTTCAGACACTGTTCAGAATTTTCAGCAATGTTCAGAATCTGTTCAGACTCTGTTCAGAATTTTAAGTAATGTTCAGAATCTGTTCAGAATTTTCAGTAATGTTCAGAATCTGTTCAAAATTTTCAGTAATGTTCAGAATCTGTTCAGAATCTGTTCAGAATTTTCAGAATTTTCAGAATCTGTTCAGAATTTTCAGCAATGTAGAGAATCTGTTCAGACTCTGTTCAGAATTTTTAGCAATGTTCAGAATCTGTTCAGAATTTTTAGTAATGTTCAGAATTTTCAGCAATTTTCAGAATCTGTTCAGAATTTTCAGTAATGTTCAGAATCTGTTCAGAATTTTTTGTAATTTTCAGAATTTTCAGACTCTTTTCAGAATATCTAGCACAAAAACTGGTCTGTTCAGAGTCTCTTGACTTTGTAGTGTATCTAAATATATATACAGTCTGGATTATTGAATAATGATATGCATCAAACTATTTATTTTAATGAGATATTTTTGAGTGGAAACGAATCTGCGCAGTCTTTATTACCGTTTGTTTTTATGTATTGCCATTGGAGATCCAGTTTCCAAGAGGGGTGGGTTGGAAGCCCATAAATATAAACCGGTATAATCCGCCACATTTTTGCGCATGTCCCAAGCCAGGACATGGATTTTCAACGTAATTTGTCGTTGTCTCCAATTTCTGTGTTCTGTGAGTTAAGTGAGAGGTGATTGTTCGTTTTGCTGATATTGGTTGAATTGTTCATTATTACTGTTTAAACTTTCTGTTGATTATTAATGAAAGAATTGCTCTTCGTTATATACACATAGAAAAAAGTTAAGCACCCCCTAATATATTAAAACATAATAAGCTACACTAAGATTAGATTCTAATATTTATGTTGATTATAGCAAGAACAGTGTTCCATTTAAAAGATGTGTTCACACATGTGTGACCATTATGTCTAACATCGACTAGTCATGCACGTGAACTATTCCTCTCACGCATTACTCACAATTCAGTATGTTCACGCTTCGAATTTGGGTATTTAAGTCCGTAGTTTTAAAACATTTATTCATTCTCAGTAAGCATGGTACGAAGGCGAATATCAGAAGCACAAAGATGGCAGATAATTGGCAAGCATACAACAGGGATGTCCTTCAAAGCTATTGGACGTCAGATGGGCTACAACTATACTGTAGTCAGTCGACAGGTGAGAAAACACACACAAATCAACAATGTGAAAGACTTGCTAAGATCCGGCAGATCACGGGTAACATCTGATCGTGACGACAGGGCATTGCAGCGTTTGGTTAGACAGATGGCATTCGCAACCAGTCCCGTACGCAAACAGCACTGGCTGCCCAATTGACGTCTGTCAACAATAACAGCTAGAAACCGTCTGAAATCAGCGGGACTTTAGTCAAGGAGATTCATTAAACGTCCACTGTTGGCAGACCGACATCGACTAACACGTTTGGCATGGTGATTAGCACGACGTGGTTGGAATTTAAGGACATGGCGCAAGATCCATTGGTCAGACGAGAGCCGGTTTGTGCTTTATGTGACCGACGGCCGGATGAGGGTTTGGAGACACAAAAATACAGCCTATACCCCAAGGAACATCCAGCCATCTGCTCCTTACGGTGGAGGCTCAGTAATGGTTTGGGGGTGTATCTCTCGTGATTGCAAGCTGGATTTCGTCATCATACAATGCAACCTAACTGGTGAGCAGTACATCAGAGACGTCTTGCAACCAGTTGTCCCCAATTTCGACAACCACCCACTAGCTACAAGGCCTCTGTATATGGATGACAATGCCAGGCCTCATCGTTCAAGAGCAGTAACTGCCTACCTCCAAAGCGAAGTCGTGACTTCTGTTCATTGGCCAGCCATGAGCCCGGATTTGAAACCCATAGACCATATTTGGGACATGTTAGGCCGTAGTATACAGGCTCCAGAACCTCCTGTGCAAGCCATTCGTCAGTTGGAAGCAGCATTGCGTCGGGAATGGCAGCAGCTATCACAACAGGACATCCAACGTCTAACTGGAGGGATGAGACGCAGGGTTGAGGCCGTCATCCAAGCAATTGTGGGTTACACCCGGTACTGAACTTTGAACAATAGATATCGTCAAGTGATTCATAAGTGACGTTTTGAAAGTGAAATGACAATTTTATCGTGCTTTTTGAACTGTGAAGGTGAATACTTATAATGGACAAGTTTTACTGCAAAAACTTGCCTTGTGATATTGTGATTAAATATTAATTAAAATAACATTTTTCTTGATTTTTTTCTTGTGGTTACTTACAGCCAATGTAATTTCCTAGCAGGTCACCATTGCGTTTTTGAGATTATCTGGTCAGTAATCTCGTGATACTTGTCGTATCATTTGTCATTTCCAAAAAAACATGGGGGTGCTTAACTCTTTTCTTATATTATATTATATATATTAGTGTATATTATAGTTTTTTTTATCTGGATAAACTAGAATACTTGGAATGTTTAAAATTTATATGTTAAAAACATATTGTACAATAATATGTATCAAATTTTAAATAGATTCATCTCATGATCATGTAACACACACCATCACATACCTCCGACTTATGTAACTGAAGATGTTGACCTCTTAGACACCTACCAATGGCCGGGCTTTCACTGATCTGCTCGCTATGTATGTCCAGGCCCCCAATAAGTATGATAGTCACGGTATTGTTGAGGTGGGGAATGTCAAAGGTGAGGATAAACACCAAACATAAGAAAATAATAAAAATAACTAATTCAGTTTGGTATATAGAAAACTTCTAAAAGGGAATTAATTGAAATTTATCAATATAAGCGTATCGTTATCTGAATCCGTAAATCGAAGAAAGACAGACAACACACTGGTCAAAAGAAAAAGGGCAAAGGACAAACAACGATCTGCAAAATACTACGCAGAAAACAAAAGATCGAGCAACACGAACTCCACTGAAAACCAGGATGAACTCAGCTGCTTCGGAAAGATAGAGTTCCTGTTCCAGTAGTGGCACACATCGGTTTACTTTAGTTACCTGAACCCAATGATTAGTCATGAAAGAGGAAAAAACCGGGAAGTTTAGAATATTTTATTTTATTTCATGAAAGTCGAATATTCTTTAATCTATTCTAATTCTATCATGTTTTATGATTTTTTTTTAATGTATAATTATACAGATGATACTAATAATGGAATGTGGTCGGATGACAGCAATAAATACCTACCAGACTATTGGAGCGTGAGATGTTCCGGATGTGAATGTGTTTATCAAAGCTATAGAGTTTTATCTCGTTTGGGCTCTTGTACTCGATCAAGTGTGTAAGTACTCTACAACGTTCATATACATAGTACACCTTCTAATGAAAAGCTGACCGAAAGAGATAACAGCGTTTACTGTGAAAACTCCATACAAGACCTCATTCAGGTACAGCGTACCAAGAACCCACTATATTCAGAGAGTTTGTTTGAATTTCACTCCAAAAGACAATTCTGGACTAGACCTATGTTCGCTTCTGTAGCAAGGTTATAAAACATATAGGGATATGGTTATGATGTTTAACGGAAATTTTAACGATATTTCAGTTATATCGAGTACCCAGAGAAAACCACTGACCTGTCGCAAGTCAATGACAAGCTTCATCACATATTGTTGTATCGAGTGCAACTCGCCATGATGAGGATTATAACTCACAACGTTAGTGGTGATAGGCACTGATTGCATAGGTAGTTGTAAATCCAACTATCATACGATCACGACCACGACGGCTCCTGTTAATACTGTATATACGTAATGGCAGATATCATTTATCAAATTACACCAAAAATGTAGCTATTATGATCTATTTGTGTAACAGTGAAAGCCCTTTCAAAGATTATGGTTGGAACATCCTGACTGAAAAACAAAAGGGGTTTTCAACGTTGACATGAAAATGAAACAATACCACACCGTAGGTACAGGTCAAAAATATAATGGGAAAATTGTAGAAACAGTGGCAAAATTGATACCCCTAACCCTTTTAACCGTAATGAAAGCAGGAGGTTTGGCGCTGTAAGATCTGATTCAACCCACCATTTCCTTGGAAATGCATGTATCAGGTCAGGGCCATTGCGGTTTTCACATGTTTCCGGTTGTTTACTGATTTTGTCTGTTTGATGATTTATGAGTTTTGCCTTTCCCTTAGGAAGATTGCTCGGTGTTCGGTAATTTTGTTATTACCTTTATTTACCTTATACATGACCGCTCACTTTCCTCGCTTGATCAGAAGAATATATTTGTAGAGAGATGATTTCAATTATGTCAAAGTGTATACTTGCAACAACAAACTCCTTTTTCGCAATGATTAGAAAAGTTTGAATATACCAAAGGGGTAATCAGAAGCCGTAAATCGAAGAAGAACAGACAATACAATGGCCTAGAGAAAAAGAACAAAAAATTGCAATTCATTTATGTAACTATCAGCAGTACGATATGGAAGTCAGAAGTGGCCATTTAGCGGTTTCTCCTTTTCGCCTCTAATTTGTCCAAAATCGAAGCGCGAAATTACGAAATGGTCGTCCCGCCATTTCATAGGACGAATGAGTTTTAAATTATATATTTTATAATGTTGGAGGTAATGAAATGTTGATTAACAAGTTGTAATAGAGGTTTTCAGTGATAAGTGATAAGAAGAGTCTACTGTAGACATATATCTATTTCAGGACGGTAATTTTATATACATTTCCAAATATAACAAGCAGTACATTTGCTGTCGACACAACAGATATGTGAGTTTTCTTAGAGCATATTATTGTAGTACTCGTAAACGTTTAAAATACGATTTTTTTGTAATATGAGAGATTAATTAAAAATGCATTTTTATGTATAATTCAATTAAGACAGGTCTGTAAATTACACACATAGTGACGGATCAAATAAAAACGTAGATATCTAATTTAGTGGATACGAACGATATGTTTCTGGAATAGTTTACATCAGGGACGCTCAAAAATAAAAGAATGGACAAATAAGCAATTTAAAGGCATTTGGAAGAAAGAAAACAAAGGGTCTAAACAGGATAGCCAAAACCTCTCAAGGTCACCTATGCTCGAGGTTTTAATAATAAATACATTATCACGGAACTGTTAATTTTAAAAAAGAAATATATCTAATAAGCCATGTCAGTTCCTAAAAACTGACTATTGTTCGGATAATACCCCCTGGACTAATAGTCCACCAGCAGAGGTATCGATCTAATGATATTATTAAAAATGTAGATATCTAATTTAGTGCGCAAGACGTATTTCATGAATAACTTTCTTCGTCAAAAGATTGATAAACCAAATATTTAAAAGTGCATGTAAACACGATCTCGAGTATAGATTCTGAGAAGAGTTTGAAGATACCAAACAGGTAATCAGAATGAGTGAATCGAAGAAGGACAGACAACGCAATTATCAAAATGAAAAAAAGGCCAAAGGACAAACAACGATCTATGAAACATTACACATAACACAAAGGATGGAGCTACACGAGCCCCACTAAAACCGGGGATCGACTCAGGTGCTCCGGAAGGTTAAACAGTCCCTGCTCCACTATTGAAAAATAGAAATATATTATCTAGACATGAAAGTAGTGTTCGATTCACATGTTGTTTGTTATTTAATATTACAGAACCATTCAGGAGTGTATATTTGATATGACAGGAGATGTGTTTATTAATTTGACAAGTTTAACATCACTGTGAGTATTCTGTCTTAGCAATTGTTTTAAGTATATCAGACTCAGTTCTGTATCTCTATTTCACAATAGTGTTTGTTTGTATGTTTGATGGTGCCTAGCACCATACTTCAGCTATATCGTGGATGTCACTTATTGGTGGAGGAAACAGGAGGACCCGGATAAAACCCCCAACCTGTCGCAAGTCACTGACAAGCTTTATCACATAAGGTTGTACACCTCACCCTGATCGAACTCATTACATCAGTAGGTGCATCATCTGATAAGAATAGCTCAAAGGCGTGGATATTCTTTCTAATAGAATCTTGTGTATTTTCTCGAATATAATTATTTTGCCTTTTTCTCATTTCTCCATTTCTCAAAGCTTTTACGATCACGACCAAGACATTCCCTCTATGAGAAAGATATACAAAAAAAAAATGTATAAATGAAAGCAATAAATTACCACATAGAAACTTGCACAAGCTATATAGACAAGGCATTCGAAATATTTGGTTATCAAGACTTTTTTTTATGTATTACCAAATAAATGACAAATGTTCTTTTTATTTTTGTTGTCAATTAATTATTTAATATGCAATTATTGCTATGTTTGCATAAAATATACATGTATATAGAAAATATGAACGAACGATAATGTCAGTTAATATAAGAAAGTTTGAAGGCATCAAAGGCGTAATGAGAAGCCGTAATCAAAGAAGGAGAGACAACCCAAAGTCAATAGAAAAAGGACAAAAGGACAAATAGTGATCTACAAAACATACACAGAAAACTAAATATCGAGTAACACGAACCCACTATGTTATTTTAGTTTTATTAGACTATTCTTGTAAACTATGTTTATTTTTAGTTCAAAATTACCCTCCTAAAACGCACTTGTATTCGAAATTTTAATGTATTTAGCAAACTTGTTTCAAGAAAATTTAAGAAAGTATTGACTACGACATCTCTTTTTGCGGAAATACAGCATTTCTATTTATTTTTGCATAAGGACATTTAGTAATATTTCTACTTTGTTTATTTATATAAGATCATATATAATTGATAGATAACTACTAATATAAAGGTACAATCTACATTGTATATCTACATATCTCGCAATACAACAAGATGCATAAAAGGGCAAAAGGATACAAAAGCTTTCATCAAGACTGTTATACAAAGGTGTTATACAAATGAAGTTCAATACATGCACTATAGATCAAAAATACACAAAATAATATATATAAAAAGATATTTTGTTTTCATACCAGCAATTTATAATACAAGAAAAAAAAATATAATACGTATCAAAAGACAAGTAGCCATTCATTGTCGCTTCAACATTAAGCCATTTTTATTTTTATTATATTGCCCTTTCTGTTTGTGGGATATGTTAAAGGTGGAATTTTTCTCTATTTTGACCTCCGTATTCAAGACTTCCATGTAAGTGTGGGATTTCTCCCTTGCATCTGAACCTATTACAAAACATACAACATTTTAGAATTAACCAGATATTATTTTCTTTATTTTTATTCTCAATGTAACTCTCAGGCATTATTAACCTGTGGTTGTAAAAACTTATAATATTTGCATAATACTCCAAGATGTTTGTCCAGTGTCATGTTAATTATTAAATTCTTTTAGTAACATTACTGTAAGACGTTATATTATTTTTTTTCTTCAGAGTTATTCAGTCCAGTGGACTTACTACCTTACCAGATATAAGTAATACTAGACTTACAATACTGTAAGATATTTTATTAATATTTGGGAGATTTTTCACAATGCTTTACCTTTAAATCTAATACCAACTAAAATGATGTGATAGAAAAGTTTGAAGATACAAAAAGGTATAATCAGAGGCTGTAAATTGAAGAAGCATAGACAAAGAAAAAGGACAAGAGAAATAAACGACAAACAAAGCACTACACAGTATACTAAAGATTGAGCATTACACATTCCTCAAAATACTAGGGTAATCTCAGGTGCTCCGGAAGGGTTAGCAGTAATATGCATGAATGAAACCCACAATTTCTTTGAAAATGCCTGTACCAAGTCAGGGCCATTGCGGTTTTCCCAGTTTTCCGGTTGTTGACTGACTGTCTGTTTGTTGACTTACGAGTTTTGCCTTTTCCTTTGGAAGATTGCTCGGTGTTCTGTAATTTTGTTATTACCCTTATCTACACAGTATATTAAAGATTGAGCATTACACATTCCTCAAAATACTAGGATAAACTCAGGTGCCCCGGAAGGGTTAGCAGTAATATGCATGTATGAAATTGAACAAGACCATACAAACAAATAAATATAATTCTACGTGCAAAATTGAACTTAAAGCCATGATGGTCGATAATAGTGCCAACCACAACAACACGAATTACTCCTCTGTTGAATCACAAACTAATAAATACGACAACGACTACACAGGATTACAGTGGAAATACGGATTCTGACTTTCAATATTAACGAAAACTAGATATGTTTAGCCGGAATGAGATGTCAACTCCGCCATCATGATAACTAGATTGTCAGTGACCGAGTAGATTTAAAATATACCTTAGAGAATACAGAAGGAGCAATCAAAAATAGACAATACAGAAAAACTGGAAACATAGGGTGCACAAGACGAAGACAAACGAAACAAAATCACAACACGATATGTGTTGAACACCACTTTACGAAAGCAAACACAAATAACGTAAATAAGACATGAGCACACATACAAAGAACTGGAGGTAAAAAAAGAACCGAACATCGTCTTTATGCGGAAATCGTAAGAGGAGTTTAAAGATACCAAAGGGGTAATCAGAATCCGTAACGGACATCACAACAAGGAACTCAGAACGTATAGACACATAATATAACACAAAAAACTAAAAAGATGAGCAACACGGACCCTACCAAAAAACCAATAGAGGATGTAGGATTAATATCAAAATGAACTGAAATATAATATCCAAGTTTAAACTTAGTCTCAACATTTATTCTAATGATGGATCGGAAAACGTTAAAGTAAAGGGGGAAAATAATGCTATAAACGTCTACCAATGTACAACAACACGATGGAAGTAAATTTAGAATTGTCATTAATTACGCTAAAACAACAAATATTTCGCATAACATATATGCTTCTTCAGTATCCCGATACAAGCCTCGAAATGACATGGTTGTTATGGGTCATACACAGGTAACAGAAGTGTATATATTCGGTTCTCCTTTACCTCCAGTTGTTTGTAGAAGGGCTCATGTCTTTTTTTTTTTACGTTATTTGTGTTTTTTGCGTATTATGGTGTCCAACACATATTGTTTTATGGTTTTGTTTTGTTTTTCTTCGTCTTGTGTACCTTATGTTGCCAGTTTCTCTGGATTGTCCCTTTTTGATTGCCCCTTCGGTATTCTCCAAAGTTTATTTGTAAATTGTGATTGTGCGTGTTTTCATGTAAAATTAATTAACATGTCTATTATTTAGATCTTAGTTTTTATGTGATATAGTTTCAAGGGACAATATCCTTCTATCTCATGTTTTTACTTACAGAAATTTAATAGACAACAGTATAAGTATAGATTCCAAATATCAAGGAACTTTACCAGATACCATCGAACACGTGTAAGAGATACCTTTATTTTATCGCCATGGAAACAAAATTATATTCCATCATGGCAACATCGACATCTTTGATACTAGTGATTAATTACCATTGTTTTATTCTGAAAGCCAAGCGTCATTAAACGGTAATAAAAAGGAGTGACAGTAGATATGCTTCCGTGGGTTAGGGTTATATTGTTTAACGCCACTTTCAACAATATTTCAGTTATATCGTGGCGGTCAGTTTTGTTGGTGGAGGAAACCGGAGTACCCGGAGAATACCACCGATCTGTCGCAAGTCACTGACAAACTTTATCACATATTATTATATGACTTCATATAATGTCTTTTTCTGATTGGCTAACGTCCCTAGTAACATTATTATCACCTCGTGATTTTGTTTACCTTGTTGGAATGTTATAATCACCTAATGTGACGTCACGCCAGGTGAATATAACATTTTAACAAGGTAAACAAAAGAAAACGTCGTGATCAAAGCTTATTTTAAGGGTGAAAGAAACATAAAATGTGTCATATAATAAACCAATTAAATACTTTCAATTCGGTGGATACCAGGATTTATTAACCCAAGAATAATATATTTACCTCGGCCCTAAGGGACCTTGGGTAAATATAATATTCTTGAGTTAATAAATCCTTGTATCCACCTCATTAAAAGTCATTAATTGTATAATGTTACATCGAGTATACCTCGCCATTAGCGAAATTCGAACTCACAACTTTAGTAATGATAGGTACTAATTGCACAGGAAGTGGTAAATCCAACGAACATATGATCACGACCACGACGACCCCCTAATAATATCATTATTATACTGAGTGTCTAATTGTCCAGGTAATATGCCAAAATATTACCCAGGTAATATGCCAAAATATTACAGTACCAAGTATCACTACAGAAATTTACACGAAGTATAAGAATATATGATATTTCCACTAAGAACAAAGGAAAATACAGAAATCTGATGGTTGCTTAACTAACTTGGTGAGGTTGATTTTGAACACTTACCAAAACATAAAATGTAAGCAAATTAATAAACTGAAATGAACATCAACTACAACATGCTGAAGCATCGCCTACGTGATAGGCTATTTAAAGAGAATATATCTATTCCATTATTTACCTTGCAACATTACTTGTAATTTTGAAAGGAACATTAAAGTCCATCAACATAAATACTGTATAACTGTACACTTACATTTGCTGTTTTATTCTCTATATAAAAATGACACAAACAATTTTGTAATTATTCATGAATACTGCTGCGTTCACACGTACATTTATTTCGAATTGAATTCGCATCCGATGCGAAGCGAATACGCTAATCGCGTTCACACGTAACTATTTTTTTTAATGCGCATAGAATTAGAATCGGATAATTCGTATTATCCAATTCGCTTCAGGAATACGTTTTCGTTAATGCGAATTCGTTAATTCATATTCGAGTCGCCTTAAACTGTCGTGTGGACACATGATATTGCAAAAGCGAATTATCTGAGCAGGTGATTTGACGGAATTTTGTAGGAATTTAAAAAAGATTATCAACATTATTATCATGTGTAAAGTTTCTTTTGGTCGTTCATTTTCATTATTATTAATAAATGACGTCATATGAATTATGAATTATAATGTAATGTTGCTGGTAACGTCATATTGACACAACAGATCATTATTGTTGTATAAAATGACCGTTCTTTCAAAAGAGAAGGAAAGACGAGTCCGAGAGATAGGGTAAACACCATCAGATCAATAAAGCTGGTTTGGCGTATATTTTTTTTAATTGTTAATAATTCGGCTTTTAAAACTATTTTCTTTAACATCAATATTGTACAATGTCGTTTTGTTTTAAATTAAAAGTTAATTGATATTGCGAATTAAAAGTTAACATCGTTCGGACGTAGACTCTATTTGATGCGCGTTGCAATTCGCATTAAAATGAACGTTCGGACAAGAATACGTTTCGAATGCGCATTAAACTAATTCGAATCCGATAATGCGAATCAAATTCGAATTACGTGTGAACGCAGCATTATAATACTGTACTTTCAGAGCTTTGACAAGTAACAAACTATACTGGTTACCACGTGGTTTTCTCAAGGGACCAAATCTACGTTTGGTGTAAGTGCCTTTTCCATAAGAATAAAAACAAAAAGCACCATACTTCAAAGGTCAATAGAAAACTTGTAAAAAGAGGAAAGATCGATTCCTCTAACACATACATTTGTAAATACATGACCGAGCAGTTTCCTGGCTTAGTACAGTAACTTCAATAAATATAAGGGTACGGTTTATATCCAAAATTTAAATAAAGGCAATAGTGTTTGACGCAATAATAAATATATATGACATCTTTTAAGATTAATAATGCTGAAAAAATGCAGCGACTACTAATATAAAAAAATGGAT
Source organism: Gigantidas platifrons (assembly GCA_002080005.1). Taxonomy (NCBI): domain Eukaryota; kingdom Metazoa; phylum Mollusca; class Bivalvia; order Mytilida; family Modiolidae; genus Gigantidas; species Gigantidas platifrons. The sequence continues at coordinate 101,315 of MJUT01050031.1, read as the reverse complement.
TGCAGAGTCGTATTAATTTCCTGCAGTTGTAATACTGCCTCTCGACAAAGTATATTGACGAAGTCGAGCTAATCGTGTATTTCAGCTAAATAGTGCTGAAACTTGTTGCACAATTTAGATTTTTTGTAGTATTTTGTAGACTATTGTTTGTATTTTTGTCCTTTTTCTTTTGGTCCGTAAGATAATTAGTAAGAAAGTTTACTCTAAAAGAAGATGTTCAAAGTTAAAGGTGAGGTATATGCTGAATTATTTCCTCATTTATAGCAAACTTTGTCCAATCCTTGTCGATACTTGATGAACAAAATATTTATTACTGACTCGTATTTATTTAATTTAGTCAAATATTGACGATATAATAAATACATTCCTAGTATATTGAGTAAATACCTGCTATCAGGTTTCGTAATGATTATTCATCCATTGAAATTGGTCCAATGCTTAAAAAAAAGGATAAAAAAAATATGTTTCTTCAAATTTTGCAGGAGTCTTGGTGGTAACGCATTTGTTAATTTTCCTGCTGAGGCACTTGGTGTGTTACCATCAATTATGTATTTGTAAGTACTATATTTTGCCAGAAATACATTTGCATATAAAATAAACATTAGGAAACACCTAACGGACAGTCAAGAATGAACAATAAAAAAAACTTGAAACATTGTGCACAAGACACACAGCAATGACAAAAAACATTAAAATAAAAAAATAAAAAAAATACAACGCAGAAAACTAAAAAGATGAGCAACACGGACCGAACCTAAAAAAATAATGGAGGTGCAGGCAAGGAAATTTCGGAAATCACAAGTCAATATTACCTTTCACTTTGTTTTAAAAATTGTATGAACAGACCAAGAGTGGAAGCGAATATGTGCAGGTTGGAGATATAATTATCAATAGGGGAAGGTTACTATCCATTTAACCGATTTAATCCCGATACATCGTTGTGCTTGTCTAAAGCCAGTACATGGATGAGAGGTTCGCTATGCCGATACTTGTGGATTGTTGACCATCACTATTGTTTCTTAAATGATATTTTCATTTCTTTCCAGTGGTATCGAGAACAACCAACTCAAACATGCTTCCTCAAACCATCTGCAGTCACTTGTAACCACCACCTTTGTACACTTGTGAGTAACTGAAATATTTTTGAAAGTGGCGTAACTATTATCCTATCACCCACTTGTAAGAGTAGAACAAACTGTAAAACGAATGCCGACATATTCGTGTAAACGAATAGTTCATACGCAACAATTTACTACGCAATAGTACAAGAACATCTCCAAAACAAATAAAATTAAAAACTGTGACAGAGAGTCATTAAGCAACTAATATGTGCGCTGGAACAGAAGCATTTCCCGACCAGTCTCATATGCAATTATTATAGATAAATATAATTTAATTCAAAACAAAATGGAAAGTATAATTTCCTGTTTTAAAGACATGTGCACGCTATGAGGGATAATTATAAAGAAAGAACCATTTGAATACAGCACTAGCAAAGGATTACAAAACGAACAATTCAAATCTCTGACAAGAAATACAAGCAAAATGCCAGATCTAAAAGAAAATCTAGCTTATTCGGCTTTAAAGCGTGGCATATATCAGTTATATGAGAATTAATGTTTAGCTGGTACATAATATTAGAACAATGTTGAGACCCAATAAGGATTAAGCAATTTCTAGAAATGACCTTGTACCTATAGTACATTTAATATTTCAATATCAGCAATACTACTGACATGTCAATTATTGAACTAATATATAATTGTAATAAAATTGTTTTCAGAACTTTCATAGTTAAGAATGTCTTACTAGAAAGTTTTTTTTAAGCTAAACACTAGAGAAATCCGAAGGGCCAATCAAAAATGGACAATCCAGAAAAAAACTGGCAAAATTGGCTGGAAAAGACACAAGACGGAGACAAAGAAAACAAGAAACACAACACCCTATATATTTTATACATGTATACAAATGGCGTACCATTTATCGAAATCATGCAATATACTCTATATGCATGACTTATTGAAGTTTTGATATTCATATGTGTGCATGTGTCCTTTACAGAAATATAAGCAACAATGTCATACAATATGTACAGCCAGGTTCATTTAATCAACTTCCCAACTTGAAAATAATGTAAGTATGGTATATATGGCAGAACAATACTCAACAATAATCTGTTATAGTCCGAATATATCAATTAAATGCTATCTAAACCAAACCCTGAAAATACAGAAATCCTGTATAAACCAAACTTAAAACAAAGGCCAAATTTAGGAAATCTGTGCAAGAAGAATTTCAATATACCAAAGGACTAATCAGAATCCGTAAGTCGAAGAAGGACAGACAACAAAATGGATAAAAATGAGGACAAAAGACAAACAACGATCTACAAAACACTAAGCAGAAAACTAAGGATCGAGCAACACAAACTCAACTACAAACCGGAGGTGAACTGCGGAAGGGTGAGCAGTTCCTGCTACACATGTGGTGCCAGTCGTGTTACTCTTGTTACAATCTCAGTGATACATCATGGAAGAGGAAAAGACCGTATTGTGAACTGACAGCAACGATATTGCTGAAATAATATTATTATTGAAAGTGGGGTTAAGCACCCTAACCCTAACCCTTTATTTTGAGAGAAGCCTTTAACAAAAAATAATAGTAAAAAGAAAAGAAAAATGTTTTCGAATTTAATACATAAGCATTAGTATAAGCATTTAGTTAAGCATTAGTATATTAAATTATGATGTTTTCCAAGCCATGTCTACATTAGATGCACATATATATAACTATTGTGTACCAATATATATTAATTATGTCACTGTTGTCAATCGGCGACATTAACCAGAGATGTTCTTCTTTTTCCCATTAATATAATAGACTGATATATATTTTTTTAATGTCGTCATGACTTTATCATGTTTATGTATTTTGCATATTTCAAGAGAATTGCAGGGCAATAATATATCACAGATTCATAAACACGTATTTGAAAATTTAACGGAACTTCTTCATCTGTGAGTATAGTTATTGGTTTTCATTAGACTCTCTAATATTGACATCATGATTATATAACATTGATGATACAAGTCAAGACTATTATGATTGTATAATTTTCTTATACGTTTTATATTCAAGATATAATTATGGAATGGTTTGTAGATAAACAAACGTTAGAGAATATAGAATGGGCAATCATAAATGGACAATCCATGGATACTGGCAACATAGGGTACAGAAGACGAATAAAAGCAAAACAAAAACACAACACAATATGTGATGGACACCACTATACAGAAACAAACACAAATAACGTAAATAAGGCATGATCCCTCCTACAAACAACTGGAGGGTAAAGAAGAACCGAACATCGTGTTTATAAGGAAATCATAACGGACATCACAACACTGAATCAAGAACGTAGACCATTGTTTTTCCTTTTTCTTTTGACTAATGTGTTGTCTGTCCTTCGATTTATGGTTTCAGATTAACCCTATGGTATTTTCAAACTTTCTATGCATACTATTATTGCACAAGTTCCAAGTGATACGTATGGCCCAAATATTTTTTTTTTTAAACATTGTGTTGACTAAGTACAATAATCAGACTCCATAAATGAATTGAACGATATGACCGTTGATATAAGATATTATTTCTGATTTGACTTTCAATAAGTAATATATAACTTAAAATGTAAAAATCAAACAAGTATTTTGTATCTTGAATACCTTTGATATACCATAATGAAATATGATTTTCTTTGATTTACAATCCTTATATATATAAAGGGGTATTCAGAAGTCGTAAATCGAAGAATGATAGAAAATATAATGGCGAAATGAAAAAGGACAAAAGGACAAACAACGATCTACAAAACACTACACAGAAAACTAAACCTCGCACACCGCCAACCCGTGGATGAACTCATGTGCTCCGGAAGGGTAAGCTGTTTCTGCTCCACATGTGCCAACCGTCGTGTTACTCTTGTTTCAAACTCGGTGATAAGTCATAAACGAGGAAAGGACCGGGAAATGCTTACGACAAACGGAACGTATATGTGGTTATTTGTGACACAGATACTCCATAGCGGTTCAGTAATTCATGGTGGTGACCGTAAAACGTTCGAAGTGATGACTTCAACTTTACCAATAGGAACGCTAGGCTCAATACAATCCTTGTAATTAAGATGTGATAAAAACTGCCAATCAGTATAAAACAAAAACTTGTGGCAAATAAATTAAAAAGGAAACGATGACAAACAGTAATCAACTTCTTTAAACACAGAAATCTAATGAGCAACAAGCATACATGCTAAGTGGGAGTTTGGGACCATAACCCAGCCACTTGTTCATTGAAGTGCCTTTCTGAAACCAGGAGAGTGACCGATCCTGTGTATGTTTGCTAAAGTATCTTGTTAGATTATATTATTGCTGTTTTTACATTATTTTTTTCCAGAGATCTTCATCGAAATAAACTGGAAAAATTGACAGCGGAATCTTTTGTAGATCTTGAAAAATTAGTAGAATTCAGACTTCATAGTCAAACCCCAAGGATGTCTACAATAATGTATGATTCTGTGAAGAATATAGGGGGAAACCTTAGATATTTGTAGGTTTTTTTCTTTGTATTTTTTTACATATATAAATAGAAAGGGGCGTACAACTGAAACCGTACACATGTGACCATTTATCTTGTTCGTGGTGTAATAACTTTGAATTGTTTTTTACCGATAATGTTATAATGTACGTCAATACAATAATGCTTTGTTTCCACAAATCCTATAAAAACAAAAGCAAAACCAAAAACAAAAACAAATCCAAACAGAGGTCGTCGTTGTCGGGAACGTATGTTGGATCTACAACTACCTATGCAATCAATGCCTATCACCACTAAAGTTGTGAGTTCGAATTCTGCTCATATGGGGAGGTGTATTCGATACATAAAGTTTGTCAGTGACTTGCGGCAGGTCAGTTGTTTTCTCTGGGTACTCCGGTTTCCCCCGCCAATACAACTGACAGCCATGATATAACTGATACATTGTTGAAAGTGGCGTTAAGCATCATAACCTCCAATAACATAAGTAGGCTAGTTAGTTGCTTACGACCCTGGATCGTTTAACTTAACAGATATTTCGTATCGTTTGCGTTTTTCGTTCGTTTCGTTTGCGTGTATCGTTCGTTCGTTTTTCGTTTTCCGTTCGTTTGCGTTTCGTGCGTGTAATTTATTCTTTCGTTTCGTGTATCGTTCGCCAGTTGAATTAGACTAATACACGAAACGAAATACGAACGAACGATAAACGAAACGAACGATACACGAAACGAACCCACGCTACGATTTCCAGTTTAAAATAATGACTACAATTTCAATCTTACTATTATTAAAAAATTTTTAATTAAGGTGTAAGCAAAATTTTACATATACAAACATGTATTTCCTTTATTTACATGTACCAGTAATTTTGTACAATAAGGGAAAAACATATTTAATAAATGCATTTTTTCTATAATTTATTCTAGGACAAATAAACAAGAAATCATCTACATGTATGTAAACAAACGTCTCTGGCAGTTTCACCTGGGAAATACATGCACTGCAGTTGTGAAATGTCAACTCTTACATTTGTAATTTCATTCTAATTAACAATTATATGACCTTTTGAAGCCACACGCCTCTCGGACAACTTAACTGAGAAAATAACTGATACACCTATGTCTGGTTGGAATTGTCAATTCAAAATCCGAATAATTATAAATATTAATTCTGTATAATTAAATAATTATTATATATATAAATTCTGTATAGTTATATAATTAAATAAATATAATTTTTTTTTAATTATATAAATAGAAAGTCATATTTGGAAGTCAAATATATGAGATTTAAAATTTAATCATAAATATAATTATTAAACACATTGGTAATATAAACTATTTAATATAAATTGTATTATCCTATTACTTTACCGACTAATTTATCATTTATATAAATAACTTCCTTCGTGTATCGTGTGTTCGCTTCGCGTATCGTGCGTTCGTTTCGTGTATCGTACGTTTGTTTCGTGTATCGTGCGTTCGTTTCGTATATCATGTGTTTTACGTGTCGTTCGTGTGAATTTCGTTCGTTTTCCGTTCGTTTCGTTTGCGTTTCGTGCATAGTGTAAACTTATACGATCCAGGGTCTGCATACGTATCTTTTAAGATATCTTAGTCCTAAGAATAACGGTCTTTAAACCAACATACAAATGTATTTTACCTTTCTAGCTAGTTCATTCATTTTTGTGATAGTATGTGGTCTTTTTCAGTGGAAGCGAATCTCTGCAGGTTTTTTTTATCGTTTGTTATATATGTATTTCCGTTTGAGATTTTATTATCTATTATCCCTGCGTCAAGTTAGGACCTGGATGTCCAACGTCATATGTCATGGTTTATTTTATGTTCAATGATTTGAGGTGAGTGGTAATTGTTCGCTTTGTTGATATTGGTGGAATAACTTAGCATCACTGCTTTTTCATAACATAGATTATTTCCTAACCGTACAGAGCTTTTAATCCTTGCTAATTACCACACATTGAGTATATTAACGGATCAGCAGAAACCTTAATATACAAAAACTGTGGTTTAAAAAATATATTGAACCTGGACTTCTCATAGCCATCTTTGTGATCATAAATAATGGTAATTGTATATCTTTCCTTCGCAGATTTATTAGCAGTAATAGCCTTGAACACTTACCACATCAAATATTAATGGAGTACAATTTCACCTCACTAATAGAACTGTGAGTATGCTTTAAATTTAATTTAATTTAATTTGATTGATTGATTGATTGATTGATTGATTGATTGATTGATTGATTGATTGATTGATTGATTGATTGATTGATTGAATGGTGTTTTATGCCAACTTTAGCATTATTTTAGCTATAGCGTGGCGTGACAAAATTTTATATACTAGACACCTAGAAGACCCTAAGATATACCGTTAAAAAAAAAAAGAAAAAGAAGCGGATAACCCCTTTTTATTTTTCAATATGTAAATTTTGCAATTAACCAGGTAAAATTAAATGGCCAATTTAATCATTGATCTTTCAACAACGAAAATGCAATAACGTTTTTCACGGGAACTTTGAGATTAATTCAACTGTTAAAATAAAGTGTATAAAAGAACCAAGATTGAAGGTTGGGTTTATCATTGAATTGAAATGCTGCCATGCCAAGGTTGGACACTGCCAGAGCACCATTTCTCGGCTGTGGGACATATTCCAAGACTGGTTCATCTAATGACAACCCGAGGAGTGGAAGACCTCGCATAGCGACTCCTGGGCAAGATCGTTACATCCGGGTCTTTCATCTACGGAATCGAATCGTTTCCGCATCAACCACTGCAGTCGGAATACCTGGAATGCGAAGAATCAGCTCGCAAACAGTCCGCAACTAGCTTCGACAGCATGAGATTAGACCCAGAAGGCCATATTTTGGAGCGGTATTGACGACGTTACACAGACGTGAAAGAGTCCGTTGGTGCCACATATTAAGAGGTTGGACATTTCGAAACTGGCACAGAATTTGGTTTAGCGACAAGTCCCGTTTTCTCCTGCCGAAACGAGATGGGAGAATACGGATATACAGTTGCCGGAATGAACATTTCTCTTCCTCCTGTGTTCAGGAAGTGGATAGTTACGATGGAGGAAGTTACATGATGTGGGCGGCGACCTCAAATGATAGCAAAACAGAACTCGTGCATGTCCCGGGCAATTTGACGCTGTAAGGTATAGCTGCGGAACCGTAGCCCTTTATGGTCCTTTTTTTTCTTTTCTTTTTTTTTGGCGGACCATAGAGCTACGGATTTCCCCTGTACAAAAACTTGCGGAATTTGCGACCTCGATTGAGTCGCACCTTTCCAGGGGTTTGTGGCGATCGGACGCCAAGTGTGCGTAGCCAATTGTGTATGTTTCGTTTCCTCAAATATTTTTCTATCACTCTACATTATTATTTATGCAAAATTATTAATATCCTTCTATTTATTACAACAAATATATCATTACAGCTTAATCCCGCCTACTCTGGACGCCATCTTGACACCATCGTATAATACGCAAATCGGATGCGGGAGAAGTCTTGTTCTGTTACGGATTTTACATAACTTGTACTTTCGTTTGCCGATCAGACTTTCTTTATTCATTTTTTGGACTTTATTCCTGAAAAAAGCTGATATAATACACACTTCTTGCATTTTTACAACCAATAAATACAGGTTCCATTCACGAAAGTACAAGTTATGTAAAAGCCGTAACAGAACAAGACTTCTCCGGCATCCGATTTGCGTATTATACTATGGTGTCAAAGGTCGCAAATTCCGCAAGTTTTTGTATAGGGAAAATCCGTAGCCCTATGGTCCGCCAAAAAAAAAAGGACCATGGTTCCGCAGCTATGTAAGGTACAGCCGTCAAATTCTACAACCTCATCTCATGCACTTAATTGACCGACAGAGGGAGATTTTGCAACAGGGCAATGCTAGGCCACACACAGCGCGTTTAATAATGGACTTCATTGAGCAGAACAACATCAATGTGTTACCATGACCTTCCAAATCGGCGATTTGAACACCTTTGGGACCATTTGGATAAACGTGTGTGCCAGCGTCAATCTCCACCTCAGACCCTCGATCAATTACACGGTACTAACTTTAACGTGACCGGAAGTGTGCTGAACTGTGATAAACTGACTCGAATTTGACGACAGTGGTCAACTCAGTACTAAAATTTATGATAAACGAGACGACTTCAATTTTAAAATCATAAATTTTCGTAATATGTGCAACAATATACCAGCTTCTCCTGCATATGGTGTTTACATCTCGCAATTGATTCGTTATGCAAGAGCCAGTAGCAATTATTCTGATTTCTTGAAGCGTCATCTTTGTCTGAAAAACAGGCTACTAGACCAGGGCTATAAAAAGATTCGCCTTATTCGATCTCTTAAAAAGTTTATATTCCGATATCAAGATCTTGTCGAAATATATTCTGTCTCTGCAGATACAATAGTAAAAGATACATTTTCATATAGTGAAAATGTATAAGGATAAGGATTTGGTATACGTGGTATACAATGTCAAAAATATTTTTTGTGAATGTGTGACGTAAAAATGCTTTTGACATTTACACTCGTAATTAAAATACTTCAAAGGACTCATAGTTGATGGTGATGGTTCACGAGATATATTAGATACTGAGTTTAGTACTGTTTGACTGCTATTTTGCCGGTTTTTTTCCAGTATTGTTGTAAATGCTGTTTTAGTGACAACGGGAACCTTTGAACCGTAATGGAAGCGAGAGGATGGCGCCGTAAAATCTGATTCAATCCACCATTTCTTTAGAAATGCCTGTATCAAGTCAGGACCATTGCGGTTTTCCAGTTTCCCGGTTGTTGACTGATTTTGTCTGTTTATTGATTTATGAGTTTTTAATTTCCCTTTGGAAGATTGCTCTGTGTTCGGTAATTTGTTATTACCCATATTTCATACACTAATCATTGAAGAATGGACTGTTAATTTTACAATAATAAAAAATGTACTGATAAATAAAATAAAACAATATACAAATAGTCGAAACAGAAACAAGTAATGTGGGTGTTACACATGCTATATAATATGGTATTCTGTGAGATTCATAAATAATAATCTGATAATTCGAGGAGAATATAAATTAATAAAAAAAAGAACAAAAAAAAAACCAGGATGTCCCATTATATACATTGTCTATATACAATATAATACGAATAAACGTTAGAGAATACCGAAGTGGCAATATAGAATAGACAATCCAGAGAAACCGACAACATAGAGTACACAAGACGAAGAAAAACAAAGACAAAGACAAAACACAATATGTGGTGGAAACCACGAAATCAGTCATCAAAAACTCAAAATCTGGTTTCAACAAAATCAACCCTCACATGCAATGCTATGACAATATATATGTAATTACACATTACGGTTGTAATAACTTGATATTCTGCTATAGATTATTGGGTGGGGGGGGGGTGCACACTGTCCTCCGTTTTGCGAATTGACCAATCGTCTGATTAGGATACTGTGCCTTTGACTAAAATTACTAAAACGTTATTTCTATTCAACCAGTCATGCTGATCATAATTTCATCAGAAACGTAACTGAGTTGGGAGAAAGTGGATATGGATTGAAACTCCGCAACACCCATCTGGAGAAAAAGAGGAAACTGGTCCCTTTTGCTACGTCGCCAAATCTCCGTTATTTGTAAGTAAACTGTAGCAATTCTATACCAGTTCCTGATTTATTTATTATGTATAACTCGTGTTTGCTACATTGATCTGATATTTGATTTTCATGACAACATGGTTGAATCGGCTTGGAGAGTTATAGAGCTATGGTGTTTAACACAACTTTCAACAATAGTTAAGTCATATGCCAATGTGGTGACGGTTAGATTTATTGGTGGAGGACACCGAAGTACCTGGGGAAAACCACCGACCTGCCGCAAGGAATTAACCAACTTTATTACATTAAGTTGTATGGAGTACACCTAGCCATGAGCGGGATTTTAACTGGTGATAGGCCCTGATTTTCTAGGTAGTTGTAAATATAACTGCCATACAACCACGACCTCGACGGACCCCAGGTTGAATCAGTTGTGACTATTCAAAGGTTATAGGAACTGCAAGGACTTTGCCTTTTACAGCAGTGGGCTAGATTTCAATGTAATACATAATAGGAAGAATGGTTGAAATGCTATGTTATATTTTGGAATTTCAAAACGTTGTTCAGTGTGAGTTATACTAATGTAGTTGCAATTAATTATTTACACAGGCAGCATTGATGAGTAATATTTCTAATATATTATGGCGGAAACGAGTTAGATTTGATGACATTATGATGATGTCCACCTTAAGCTTATACTAGACAAATATGAATTTCCGTTGGATATTCTATTATAACGTAGGGATGGTTAGGATCTTATTAACAGGTTTTAATTCGCCACATTTTAGTGTATTTCCCAAGCCAGAACCTAGATTTTCATCCGCATATGTCATAGTTTTTTTTTCTAATAGTGTTTATGGATTTGAGGTGAGAAGTAGTTGTTCGTTTTGTTGATATTGTGAGAATTGACTACAGTGACTTTTGAAACTTTATTTCCATGACATATATATATATAAATGGCAGTGTTAGTTCTCTGAAGACCATGACATATATATATATAAATGGCAGTGTTAGTTCTCTGAAGAGAACTTGTCGCAAGACCATGACATATTTTGTGACGTGGAGCCAAGCAGTTTCTTATTATTCATTCATGTTGCGTGTTTGTCGGGCACGCTGCAAATAGCAATTTTATCAATTTGATGTGCTTCGGGATCAATCCCCGTGATCAGAGGTTCATAGTAAATGCGTTCAACTCATATTAGATCATAATATGATAAATAAGAGGGGAAGTCTGCGGTCATAAAATTGGCTTAACCCCTCCACGTTTTACTGAAGTACCTGTACTTAGCCAGGTAAAAGTGGTCATGTATATGTATTTTAGGGGTGTCGATTTTGCGTCTGTTCCTAAGATTATTCGATTGGATTTTGGATTTTTTTCGACAGTATGGTATTCTTTGTTGTTCATTTTATAGTAGACCGCCCATTGCTACTTACTCCGTATTCGATAACATTTTCCATCTAGATCACTGAATGTTTTCAATATAGGTATTTACATAACAATCTGATAGAGGTGGTAAACAACACAGATTACTGCCAGCTACAAGTTTTACAGTACCTTAAACTAGACGGTAACAGGCTGAACGAGACAACAATAGAAGAAGATGGTTTTAAATGTTTACCAGCACTTAATACATTGTAAGTATTAGACCCTGATACGATGTGTTCTTGAATTTTCTACTTTACATTTGTGATACGTGTAGGATATATTAATGGTACTTGCACAATTCAAATCCAAAAACAAAAGATATGAATTCTTAAATAAGTCCATTAATTAATAGTATTGTACTTTCTTTTGATATTGTCAAAATATGATTTTTGAGTCGACAAATAAATCTTTCAACTATTACATGTTCCTATTGGCAAAGTTTTATATTTCTATAATTGATAACTTGTGCAGTACATGCGCATATTTCACAAAAGTAGTCCTGACCTTACTGCCATGAAACTTTTGAGCAGTCAAACCAGCCAATCAGAACACTGTATCACACAAATATTTTGATCTTATTGGACAATTTTGGAGGCCGCATTCGAAAATCTTACTCGGAGAGGTTTATGACCTCAAGACCAGGTGTCAATGAAAACGAGTCAGACTCTCATTTGACACTTAGTGATGGGACGGAATAGAGTGTTTATTACTATATTGCACGAAAATCAGATAATGTTCAGGTTTTGAATGTTGACATTTAATTTTTCCTGTTATATTATATATATATATAAGAAATATGCATTACTATTGAAGAATTGATATTGTGGTATCAATTTTTTGCAGGTACTTGAGTTCTAACAATAGGATGCAGTATGTTCCTGTAGCGGTGACAACTCAGGAGAAATTACCTGCCATTGTAAATCTTTATCTATACGGCAATGTTATTACATTTATACAAACAGAGACATTTACAAATATATCCACTCTCCGATATCTGTAAGTTATGTACACTTCATAGAAATACGGTGTATCATGTAGTAATCCTCTGGTGGCTTGGATGATAGGAATTTAAATAAGTTTGATAATGCCAGAAGGGGTAATCAGAAAATGGAAATCGATGAGGACCAGGAATACAAAGGCAAAAGAAAATGACAAAAGCAAACAGATAACTAAATGTTGAGCTACACGAACTCTATTTAAATCCGAAAGCGTAAGTAGCTCCTGTGTAATCGGTGACACACGTCGGTCCTATGCAAAACATATACAGTTATATCGTGTCGGTTGGTTCATTTATAAACGAAACTAATATCCTGGAGGAAACCACCAATCGACGTTATCACATTGGATTCTGTTGAGTTCATTGGTTGAAAATTCACTTATTTCGCTCTGCGTTACTGACTTCAACGGTTTTATGAAAATCGACGCTTTATATGATAAATGATATCGTATGTCTTTTATCAACATTAGACCATTTAAAGTTTTATTAATTTCTTTTTTGTAATAAGGGAGACATCTCCTGCATGTACACGAAGATATAAAAAATATAAAAAAATGTACACGAAGATATAAAAAATATAAAAAAAATAAAAAGATGCAAACGTTTTCTATCATGACCAATAATACTGCCATACAAAAGAAAGATAGATATTATTTCATTCCTCTACTCAATATTTATGTTTATATTCACTACTATAAATTTATACTTAACTTATAATATTGTAAATTTTAACTTTGGAATTTGTGGAATTCCAATTTTTCATGAGCAACATCATAATTATACTCAAATGTAATTTAAAGGTTTAAACATTTGAAAATACAACGTTCAACAAACATTCTTTGAAAAATTAAAAGAATGCCCTGATCAATAAATTTAAAAACATGTATGTTTCTGTGGTGTAGGTTTGACACTGCTGTCTTCTTTTGACACTAAGATACTCGCTTGGCCTTTTGTATTTCGGGAACTAAATAATAACAGCAGAGAGGTATTAAAACGTATGTTTGTCCAAATCTCACACAAAACTAACTATACATAAAAAAATTAACAATTGTAATATACTGCCCAGAACCAGATTCCGGATACATAATATACACGTATGCGTCAAAAAGGCGATAACTCAGGGAAACGCGATGACCATGCAAGCTACACGTTTACACTTGAAATTAACAGTTCTAATATAATGTACTTATTAATGAAGCTAATGTACTCCTACCTCAGGCATAGGTGACCTTATCCTATTATAGCTATCCTGTTTAGGCCCTTTTGCTTTACTGCTCCCAAAGACTTTTAAATTATTTGGCTTTCCAATCTTTTGATTATGAGCGTACCTGATGAAGGTTATTCTAGAAACGCGCCATGCGCAAACATCTTGATATCTATGTTTTATCAGTTAACTGGGAATAAAAAAAAAAATGGACACGCGCTGAGCGCTCAAAAGAAACAATGCATTATTAATAGTTTTTATTATTAATAGATCAATATCGAGCAACAGAATAGTGGCCATAGAAGACAATGCATTCCCTCTGCAAATAACTTCAATGTAAGTAACAGTGTCTTATTTATTTACGTTATTTGTGTTTGTTTGGATATAGTGGTGTACAACACGTTGTGTTTTTGTTTTGTTTTTCTTCGTCTTGTGTACCATGTGTTGTCAGTTTCTCTGGATTGTCCATCTTTAATTGCTCTTTCGGTATTCTCTAACGTTTATTATCTTATGCTTACTTTATATTTCAAGATACGGACTTCAATACAATACATATAGCAGTATTTTCATAACTTTTTATGTTTAATCTCATAAACAGGTTATTCTACATTTATATTCAAAACCGGAATTGTTTCCATGGATTAGTTAATGTGTAATTTTTTTAATCAGAATTATGCATAACTAATTTTACTCCAAAATATAAATTAATATATTTAATAACCAAACTTAAGTCATTTTTCATGTCTTTTTACACAATTTGATATTTCTATGTAGGACATTTTATTTTTATTTTCAGATATTTAAATAGCAATGACTTCCGGTTCATACACGTTCATCAATTTGCATACCTGTCGGAGCTTAGAACATTACATCTTGGATTCAATGAAATTGACTATATACCCGATGATGCCTTTGTTAACTGCACCAACTTGTCATATTTGTACGTATTAGAAATATTTAATAACATTTAAACTATACTAACCGATGGGACTGAACTACAGTTGTGAGTTCGAATCCCGTTAATAGCGAGGTGTACTCGATTTACTTTATGTGATAAAGTTTGTCAGTGACTTGCGGCAGGTCGATGCACATGGTTTTCTCGGGGTTTCCTCTACAAATAAAACTGATCGTCACGCTATAACTGAAATAGTGTTGATAGTGGCGTTAAACACCATCCAGATAAACCTTACCCCTAACACTTGAACCAATACAGATTGTCGGGAAAATTGCTATAATTTCATAGCTTTATTTAGCCACTCAATGGGTGTCCATTTCTATTGAGCTGTAATCAACAGTGTCATAGTTACAGGATAAAACGTTTACTACAGATTAGAGCAGTATTTATTTAACTCGTATGGAAACTTGAAGTACGCTTCGTGGAATCGGCTATGTTCGCAGGAGTTTGTTCTTGTTCAAGTTTAATCAGACACAAACCATTTCACAGCAGAATATTTGACAGTTTCAAGCAGCATTGTTGTATTACTGTTGTATTTATCAAGTATTCGTGATTTATTATACAGCATTTAATGTCTTACATCATACTTGACAAAGGCTTTACATGTTGGCAGTAACTAAGCTATGAGTTAACGTTACATAGCACCATTTCTACTACATCATGGCAGTGCTATTGAGGAAGAAAACCCGCATACCTGGAGAACATTGCCGGTCTGTCACTGAAAAACTTGATCACGTAAAATGTGTATCTGACTTACTTCGTCACGAACGGGAATCAGCGAACTTATAAACTTCAGTAATACTAAATACTGATCGCACAATTACGGTTCCGATGATCTAACTACCATACGATTACAGTTCCGATGATCTAACTGCCACACGATTACAGTTCCGATGATCTAACTGCCACACGATTACAGTTCCGATGATCTAACTGCCATACTATTACAGTTCCGATGATCTAACTACCACACGATTACAGTTCCGATGATCTAACTACCATGCGATTACGGTTCCGATGATCTAACTACCACACGATTACAGTTCCGATTATCTAACTACCATACGATTACGGTTCCGATGATCTAACTACCATGCGATTACGATTCAGATGATCTAAGTACCATACGATTACAGTTCAGATGATCTAACTACCATACGATTACGGTTCCGATGATCTAACTACCATGCGATTACGATTCAGATGATCTAAGTACCATACGATCACGATTCCGATGATCTAACTACCATACGATTACAGTTCCGATGATCTAACTACCATACGATTACAGTTCCGATGATCTAACTACCATACGATTACAGTTCAGATGATCTAACTACCATACGATTACAGTTCCGATGATCTAACTACCATGCGATTACAGTTCCGATGATCTAACTACCATACGATTACAGTTCCGATGATCTAACTACCATACGATTACAGTTCGATGATCTAACTACCATACGATTACAGTTCCGATGATCTAACTACCATGCGATTACAGTTCCGATGATCTAACTACCATACGATTACGGTTCCGATGATCTAACTGCCACACGATTACAGTTCCGATGATCTAACTACCATACGATTACGGTTCCGATGATCTAAGTACCATACGATTACGGTTCCGATGATCTAACTACCATACGATTACCATTGCGATGATCTAACTACCATGCGATTACCATTGCGATAATCTAACTACCATGCGATTACCATTGCGATGATCTAACTACCATACGATTACGGTTCCGATGATCTAACTACCATGCGATTACGGTTCTGATGATCTAAGTATCATGCGATTACGATAATCTAACTGCCATACGATTACGGTTCTGATGATCTAAGTATCATGCGATTACCGTTCCGATGATCTCACTACCATACGATTACGGTTCCGATGATCTAACTACCATGCGATTACGATAATCTAACTGCCATACGATTACGGTTCTGATGATCTAAGTATCATGCGATTACCGTTCCGATGATCTAACTACCATACGATTACGGTTCTGATGATCTAAGTACCATACGATTACGGTTCCGATGATCTAACTACCATGCGATTACAGTTCCGATGATCTAACTGCCATACGAATACAGTTCCGATGATCTAACTGCCATACGATTACAGTTCCGATGATCTAACTGCCATACGAATACAGTTCCGATGATCTAACTGCCATACTATTACAGTTCCGATGATCTAACTACCACACGATAACAGTTCCGATAATTTAACTGCCATACGATTACAGTTCCGATGATCTAACTGCCATACGATTACAGTTCCGATTATCTAACTGCCATACGATTACAGTTCCAATGATCTAACTGCCATACGAATACAGTTCCGATGATCTAACTGCCATACGATTACAGTTCCGATGATCTAACTACCACACGATAACAGTTCCGATAATTTAACTGCCATACGATTACAGTTCCGATGATCTAACTACCATACGATTACAGTTCCAATGATCTAACTACCATACGATTACGGTTCCGATGATTTAACTTCCATGCGATTCCGATAATCTAACTACCAATCGATTACGGTTCTGATGATCTAAGTACCATACGATTACGGTTCCGATGATCTAACTACCATGCGATTACGATTCCGATTATCTAACTACCATACGATTACCATTGCGATGATCTAACTACCATACGATTACAGTTCCGATGATCTAACTACCATACGATTACCATTGCGATGATCTAACTACCATACGATTACGGTTCGATGATCTAACTACCATACGATTACGGTTCCGATGATCTAACTACCATACGATTACGGTTCCGATGATCTAACTACTATGCGATTACGGTTCCGATGATATCACTACCATACGATTACGGTTCTGATGATCTAAGTACCTTACGATTACGGTTCCGTTGATCTAACTACCATACGATTACGGTTCCGATGATCTAACTACCATGCGATCACGATAATCTTAATGCCATACGATTACGGTTCCGATGATCTAACTACCATACGATTACGATTCAGATGATCTAAGTACCTCACGATTACGGTTCCGTTGATTTAACTACCATGCGATTACGGTTCCGATGATCTCACTACCATACGATTACGGTTCTGATGATCTAAGTACCATACGATTACGAGTCCGATGATCTAACTACCATGCGATTACGATTCCGATGATCTAACTACCATACGATTACGGTTCTGATGATCTAAGTACCATGCGATTACAATTCCGATGATCTAATTAACATACGATTACGATTACGATGATCTAAGTACCATACGATTACGATTACGATGATCTAAGTACCATACGATTACGATTCCGATGATCTAACTACAATTTGATTACGATTCCGACAGAGGTTATTGTATATGTGTGTCTCTTGAAATTAAACAACTAATTCTATGTACATGTCTGAATTTGTTATCGATTTTGTGAGATGGTAGTTCGGATTTTAGATTACATTCTTTCTTTTTCAGATATTTGTCATATAATAAAATACGTCAGATAAAGAAGAGACACTTCCAGAATTCTCCTTTAACATCTAGCTTGTATTTAGCCCGCAACGAGATTGGTTGGATAGAAGATGGGACTTTCAACCATGTAGCATCATCTGGAACATTGTACGAAATTAGATATATTATTATAATTTGAAATGTTAACAAAGTTGCTTTCCTTATTGTTATTGTGTTGGCTTGATATATTGGTAAGGTTAAAGGTCGAAAATACAGAAAGCTTGATTCATCAGTTTACATTGAGGGAGCACTAACGAAGATGTACACGTACCAAATGTTATTAATGTTTATCGTTAGATTTTTCAGCTGCCAGATTTATTGATGGAGACAGACTTCATACAGGGGATTCGCAAGAAAAACGAAAAGATGCTAGACGGATCCTTTAATTTCACGTTCCGATAGAAATGATGTCCTTTCACTAAATAATTCTAGGTTTGGTGATTTCGTTGATCGCATCTATCCCATTGAGTTTGAAATAAAGAATACTACAGATGCAGATAAGTCTGCTTCATACCTTCAACTGCACCTCGAAATTGACAATAAGTGGTGGTTAAGAACGAAACTTTACGACAAAAGATATGATTTCAATTTTCTCATTGTGAACATTCTATTTATATGTAGTAAAATTTCAGCAGCAACTGCATATGGAGTATATATATCTCAGTTGATACAATATTCCAGAGCTTGTGGTTCCTATCGGGTTTTCCTTGATAGAGGGTTGCTGCTAACAAGAAAGCTACTGACCATAGCGTTCTTCTTGGTTAAGGTGAAGTCATCACTTCGAAAGTGATATGGTCGCCACCATGACTTGGTTGACCGCTATGGAATATCTGTGTCACAAATGACCACGGATATGTTCACTTGTCGTAATCATTTCCCGGTCCTTTCCTCATTCATGACTTATCACAGGGGTTGTAACTAGATTAACACGACGGGTACCACCAGTGGAGAAGGGACTGCTTACTCTGCCGGAGCACCTGAGTTCACACCCGGTTTTTAGTGGGGTTCGTGTTACTCGATCTTGAGGGTTATATGTATGTTTTGTAGATCGTTGTTTGTCCTTTATATTTTGGCCATTGTGTGTCATCTGTTCTTCTTCGATTTACGGATTCTGATTACTCCTTTGGTATCTTCAAACTCTTCTTACTGATAGAGGAAGTCCCGGGTACAATTTACAAACTGATCAATGAAACTTTTTTCAGATGTCTATGCAGAAGACAACGGTCTTAAACCATATGTCACCCAAGCACCTCACATGTATTAAGAGATACAAGATGAAAATAAATATTAAAACATAAAGTATTTCTTTCATTCATTTTTGTGGCTAATGATAGAACCGTATGATATTCAGTATAAACGTAGATATCAAATTTAGTGATTATCAAGGATAAATACGAACACATGGATATGCTTTTTCTCGCAAAGCATGCTATAATTTGTTATTCTATACGTAATAAGGCCTTATACATATATTATTTAAAAGTTTATTAAAATATATTTTACATGCTTTACTGAAGGATTAGTGTAGTCGATTTCTTTTTACATGTATTAGGTTCTCTTTTTTTTCAAGTGATTTTTCCAACAACAGACTCTACACGATACCAATGAATGGGACATTTCATAACTTGTCTTTATTATACGATTTGAATCTACAAAACAACAGAATTTCTAGAGTACTACCAGAAACTTTTAAGAACGTTAAATGCAGGTCGTTGTAAGTATTGTTTTATTTATTTTCGCAATCAAGTCATATCATTTATTATTCTTATGATAACGACCATTTGTTAAAATGCTTAATTTCGTTCCTTTGAGACTGATGGTAAATTTTTTATTCGTACACAGGAAATGACAGAGAATCAGGTATCGGAAGTAAAAATATTCATGTCCACAATATATGTCACGTCACAATAAGACTACAACATAAATAGATAAAGTTTATTATCGATGCAAATAGCTAATTTGGTCACTATGCTGCAATGCAATCCTCCAAAATGGGAGTACCATTTATAAGAAGTCAAATTCATTAAAAGTCAGAAAAGGGAAATATTTACAATAAAATGTAAGCTCTGTTGAACTTTTAAAACTAACAAACAAGAAAGAAATATAATGAAAGCATACATGAAAAACACATAATTTATACATATGAACCACAAGACAATATAAATACTAATTTCGTTCCTGTAAACGCTCCTTTCATATGTTACACTTATTAACTAGTGGAGCAGGAACTGCTTACCCTTCCGAAGCTTCCGAGTTCACCCCCAGTTGTCAGTGAGGTTCATGTTACTCGATCTTTAGTTTTTTGTGCATTTTAGACGGTGTCATGATATGTAACACCGTTTAGGCTACCTGTTGTGACATGCATAGTGAACTTGCAGTCAAAGGTATAGCAGATTATGCATTCGTAATATGGCGTAGAGACTAAGTAATTAGTGTGATGTTTGTGAAAATTGACTAAGGCTACAATAATGTCTTGCGAATGATGCATTCGTTTATTTTTCTTTGTAGGTATTTACAAACCAATAGGATTTCAACAATAGAATCTGGGGCGTTTCAGAGCGTTACTGTCAGCAATTACTTTGATCTTTCTAAAAATAAACTCCGAATCATAGAGTCAAATGCGTTTAGCTCTATATCTGTGTGGTCATTTTCGTTTTTAAATAATTTACTTGGTGATGTACAACCATATGCCTTTAATGGTATAACAGGGTGCTATAGGTTTTACATGAGAAACATGGATATAGGAACAATTACATCACATTCCTTTACGGATTTTTCCTGTTATTATGTGCACCTTGAGTCATCTAGAATAAGCAAAATTGAACAAGGGGCTTTCACCAATTTCAGAGCAACGGTATATTTGTAAGTAATATATTATATTTTTTGACATCGATATCGTTTCTTGGTAATACATTTAACGAAGATCACAGATAATCACAATACTACGGATACATATATTGGTATTAATGAAACAATATATTGAAGCAAATTAAATCCATGTATTTTAATTAGATATTGATTGATGTGTTAAACACGGCGTGACAAAAAAGTCACTGACAAACTTTATCATGTGTCAGTGAAAGTTTGAAAATGGTCACGACTTTTTTTCTTTGCTGCTTTCCATTGTTCTTTCTTCCTAATTAAATTTCAAAAACGTCCCGAATGATGCATTCACAAGAAGAGGTATGTTGTAACACGATCAAGGTTTAAAATATAATAATATAATTTCTTAATTTGTTTGTTTACTGCAAAAAATGAAATGTTTACATTAATATAATGCGGGTATTTTTGTAGATATCTGCAAAATAACAATATATTGTCGCTGTCCACAACAATGTTCGGCGGATCTTCGTATGTTTACCATCTGATGCTATCAAACAACAATATGAAGAATATAGCATCAGCTGCCTTCCACAACGTCAGCGTAAACTATTTACACTTGGAAAACAACGAACTAACAGTTTTTCCCGTCGCTGTTAACCAAATACAGCCATATGGAATGTAAGTTGTTAATACGAAATCTCAGTGAATTTGACAGTTAAAATCGTTCTGTAAAATAATTTTTTAGTGGATTTTTTTTATTATTATTATTTTACGTATTTTATAGTAATAGACCAGCGTCTTATTAGGTTCTTGTAACATCTGACTGTTTGGTTCGATATAGGGTTATGGTTACAGTTATGGTGTTGAGCGTCACTTTCAACAATATTTTAGCTATATCGCGGTGGTCTGTTTTATTGGTAAAGAAACCCGAGTACAAAAAGAAAAAAATACCTACCTGCCGCACACCACTGCCAAACTTTATCACATAATGTTGCATCAAGTACACCTCACCAAGAGCGGGATTCTAACTCACAACTTTAGTGGTGATATGCATTGATTGCATAGCGTTGACAAGTGCTTAAATATGTTTCACTTGATGAGTATCGCCTTGCAATCTTATTAATCAGACAGGAGAAATCTGCATTGTATGTCTGGAATTCTTGAAATGGAGGTCGGTTCTCGAACGCAGTCTGTGGTGCTATGCTTCAGTTCTAGGCCCTATAATACATCAGAAACTTCATGGTGGTAATGCTAAGTAATTAAGGCATGTCATTCTTCCATGCGTAACCAGACTTATTTATAAAATGCATTGTCTTGCTTTTAAATATGATCGAAGTGCCGAAGATTACTGTATGTATATGGAACATTAAAGCTACTAGTACCAATATGGGTGGTGCTATGGTGTTTAACGTCACTTTCAAAAATATTTCAGTTATATTGTGACTGTCAGTTTTATTGGTGGAGGAAACCGGAGAAAAACAACCGACCTACCGCAAGATACTGATAAACTTTATCACTTATATCGAGTACACCTCGCTATGAACGGGGTTCGAACTCAAAACTTTAGTGGTGATAGACACTGATTACATAGGTAGTTGTAAATCCCACTACCATACGATCTTGACCACGACCACCCCAGTACCAATAGGAAGTCACATTCTACTTATATAGTTCACGCTAATGTCTCTCTTCTATTTATACATTTTATATGTTGAAAGAAATGTAAGTAAAACGGACGAAGGGTACTTTCTTTTAATAATATTGCTAAATTTTAAGATGAGATGAGAACTACTTATTTTAGTTACTTGATGATTTTTCCTCTTTCTGCGGTTTTTCTATTGACTTTTGCAACTGTTCCGACAGTGTGTTTTTTTTCTATTCATATCCTCCACATAATACGGACATTTCTTAGCATATTGAATTACGAAGACATTTCTGTATATTTTGGATTACTTTCATCATTTGTATTATTGAAAGATTGGTTGCTGAAAATTTAAAAAAAAATCATTTATGTACAAAAATATAGTAAGATAACATACGTTCTAATATATGGTTTTGTTCTTTTAATGTTTATTTTATTTGTAACCCGATTGTTTTATAGATAAGTCTGTATTTTTTCTAAGGGTCTTGAAGGTCTCTACGAAATAAAATTTGTTCACGCCGAGATACAGCTGAAAGACTGCTAAAGTTGGGCAATAAACACCAATCAATCAATCAATCAATCAAGAACTGGATTGTTGATATTTATCGTCTATTCAGCCATTTAACGTTATATCGTTACTTAAAGAATATATTCGGGAGGAAACCCTACACAGATATAACGAAAGTAATAGTGGGAACAACAGTCTATGGTTATGTGCGAAATTATTAAAATGCGCTTCTAGAGTATTTATATATGTTGCTGCATTATGTTTGTCATGAATACATCGGTGGTGTAACGGTTAGCGTGCTCGCCTCGGGTGCGCTAGATCGTAGGATCAAGCCCCGATTTAGTCAAACCAATGTCTATGATATTGGTATTTGTATATTCTCCATTAAGCAGTAGCATTAAGGAGAAAGTGAAAAGACTGGTTGGCTCGGAATCAGGATCTTGTGTCCGAGTGGGAACTGATGTTTCAGTGAGCTAGCACAATAAAATATATGACTAAGCGTGTTGGTCTAGTACAAAGCGAACCTCGTCATTATCTCATTGAAACTTGACTTGTTCTCGCCGTGCTATAACTTATAAATTGCCGAATGGGCGTTAAACAACAATCACTCACTCACTATGTTAACACTTTTTTCAGAGATTTACATAATAATCAGATACAGTTAGTGGACGATGGATCATTTGACGGATTATCTTCCCTAAGGACACTAGATCTTAGACAAAATATTATTCCATACTTCCCATCAGTTTCTTTACCTGCATTGCAAACGCTAAATTTGGCTGATAATAGAATAGAAGCTTTAGGTGGATTTAGCTTTGGGAATGACTTAAAACACATGTAAGTTAATTCATTATATTAAGTTATCTCATAATAAGAATCAGAAATCGTAAATAGAAATGTGGCAGACAATACAATAGCCAAGAGAAAGAAGGACAACAATAGACTATAAACACTGTACAGAAAACTAATGATTACGCAACATGAATCCCCACAAAAATCCTGGCGGTGACTTTAGGTGCACTGTAGGGGTAATCAGTTCCTTCTCCTCTAGTAGTACCTGTCGTGTTACTCACGTTATGTTAAAACTCCAGCGATGAGTTATGTAGGGTGATAAATCATGAACGAGGAAGATATATCTAATTGCGTCTACAACAAACGGAACATATCCGATGTCATCTGTGACATTCCAAGTCATGACAACTTCTACTCTGCCACTAGGAACCCTTGTCCCAGTAGCTTCTTTGTTTGAGTTTGGGTTTTGGTAATGGATGATTAAAATCACTGTCAACAATATTGCGGCTTCATTGTGGATCTCAATTTTATTGATGAGGGGTTGAGGTCATGGGGTTTAGCAATATGTCATATATATGTCTTACGATCCCAACCCATATCTGTGACAGTGGGAAGAACTACAGAAGGCACGTGGGCGTGTATCCAGACACTTGCTTGGTAATGGCTTCGCAGGATGTGAAATCGTGTTGCATCCGATGTTGGAAGTAGAGCTTCTTGTGCTCGTCCTATGCAGAACAGTTTAACTGGTGCCTCTTCACACGTGTCTGGTTTGGGTACTCCATATAGCTGACAGATGAACTTCACTGCCGATTTAGTTATGTCTTCTGTGATGTGGCCCTTCCCCAGATGACTCAAGTTGCTGTGGTGATGCTGGAAGACACGCAATGCCGTCTTCTTGCTGTGTCCACTGAGTTGAGAAACATTGTCACATCCAGTGATTGCGTGAAAAGCTAGTATTGATGATTCTTACTCGATGGGTACTTGAAAATGAATATCATGTACTGGGATATATTTTGGATGTTTTAATGTGCCAACTTTCATCAGCAGATTCGTACATCCCATTTTGTCATAGTGAGCGAGCAGCAACACAAGGTCATCGGTATCGCGTACGTGCACAACCATTAACTCCATATGAGCATGAATACAGTGCAAAATTAGACGTGTATCAGCTTCCTCGTGATCGGCCTCAAGCATGGACATGTCGGGTGTGAAGAATTGACGATCGTACCTTCGGAGAATCTTCCAGCAACAACCATTGTTTGACCACTAGTGCTGTGATCGATCAGATAATTCGACAGTAACATTGCAAGATCTTCCTTGTTATCTTCGAGTGCCATGAAATTGGATCAGTCACAGCCCTAGTGGTCAAACAATTATTGTTGCTGGAGGATTCTCCGAAGCTACGATGATGAAGTCTTCACACCCGACACTAGACCTGTCTATGCTTGAGGCCGATCATGAGGAAGCTGATACACCTCTAATTTTGCACTGTTTTCATGCTCATATGGAGTCAATGGTTGTGTATGTACGCGATACCAATGTCCTTGTGTTGCTATTCGCTCACTATGACAAAATGGGATGTACGAATCTGCTGATGAAAGCTGGCATATCAAAACATCCAATATATATCCCAGTACATGATGTTTATCGTCAAGTACCTATCGAGAAAGTATCATCAATATTAGCTTTTTACGCAATCACTGGATGTGAAAGTGTTTCTCAACTCAGTGGCCACAACAAGAAGACGGCATTGCGTGTCTTCCAGCATCACCACAGCAACTTGAGTCATCTGGGGAAGGGCCATATCACAGAATACATCACTAAATTGGCAGAGAAGTTCATCTGTCAGCTATATGGAGTATCTGAAGCAGACACGTGTGACGAGTTAAACTGTTCTGTATAGGACGAGCAAAAGAAGCTCTATATTCAACATCAGATGCAACACGATTTCACATCCTGCGAAGCCATTACCAAGCAAGTGTCTGGATACAAGCCCACGTGCCTTCTCCAGATCTTTCTACTGTAACAGATATGGGTTGGGATCGTCAGGATGGACAGTTAGTACCGGGATTTCTCACTCTAGCAACCATTCCAAAAGCATGCTGAGAGCTCATGCCATGTGGATGTACCTAGGGATGCCTGAGTAGGCTCTGCAGTTGCTGAAAAATGAGTTTACCGTGTATTGAAGCTTGCAAATGTCACAAGTATGGCGATGAATGTCGGAACATTCTACCTGCTGGCACATGAACTGAGTTACCCTAAGTGGTTTTACACAAAATAGTAATGTAATGTAACAACATAACTTTGAACATATTTCTGAAATGCTATGCATGTATTATTCATGTTTTGCCATTTGATATAAGCAAGTTATAAAATAAACGAAATGTTGACAACCGTTTCTGCATTATACTATTGATATGCAACACTGTATATAGTACATGTAGTAATAATTCATTATGAAGCTAATTTACATTCCAATACAAAGTTGATCAGTGATCAAATAAACTATAACTGTATCCTTGACAGTTAATATATCCCATATCAGAACCATGACATTATGATGAAGTTAAATCACTAATTTATATAAGTCTCTGTATGAATCGCACGCAATCATTGATCAAATTTGCCCTAACATGGCGGCCATATTGATTTCTTGGCACATTGAGGGTTAAATAATGATCTCAATGGATTTCTTGTACCTGAAAACATACAAAAAGATGTTTCATTTATGTTCTTACCATAGATCGATTTAGAACATATAAATATGTCTAAAAATGTTTGCCAGCCGTAAACATTAAATGCCTCCATCACTTTTAATATGAACATTTTCACATATATTCTGCCCAGTCTAAGAGATTAAAAATGAACATAAAGTTTGCGCTATATTTTCCATGTACTCAATCGAAAATTGGGATATGTGATGGTTATAGTAAAATTACACTTGATGTATAAAGTAATGGTCAACCTACAATACAATTTACCTTTCAATATCTTATCACAATTTCATATTATTTTTTAATATAAAAAGGGGGTCGTCGTGGTCGTGATCATATAGTAGTTGGATTTAGCACTCTCTGTGCTATCGATGATTATCACCACTAAAGTTGCGAGTTCGAATCCCGCTCATTGCGAGGTGTACTCGATACAACATTATGTGATAAAGTTTGTCAGTGACTTGCGACAGGACAGTGATTTTCTCTGGGTATTTGGTTTCCTCCACCAAGAAAACTGACCTCCACGATATAACTGAAAAAACTGTTGAAAGTAGCCTTAAACACCATAACTCTAAGAAATATATTTATGAACAGTAAAATATGACATTATCAATATCATTATACCGTGACGGTGTGAAATTTCAACATCATTAGTTAAGTGACGTTCAAATAGTAAGATTTAGGTATCTCGTACATAACTCTTATAGTGAAGTACATATCCAAGCGTAATGTTTTTATCCACAAACAGAGAAATAAAAAATTTAATTGGTAACACGTCAGAAACTACCTGAAAAATGGAACCTGTGTAATAACAAATCAATTCTTGGAAAAGGCATGAAATCCTTTTCCATTCGGGACACACAGTTCGTGTTCACTGATAAGGCAGTAGCTTTTAAGAAGAAAAATAATTCGCATACCAAATTCCACAAACGCGCCCATGATCAAAATATTCCGTTTTTTTTTCTATATAATATCATCGGTGTATATTTACTATTATTTCATAATATTTTTATTTCAGATATTTACACGATAATGCTCTTGGATGCGAATGTACAACAGTAAATAGTTTATATGGTGTACAGAAAGTGTTGTCAAGTAACACACAGTGCTCAAGTCCGAACGCTTTGACTGGTGTCTTATTTGCCTCAGGGCAATCCGGGAATCCCAAGCATTTTAGTAAAATGAAAAAGTCCCTTTTTCAATGCAGTAAGCTAGTTAAATAACATCTGATAATGCAAAAGATAAATAATTTTAATAGTTTTGGGGTATATATATCTTTATTTCTCATATTTCTTATTGGGGAACACGTACATATGTATCAAAAGACCTAAGCAGGATAGGCAAACATCTTTTAAGATCACTTATATCCGATGAAGAAAAATCTTAATTTTTAAGCTTGAATAGAGTGAATTATTTAAGAACTGTAAATTACAAGCATAAATACATACAATGAAATGAAAGTTTACTATTACGTGGCTGGTATCATCGTGGACTAATAATCCACCAGCAGATGTACTGTATCGACCCTATGACAGTATTAAAAGAAAATACATATATAATTTGATACGAATGATGATCCATCGTTTCGGCCGTTGTGTCCGCGATCGTATGATAGTTGGATTTCCAACTATCTATGCAATCAGTACCTATCACCACTGATGTTGTGAGTTCGAATATCGATCAGGGGGAAGTGTACAACATTATGTGATAAAGTTCGTCAATGACTTGCGACAGGTCGGTGGTTTTCTGCAGGTACTCCGGTTTCCTCCACCAATAAAACTGACTGCCATGATATAACTGAAATATTGTTGAAAGTGGCGCACCATCAAACAGACAACCAAACAAACCAATTATAGACCATCCGATATATTGTAAAAAAAAATAAAATTGTGTTAGAATCTTCGTTTAGATTATGTATGCATTCTTATAATTTCAAAAGGTGGAGAAAACATGATTGGAACAGCCATTTCCAGCACAAACATAACTCTGGCATGGACAAGCCCATCCGTGATTTACTTTGTTTCTGGAGATGTAAATGATACGGATAATAAAAATGCACAAAAAGTCACCAACAGTATCGAGTCTTGGTAAGTTTTAATATACACAAATGTCCAGTACGAATTAAAGTTATAACATATATAAACTCTATTTTCTATGTAAATAATAAATATTTAATACAATGAGATCTCAGATTTCAAATCAATCAGAATTTTAAAAATTTGTTTGTTAAAATCGTTTGTCTATAAATTACATACAAATGTATTCGAGTTTTTTTTTTTATTCTAATAATGACTGTTATTCTTATATTATAGGACGTACCATATCACATGTACAAGTACAACAGCTTCCACGATGTCAAAGGTCATCACGGTGACAACAGAAATGCCCGACTGCAGTCTAAATGACAGATGTGTAAATTTTACAACGAGTCATTCCGCTTCCGTTTCATTCACTGATGTAGATGGGCTCCACCTTTTAACATTGTATGAGTGCGTTATTCAGCTGACAGTCAATAACTACACCAGTGCTAAAAGTATTCCAACATATATTTATACACCTACTCCTACAGGCATAACAGGTATGAACTACTTACATCATATACTTTCATGGGGGTCGTGGTGGTCGTGGTCGTACAGTAGTTGGATTTACAATTACCTATGCAATCAGTTATCTATCACCGCTAACGGTGTGAGTTCGAATCCCACTTTACAACATTAAGTGATAAAGTTTGTAAGCCACTCATGGCAGGTCGGTGGTTTTCTCCGGGTACTCCAGTTTCCCCCACCAATAAAACCTACCGCCAAGATATAACTGAAATATTGTTGAAAGTAGCGTTAAGCACCATAAACCAAACCAAACCTATACTATCATGTTAATTTAAATATATAATATCCGAAGATGTCATATTATGTATGGCAAACTGAAAAATAAACAAAAAATACAACACCTTCAGAACAGTTTCAAAATCCAATTGTAAATTTGTAGAAACGGAGGCAAAATCGATACCTCTAAAACACACACATGATTTGTCAGATAAAGGAAATATATTAATTATTTGATATTTATTTAAGAATTGAATGCATTCCTTTGAAGTTTCATTGGGGTATGAAAGCGTTGACCGAAGTACATTTTCAATGAAGCGGGGTAGCGCTTCATGTTGAAAATGTAGTTCGATCAACGCTTTCATACCACAATGAAACTTCAAAAGAATGCATTCAATTCTTATAATTATATTCAAATCACACCAAAATTTAACAGAGTTGAAATTTTCGTTGTGAATTTTATTTGTGTAAATTATTTGCTGTTGGAAATTACTACGCCATTGATTGTTTACATCTGACGTCGTCATGGAGGCACGTGCAAGTTCGGGTTTGAGTTTATTCGGATGTGAAACATCTCTTTTATAAGCATGTGACCACTTCATAATCAATCATATTGTAACATTTCAATGAA
The DNA here is from genome assembly GCA_002080005.1 of Gigantidas platifrons. Lineage (NCBI taxonomy): Eukaryota > Metazoa > Mollusca > Bivalvia > Mytilida > Modiolidae > Gigantidas > Gigantidas platifrons. Next base: position 71,031 of record MJUT01050031.1, on the reverse strand, counting down.
AAACGGAAGTAGTGTAATTATATAATAATGTGGTCTTGTCCAGGTATAATGCCAAATATTACCCAGGTCTGAGAGACATATTACCGGACCCGAAGGTAATATTTTGGCATATTACCTGGACAAGACCACATTAATATCATTATTATACTGAGTGTTTAATTGTCCAGGTAATACGCCAAAATATTACTCAGGTAATATGCCAAAATATTACAGTACCAAATATCACTACAGAAATTTACACGAAGTATAATATTTGTTATATTTGTTAAATTCTATTAATATAAAATAGTTTCGGGTCGAGCACCTGTGAAGAACATGGCATCAAGTTAAGTTCGTAACTAATTCGTTTGTTTTATTTTCACACCTGACCATAAATAATATTTCACTAATAATGTTTAAAACGAAAAGAAAACGATCCGTCGTAACCAGAGTATCAGAGATACGTGTATGTCCTAAAAGAACATTTCCGTGTTGATAAATGAAAAACAAAAATATACCACTGTCGGAACAGGTCCAATTATAACAGTGTTTTCTTTCCACCGGTGTATTCTTTCCAGAGGACAAGTTACACTAGTTTATAATTTCCAGAGGAATTGCACTAGGTTATTTTTTCCATGCTAACCCTAACCCTAACCCCAAACCTAACCCTAATCATAACCGGAAATTCTACACACCGGAATAAAAGTACGCTTACCCAATATCCAATAGAAAAAACGTAAAAATATAGACAAAACCGATATCCCAAACACACAAAAAAAGATGAAAAGCGATATTATTTACTAATTGTAATGTTAGTTGTAGCTGAAGTCAAAAACAAGATGGACTCCAGCAACACGACAGATTCCAACAACAAGACGGACTCCAGCAACACGACAGATTCCAACAACAAGACGATCGGGTTACACGATTTCAATATTCCTGTAACGTTTTACGACTATAGTGTTCGTCATGATGATTTTAGCTCACTCAGTGGTATATTGCCTACAAGTCCGTACTATGTAGTTAGCCCCCTTGGATCATGGTTGGCTGTGTCTAACCATACTATGACAGATAGTGTTTCAGACTGGTTCAGATCAACTGACACAAATATTAAAGTGGACGGAGGAATATTACTGTCATACGTAGCTAACATTACAACATCAGAAGTTTTCAGGTATTTACAGTATACATTTTGCTATCCAGGAAATATGAATTTACATGATGTCATGCAATATACTCCAAAATCCAATCAGGAAATCGTAGAAGCACTATGCACTCTTAACACATATACATGATCGATTAATCTCCTCCTGGCTTGGCACAGGCAATTTATTTTGCAAAGCGTTGAGCTTTTGGGATCAAAATAGTTTTATGTACCCAAATCTCCCCTATTACTGATATTGTGAATGACTTAATATTTGTTTTGTCACCCATTTCTCGTCTATAATAGTTCGTTCTGAGCTAGTTCAGAGGTAAAAGATAACGGCTTACACGAAAACCAGCTTGCTCTAATTAAATATCCAGATACAGCAAACTTTCTTTCTTTTTCTTGGTCTTGAGTACCCTATGTTGCCCCTTCAGTATTCTCTAATGTTTATTTACTTTAAACAATCGTATTTACAAGTACAATATTCCATTGGGGTTCTTTTAAAAGCGTAGCACATATCGCATGGAGCGGGGAGCAAAATTATCCCTCTTCGCGAATAGAGAGTAACATACTAAACCACAGAATTATCGCACAACGAACGTCATTAAATGTTTTTGTCTGTCAATTTGATGTATTTTCCATATATTTCTGTCATGAATTAAAGGCTTGGATTTTAATCTTGGGTCTAGTCAATATAAGCTCAAAGGCAAAATTTACACATGCATATGAAAAGAAGGGAAATGTACTCTGAACTATATTAAATTTAAACCATGATGGTATACAGTATACAATATCGCTTAACACAACAAAACAATAAAATGAAAACAAAAACGAAAAAACCCCAAAACATAGCACACCGTCAGAATATTTCCAACATCCGACTGAAAAATCATAGAAAGAGGTAAAATGGATACCCTTTACACACATATACATGACCGCTCACTTTCCTTGTTGGAAGGCGGAGTTAAGGTAACTTTTTGCGCTCACACATTCCCATCTGAAACATTGTAATTTGACGAAACGACAAGAAAAAAATTGTGAAAATCTAGATTCTATCTGGAACAGGCAACGGAATGTGTTCAATATATAAAAGTGTAGACATATATTGCTATTTATAGTAAAAAAAAATATTGATCCATACGAAATTACTATAGTGATAAAACAATATCACAAATATATTTAATTTTGTAAATGTATATCTATTACAACTTACATATTTTATTTCTGTAAATTGAAATATTCCAGATATTATTCTGATTCGTATTTTCCAATTGATGAGTACGGTTTTGGCTCCGAAGGTCAAACTGATTGCATGGGAACACTGCATAATTTTGCGTAAGTAATTACATAATATCGGAATTGAAAAAAAAATGTATAATCTAGTAACATATATTTCCAGTGGTTTGCCTTCCAACAATCTGTATTTAGTCAGAAATATATTGCAAACGCCAACTATCTTCTTATACTAATGTGCAAAATTCCGGAAGCTTACATCATCATATTGAAATGGAAGGAAGAAGACTTTGAAGATAGCAAAGGGGCAATCATAATCCGTATATAGAAGAAGAACAGACAACACAATGGCCTAAAGAAAAAGCACAAAAGGACAAACAACGATCTACAAAACATACATATAAAACTAAAATCGAGTAACACGAACCACACTAAAAACCGGGGGTGAACTCAGATGCTCCGGAAGGGTAAGCAGTTCCTGCTCCACTAGTGGCACCCGATGTGCGCCTCTAGTCGCAAATCCGGAGGTAAGTCAGGAATGAGAAAAGGACCGGGAAGTGTTTACGACAAGTGGAACATATCCGTGGTCATTTGTGACACGGCTATTCCATAACGGTCAACCAAGTCATGGTGGCGACCGTAAAACTTTCGAAGTGACGACTTCAACTTAAATAAGAGGAACCATTGGTTCAGTAGCTTCCTGATAGGAACCACACGCTCTGGAATATTGTATCAACTGAAAGATGTATACTCCATATGCAGGTGCTGCTGGAATGTTGCTACATATAAATGGAAAGTTCACAATGGGAAAATTCGTTCTTAACAAAAGGATGAACGAAATCCAAACGGAATTAGACACACTCTCTATGGAATATGAGCTTAACATAGCAAATAGTAGATCATATAGCTCGAAACTTTAATGTCACGTTTCCATTTTACCATATTACCCAAGCAATCGACTCCATATTCACGTTGTGCTACAAAAAAAAATTAATAACACAGACAAGCGTAGGAGATTTGCATTGTTTTGTATCTCTAGATATATACAAATGTATTTCTGTATACTATACTGTATATTACTATAACATATCTTATATAAAGAGTTGGACAGAAATAGATTGTATATATTTGTAGTTTTACAACAGCATTTAGAAGTGGATTCACTTTCAAGGGTTCTGAATCGATCACTCTTGGAGGTGGCGAGGAAATTTGGCTGTTTATTAACAAGATACTAGTCATAGAAATTATAGCAGATAGGGAGTCTAATACTACATCTTGTCAAAAGTTGGATCTTTTGGCAGCGGCAACAGCAGGTAATACCATTTGATAGCTTCAGCCTCGAGCAACAACAATGTCATAATAACAAAAATGGAAAAAAAAGTAAAGCTTGCAATGATAAACTACTAGCTTGGTCACAACACTGGGTCTAACGGTCTACCAACAACATCAATTATATCGACCTACTGGTACCAATAAACATTAATGGAAGACCAAAAAATCTAAGATTTCAGAACCTAAAGCCAAGACGAGTTCAAGCAATCTAAAATGTGTGCAAATACTGTCACAGGTCGGTTTGTTTTCTCCGGATACTCCACCAATAAAACTGACCGCCACGATTATAAATGAAATATTGCTGACAGTGGCGTTAAACACCATAAACCAATCCAAGCCTTATACATTGATACGTTGGTATAAATATTTGGAATATCATGATGAAGTTCATGGGTTCGGTTACGCCACTATAACAATACTTTTGCTATCACTTCTTGGTGGAGGAAATCGGAGTTCCTACAACAAGTAATATACAGTATACTAGTATATGATATATGGTTTTATCGATTACCACTCACCAATGTTAGTGGTGACAGGCATTTATTGCACAGATAGGTATGTGATAATAAATGACATGCATTGCAATATTTGATGATAATAATAGGCAACATTTTGGTCATCAAGACTAATGATTGAATTCTCGATTCCAGGTGGCAGTTATACCATCCCTGAAACTGGAATTATTTTAAATGGTGATTGTGTTGGCTTACATCCTTTATCAGAACCAACTGCCTTCTTGGAACTAGAGGTAATGATATGTTTAATAAATGTCAGGAACTTTATATGCACCAACGGAATTAACATAGAAAAACTTATTAATTAAACAAAAAATTTATAAAAATTATTAAAAGCCACTTTGTTTTTGCTTTTGTTTTTGTTTGTTTTTTTGTGTGTGTTTTTGTTTTTGTTTTGGAAACCATCCAATTGCTTTTTTTTGGTTATGAAAAGGGTAATTCTTCTGTAAATAAATACGCTTTTTGGAAAATAAGCAGAAAAAAAAACTAATTGCAAAGTAGAAGGATTCTAAGGCTCATTATTTGCATTTAACATCATAATTATAATGACATCCGGTTTAAATTAATGAGCAAACAATTGGTGTCACAAACTTGTTGTGCTTTTCCTTAGCATTGCGCACTTTCTATACATTTGAAATATTAAGCTGGAATGAATGTCATATAGAATAACATGAGATTAAAAATTGTTTCATGACTATCCTTGTAGAAAGGGACGTCGTATTTGTTTGAGATTTTCCACACAGAGAGGCGCACATGTACATCAGAACTTCTCATACAGCTGGATGGCGTATATTTGACTACCAATGATAATGTCTCAAACCCTTTTGATTACAATCTAATGGTAGATGAAGATCTTCACATCAATGGGATTGTAGGATACTTCAATGTGTGGGAGGAGTTTGCAACGGGATCGTTTCTTGTTACTATTGTTTCAGGTTAGTGCATGACACAGTACACGTTCAATGTTGTTTTGATTTTTTTTGTAATTTTAACTGCATCTACAGTTTGACTATTTATACACATTGAGTACCACTATATTTTTAATTATATCCTTTCATGGCATACAAATTGGTTTATTTTTTAAAATGAGGGTTTCATCGTGCAAGATTGGAACTTAGTTCTGTCCATTGCAAAGTAAATTCGACATTGATAGTTGCATGTATCTATTTTGGAGACGGATATGTATTCTTTTTCCGTAGCTATCACATGATATGTCATATTGGTACTTGTATGATATTGCATCGTTATTTCAAGAATCGGATACGTTCATAGCATAATTTGCTGTTTAAAGATGTGCTAAAAATGAAGGTCTTTACTAGTTATAGCGTACATTTTATTTTTTAGGAAATAAAGCTGGACATTTTACTTTCAAGAATGACACAGCAGACAATAGAAATGACACAACAACTCCTTCACCACCTGTCTATGATCTAACTTATGTCACAGGAACTAACATATCATATGTTGGTATGTATACAATAATTTAGAGATGACACAACAACTCCTTCACCACCTGTCTATGAACTAACTTATGTCACTGGAACTAATATATCATATGTTGGTATGTATACAATAATTTAGTAGAGATGACACAACTCTTTCCCCACCTGTCTATGATCTAACTTATGTCACTGGAACTAACATATCATATGTTGGTATGTATACAATAATAACAGTAGAAATGACACAACAACTCTTTCACCACCTGTCTATGATCTAACTTATGTCACTGGAACTAATATATCATATGTTGGTATGGAATATTTATCAATATCAAGGGGGACTAAAAATGCCAAATATTCAATCCTTGTACAAAGCACTTAAAATGTCATGGCTTCATAAATTACTTGACCCTTTCAATCATTCACCATGGAAAGTACTTTTATTGGGTCATATACAAAAATGGGGAGGAAGTAATATATTATACTTGAATAAAGAGGGTCTAGGAAAAATAGCAGAAAAAGTTAACCCGTTTTGGAAAGATGTTTTTTTGAATTTATCAGAGCTGAAACAGGAAAAGGGGGAGTTAAAGGATAGTCAACACGTCTTAAGCCAGTCCATATGGTTAAATCCTTTGATAAAAATAGGTGGTAATATGTGTATGAAAAAAATATGTTGTGAAAATGGTGTCTTTTTTGTAAATGATTTAATATCAGAAAATAAAATGCTTTTTACATATGAGGAATTTATCAATCACTATAATATTAGATTAAATTTTATAGAGTATTTCAGTATTTTAAGTGCCATTCCACATAGATGGAAACTTCTGATAAAAGGGATAGGAAAATTAAACTTAATTGAAAATTACATTGTTGATAGACTGAAAAGGAACCCTAAGCCATGCAAATACTTTTCAAAACAATACATGCTAAATGTAAAAATGCTTCCTTTAAACATTCAGAGTAAATGGGAAAAGGAAGTTCATACGGGGGTTGTTATTGAAGATTATAATTGGAGTTTTATTTACTGTATACAAAAGATACTAGATTACAGGACTTTCAATAAAAACTTATACACAGAATCTTAATTACAAATTCCTTTCTATTTAAATGTGGGTTAAAAGAAACTGAGCTATGTACATTTTGCACAGAAACCAAAGAAAGTCTGGTTCAGATCTTTTGGGAATGTAATTATGTTCAGAACTTTTGGTTATCAATTGGCAATTTCCTGAAAATATGTGGTCTTAGCTTACCCTTTAAGGCAAAGGAAATAATTCTTGGCTTGACTGAACACAGTTCAGCCCAGGGCACAATCAACAATGTTTTAATTATTTTGAAATATTATATATATGTATGTAGATGCAAATGTTGGGACCTTGATTTAGAAGGTGGTCTTGGATTCCTGAAATATGCTATAAATATTGAAAAGGCATCAATGATATATCTGTCCCCAGTACAAAAGGAACATGTTAAAAGAAAATGGTTAGATCTGGAGGCGGTATTAAGTGGTTAATACTAATATATTTCTATTATATTAAAATGTATGTTACTTTGTATAGCTTAAAATGCATTGCTAACTTTGAATTTCAAAAGTTAATACAAAACATTATGTATGAAGATCAACTTGTTTTTACATTGTAACTTTTGTGTATTGAAACATTGTGTTTATAGAATCATGTATGTATAAATCTGTTCTTCGAAAAATAAACAAATTACAAAAAAAACTTATACAACATTGATTTGTATATATTTTAAATTGCATTTATTATTTGTTTGATGAACAAATATCACCAATTCGTGATAGGCACAAATGTAATTATCAGGACTGGATTGCAAAAACTTGAATGAAATATTAACTCTCACTTAAACCTTTAACTTATTTCATGTACATTTGCAGTGTGAAATAAGTTCTAATTGAAACATATATTTGATTAAGATTTTAACAGCCCAGTCCAGGGTAATATCTTCTAATTAATTTTCCAACAAATGGTAAGCATGACGTGAGATGTACACTTTCTTCTGTTGCATAATATTGGAATAAAAACACAAATATCTAATGTAGTCCTCACTCTGGAATAACCTTCCTCATGTACGTTCAAAGGCAAAAGATTGGAACGCCAAATAATTTATAAATATTTGGAAGCATAAAAATCAAATGGTTTAACAGGATAGCAACAATCGCCATCAGGGGGGAGAAGCTTTATTTTTATAACTATAGATTTAGGAATTATATATTTCAATAATAAATATACAATGTATATGATAAATTAAATGTTGCATTATATGTGTATAGATATCAACTAATAAGCTGGATCTATATTTTGTAGAGTGTAAAAGTTCTTCTATTACGACACCTGAACCTGTTATTCCCGGTTCAGAATCATTCCGTATAACATCAACAGATGTCTTGGTGATATTGCAAACACAACTGGACTATGAAGCGAATGAATATTATAGTCTTGTGTTACAAGTTGAAGATGAAACAATGGCGCTTACAGGTTCCCTTATTATTCGGGTAGGATATATGATATTTTTGTAACAATGATTCCTTAGGATATATTGGAGGACATTCTAATTTCAAATTTCAAAAATATAGTGAGTGAGTAAATAATTGTTATTTAACGCCAATTCAGCAATTTTTCAACTATATCATGGCGAGAACAAGTTACGTTACATATCGGTGAGATGTTGGTGTCCACTTTGTACTATACCAACTCGCTGAGTGGGATTTTTATTGCGCTAGTTCACAACAGACCGTTGGTAGACATGTTGCTCAACATGGACATTATCATATTTCCAAACAAACCAGTCAAGGCGAGAACAAGATCATTGTCTAAGAGATGATTGTGCTATCCTCTTTGTACTAGACCAAAACGCTTAGTTGTATTTTTATAGTGCTAGCTCCACCCGGGCACATTATTGTCCTCTGAAAAAATAATATTATGTGTTTTATGGACTAAGGCATCTGATTTTGTCTTTTGACCATTGCGTTGTCTGATTGTCCCTTTGTTATAATGTTACTTTGATTTTTCTTAAAGATCTGATGTTTTATTTGTAGATTACCGTCAGAGATGTTAATGATAATTGTCCAGAGATATCCAGTATCTCCTACATTACACCTCAGCCATTATTACTGCTTTATTTGTAGATTACCGTAAGGGATGTAAATGATAATTGTCCAGATATATCCAGTATCTCCTACATTACACCTCAGCCATTATCACTGCTTTATTTGTAGATTACCGTCAGAGATGTTAATG